>OZ018379.1:87777109-88227241 GCA_963969555.1 Polydrusus pterygomalis
CATGCAGCGTTGCCAAACTTAAAAATATCAAAAATTTACATTTCCCCTTTTTCCTGTAAATCCTTCATCTTTCAGCGAGTAAGGTTATGTACTAGAACTAGAGAATTAAGCTTTAATCCAAAAGTTATATAGTTTAATATTTGGTTCCTATCAATTTTTTAAGAGTGGGAGTATATTTTAGTTTCAATGTCCACCATGAATAAAAACTAAGACATACTAAAACCAGTTTTTTAAATTCATGATTCGTTAACATGCTATAGTCTAACAAAGCGAAAAAATGTAATTTGTAATATCTCAAAAACTCTCACTTTTATACAAAAATATATATATAACAACCTTACATTGTTAAAAGCAACATACATGTTGTCAAATGCTCGCTTTTTAAGGTAATAAAATAGTTGTTTTGTGTGTTCTGTCTAGATAAATAAAAAATAAAACCCTCTGATAATATTAATTTCCTCTTTACTTGAAACTCCTTTTTTTCGAGACGCACTGAAGTGGAAAAGCGATAAATTTTTGGATAGTCGACCAATATCAAAAATAACAAAATGTATGCCTTTTTTGGATCTCACCTATTTTAAGTATCATGAGTCGCTACTGATTTAAGTTAACAACTAACTTGATTCACCTATTCTTTTAACTTTCTCTATCTAAATTCTGAATATTATTTGTTGCTGCAAATCAATAACATTTGATTTTAGGATGTATCTTACTAGGGAAAACGCACTATATAATTCTATTTTTAATAAATACCTAAGGTTTTGTCTTAATATGATTCTACGTTCTGTTAATTTTATACGGAGAACTATATTAGATTAATAAATAAAACAATAACTTTGTTTCAAAATCTCTAACTCGTATAGAGATTTATTTATTTATTTATATATATATTTTACCGTTACAAATTATTTTTAAAATAATTTTCTTCTTTTTGAAATTTGATGTATTAAATTGTTTTGTTTAGTATTGTTTACATAGTCTAAAACCATTGCCGTTTTTCTTTGTTTAAATATTGATAAGAGATTTTCATAATCTTCGATTTGTTCTTTAGCCAAGGTTTTCTTTTTTTCTACTTCCTGAATTAGTTTGTTAACTTCGTTGATTTTTTTGAGGTGAATCAGCCATCTATGATTTCTCTCTTCTGGTTGATAAGGTTCGACTTGATCCATTGGAGTGATTGAATCGTCTGGAACTATTGGAATTTGCGTCTCAGATGCTTGAGTCTCGGCTGCTTGCGTCTCAGGAATTTGCGTCTCAGATGCTTGAGTCTCGGCTGCTTGCGTCTCAGGAACTTGTGTGTCCGGAGAAAAGGGTTGAAGTAGCGTTTCCCAATCCTCTTCCTCTCCATTTAAATAATCTTGTAGATTTGTTGTTGCTTGATGGGTTTCAGACAGCGACGGAGAATTAATAGGAGTTTTAAATTCTTCGGGTGTACTTGGACGATCAAAATAAAACTCCATTTTTGGTTTGGGAACAACGTCTTCAAAAGCATCTTTTGATTTAACTATAATATTTTTTAATATTGTGATATTTGGTTTTCGCGACATTTAAAAAATTAATTTGTAACGGTGAATTATATATATATTTATACTCTCTAGGCGAGCTAGAGATTGTGAACGTTTCTGAAGCAAATCCAACCAGCTTATATATTTTAACCAAAGTCAAAAAATGTAGTAGTTGATGAACTGAGTTGGCCGATTGACCATCCAATGAACTGGGAAGTTGTATGTATTTATTAAAAAATACAACTCGCTGCGGTGATCGGATAATGAACTAGGAAATGCATTGAATAATTTGTAATCGTTTCATACAGGAGGGTATTTAATTTTATTTGTTTATAATAATTTGAGCTATGAAGGATTGACAACAGTGTAAAAAAATCAAACTGTATTCTTCATTCATACTTTATTTTAGTTTCTATTTAACCGACTAACAAACACATTCGTATAATAAAACCAATCATTATCAACATCTTTAAGATATTATATTATTATGATTTCATATCGCTTCTAACAAGGAAATAGTTATAATAGGGTGTGTTTTTTTTCTATGTTACTAAGTTTAATGTTAGTATAAATTAGCTTATATCTAATACCTCTCTGAATTTTGTAATTTTTAAATGAAGTACGGAAATAAAACTTGTTTTGCTTAGGGGCCTATCGAGTTAGCAGTGGTCGTCGCGAGTTCAATGAAATGTGTTAATGACTTTGCGAAAAAATGCAGTAGTTGAACTGAGTTGGCCGATTGACCATCCAATGAACTGGGAAGTTGTATGTATTTATTAAAAAATACAACTCGCTGCGGTGATCAGATAATGAACTAGGAAATGCATTGAATAATTTGTAATCGTTTCATGCAGGAGAGTATTTAATTTTATTTGTTTATAATAATTTGAGCTATGACGAAATTAAGGAAGTATTGACAACAGTGTAAAAAAAATCAAACTGTATTCTTCTTTCATTCATTCTTTATTTTTATTGGCCCAGTTTCTACTTAACCGACTAACAAACACGTTCGTATAATAAAACCGGTCATTATCAACATCTTTAAGATATTATATTATTATGATTTCATATCGCTTCTAACAAGGAAATAGTTATAATAGGGTGTGTTTTTTTCTATGTTACTAAGTTTAATGTTAGTATAAATTAGCTTATATCTAATACCTCTCTGAATTTTGTAATTTTTAAATGAAGTACGGAAATAAAACTTGTTTTGCCTAGGGGTCTATCGAGTTAGCAGCGGTCGTCGTGAGTTCAATGAAATGTGTTAATGACTTTGAATGGATATTATTTAATTTTCAACCTTATGTGAGTAAAAATTATTTATCTAATATTATTTTATCAAAAACTTATATTGGACATTAAAATAACAAAACCTTGTTACAAAAGTTACCTACTTTTATTTCTACAGAGTTGGGTTATCATTTATCAATCCAAGGTTTTATTTAACATAATACATAAATTCAACTTTTAAGTATATTAGATATAATTTATTTTATTGCAACACGTGCATTTTCATTGACTTTGAGCGAACCCATTAAAATCCAGTCTATTGTAGTAAATAAAGCATGGTAGGGAAATTTGTAAACTGATGTTATTTTTATAGGCACTAGGTAATTTTTCCCCATAATTTTAGAAGTTCATAGGAAGTTGTATGTTTTATTAAATATTTTTCAAAGCTGACATTTTTTAATTCATCACTGGAAAGGTCGCCTAAATTTTTCTCTCTATATGTGCCAATATAATAACCACAGAAGGACAGCAATAATTATTTCCTTACATCGTGATAGAATAAGTTTAGGAATTGATGGTTGATGTTCTGATTTTTGGGGTTCCTCTATTTTAAGTTTCTTTGTTGGTATCTTACATAATTGCATGTTATTCTTCCTTTTAATATGGTATGATCTATTAGGACAAGATTCCTTCTTATGTCTATACACGTTTGATTGATGACTGAATGTTTTATTGCAATCGTCACATAATTGCATGTTATTCTTCCTTTTAATATGGGGTGATCTATTAGGACAAGTTTCCTTCTTATGTCTATACACGTTTGATTGATGGTTGAATGTTTTATTGCAATCGCTGCACTGATACATCTTGTGTAACTGGTCTTAACAATACTGTACGAAAATTACTATTAACTATTATTTTTTAAACTGAACAACGACTGCTTTTTACAACAACAAAGTGGGGTGTGGTGTTGGGGGGAGTGTTGTATTGGTAGGTTTGGGTGTGGTGGAAGGAGGATTGCAATTTACCCATCGGTTTGGGTGTGGTGGTGGGGGGAATGTTGTACTGGTAGGTTTGGGTGTGGTGGTAGAAGTGGGGGGAGGAGTGGGGGGAGTGTTGTATTGGTAGGTTTGGGTGTGGTGGTAGGAGTGGGGGGAGTGTTGTATTGGTAGGTTTGGGTGTGGTGGTGGGGGGGTGTCTGTATATCCATATCCATGGTGGTCTAGAAACGCTTACTATTCCCTACTGAGGTACTATCATAGGTGGTTGTATGTAGCTGATTCATATGTTAGTTATTGATTTCTCGTCGTTAACATCGTAATAGTAGCCAATGCCTATCTGCTTCTTTTTCTGCCATCCCTATCCCAATTGATTTTCAGTAATTCGACTGCCCCTGCAATAATGTATTATATAATAATTTTATATGGTGTGTGTTTTTGATCTTAGCAGTTGAATTTTAGTACTCAGCATATAACTTAACCATACTTTTGCGTTAGATTTCAGCAAGTTGAATCGTTCGGCTACGTCTTTTAACGTAATTACCCGATTGCAATCGACTTCTTGCGAATCCCTGTATTACAGCATTTTACATTGACTGTTAAGGAACTTTAATGGCCCTGCCTTCAGATTATAGGATAGTTTTTAACCTAGAACCGTCGGTTGTTGTTATATTATTTATTTGCATGACTAACACGTGTGCATTTGCTACCATTATTAGTTTAATTTATATACTCTTGGTGTATATAATATCTTTACTAAGTCTGCTCTTCAATAATGCCCACAATTTCGGAACCGCCAAATTGCTTTTAAGAATTATAACCCCCTAATTTAGCATAGCGCTAAGTGTTTTTCTATTGATAGACATGTTGTTAAATAAACAGATATGTTTAACAGATTTTAGATTTATTTTTATGGGAGTGTTGTGAGTTCTCTGTCTAACCTCGATGTTTTGTATATGATTACTTAGAGCAATATGTTCCCAAGTAGGCTATTTGACCGCTTGATTTTCACTTAATCATTCCTTAGCGCTTAATCTTTATGAATTCGGTTTAGTTCACTATAGTAAACTATATATATTCTGCGTTTATGACAACCTCCTACCCTCGTCCTAATTTTACTGAAACGCCTATCTTTGTGTCTACATGTCTCAAATATTTCCTTTTGGGTTTTTAGGTCTTCATATCTTTAACACCGCCCGTTCTAAGGATCATCCTTGGTTTTTTCTAGCGAGTTAAGGTGTTATACCATGCATTCTACTATAGTCTGATAATATGCTCGATGATCCGTAGGCGAGGTATGAAAACGAACTTTTGCTGCTTCAGCTACCTATTAGGTTCTTAGATGTTTATTAAGCGTTTTTGTCTGGCTTAAGAGCTGTTGAATATCCGTTTTTATAGATTTAAAGGCTGTTTTTTGTGCTACTTTATTGGTTTGTTTTAATAGTTTTTAGTTTTTATCCTATGAAGAACAGAGAGGTTTTAGTTGTTTATTATGTATAGGAGCTGCTAAATAGCTGTTTTATTGGTTCAAAGGTGTTCATTAATTGCCCTAATAGTGATGGGTTAGTGGATGATTAGCGGTTGATTAGTAGTTGAATAACGTCTTATTTGCTGTTCATACCTGTAACGCTAAGTGTTTTTCTATTGATAGACGTGTTGTTAAATAAACAGATATGTATACCAGATTTTAGATTTATTTTTATGGGGTGTTGTGAGTTCTCTGTCTAACCTCGATGTTTTGTATATGATCACTTAGAGCTATATGTTCCCAAGTAGGCTATTTTTTATATTTGACCGCTTAATTTACACTTAATCATTCCTTAACACTTAATCTTTATAAGCTTGGTTTGGTCCACTATATTAAACTTAATATATTCTGCGTCTATGATAGACTCCTGCCCTCCTCTCAATTTTACTGAAACGTCTGTCTGGTATGTCTCGAATATCTCGTTTTGGGGGTTTGGGACTTCATATCTTTAACATCGTCCGCTCGAAGAATCATCGTCGGCTTTTTCTAGCGACTTAGGGTGTTATACCGGGCTATATGATGATGATGAGCCCGATGAGTCGTAGGCGAGGTGTGAAAACGAACTTTTGCTGCTTCAGCTACCTATTAGGTTCTTAGATGTGTATTAAACGTTTTTTGTCTGGTTTAAGAGCTGTTGTATAGTCGTTTTATAGATTCAAAGGCTGTTTTTGTGCTACTTTAGTGGTTTGTTTTGCCTTATGAAGAACAGAGAGGTTTTAGTTGTTTATTATGCTAAATAGGCGTTTTGTTGGTTCAAAGGTGTTCATTAATTGTCCTAATAATGGTTGGTTAGTGGATGATTAGTGGATGATTGGTGGTTGGATAACGTCTTATTTGCTGTTCCTAGACGTTCATAACTGCTTATATATTTTCAAAGCTTTTCATTAGCTGCTTATTAGGCATAAGGACTCTAATCCGATATTCGCATAAGTTTAAGTTCTTGCGTTTTACTTTCATAGATAGGATGCTAGCTAGTCACTAACCTATTGATAGAGAGCTAGTAATAATGTTGGATATTAATTAGATGCTGCATTTTCAGAGATATGTATAATTACATATTTTCTGATGCAATACAAAATTATTCGTATCCATAATATTTAATATTATCTAGCAGCTGTATTCGCAAGCATCTGCTTTAGTGGGTTATTGTATGTTTTTATTCGATCCCGATTAGTTCAGAGCTGTTTTTGACTACTTATTATTGAATAGGAGCTGTTAAATAGCCGTTTGATGGGTTCATATACCATTTTTAGTTACTTTAGCGGATTATTTGATGTTTTTACCCTATCGGAAATGTTATTGGTTGTTTGTTTTGTATAGACTGTTAAATAGGGTTTTATGGGTTCAAAGTCCTTTTTTAGGTACTTTAATGGTTAATTGGATGTTTTTTTATCCTATCAGAGTATTTATTGGTTGTTTATTTTGTATATATGGGTGCTGTTAAATATGCTATCATGCACTGGCCTATTTATATATCCAAACGACAATCATAAACCTGTTTTTATCCCATCAGAAAGGTTATTTGTTGTTTAATATTTAAACTGTGCTGTGCATGGAATAGATTATAGGTATTAACAAAGTAGGTGATGTATAGGTTAGCTTTTATCTGTTTTCTTCTCTTGTTTAGTGACGGAAACGACTAATTTTTTCGTGGTTTGTCGATTATATGAGGTCTCTACCCATTGGAATCCTATCGTATATACCATAATTTTGACGCATATTAATTGCTTATTTACTTCGATCATGTCAGTTGACATTAATTATTATTAATTGCTTACTACATTCGCGGAATAATTACATATTTTCTGATGCAATACTTAGTTATTCTTATCCATGCCGTTTAGATTTCCAGCAGCTACTATATTAATTCCAAACCGAATGATCTTGTCTCCTGCTAGGACTCTATGGTTTTATACCTCTAGCACTGTTTTTTACTTGATATTTTTGAAATATTGCTTCACTAGTCGATAGGTATGCCCATCATCTACCTGTTTACCAAATTTCGCCTCTCTCTACCTTTAGTCATAAGGGTCCTAATCGCAAAAACTATATCTCCCAAATCAGTTAGACCATCGACTTCTGGGTTTTTCGTAATGGTTTGTTACGTCATCCGTAATACAATTCACATATCCTAAGCGACTTTAACGAGCGAACATATAACTCTAGTATACCTCACCCCTGCAGGCCTCGAGATTTTTCATATTTACTTGTTGCATTATCCTAAATACGAATCACATGTTACATTATTTCTAACAACCTTAACGAGTCGTAGGCGAGCATATGTCTTTAGTACACCTCGACCTGCGGTCTCGGGAATTTTTTCATAGCTTGTTTCGTCATCCTAAATACGAATCACATGTTATGCTATCCCTAACAACCTTAGAGAGCCGTAAGTAAGCATATATTTTTAGCACACCTCGACCTGCGGTCTCGGGATTTTTTCTAAATAACTTGTTACGTCACTCTAAATACGATTCATATATTACACTATTTCTAACAATCTTAGCGAGCCGTAGGCGAGCATATGTCTTTAGTACACCTCGACCTGCGGTCTCGGGATTTTTTCATAATAACTTGTTACGACACCTTAAATACGATTCACATGTTACATTATTTCTAACAACCTTAGCGAACCGTTGTCAAATATATGTCTTTAGTACACCTCGACCTGCGGTCTCGGGATTTTTCATATTTACTTGTTGCATCATCCTTAATACGAACCACATGTTATATTATCCCTAACAACCTTAGCGAGCCGTAGGCTAGCATATATCTTTAGTACACCTCGACCTGAGGGTCTCGGAATTTTTTCATAATAACTTGTTACGTCACCCTAAATACGATTCATATGTTACGTTATTTCTAACAATCTTAGCGATCCGAAGGCGAATATATGTCTTAAGTACACCTCGACCTGCGGTCTCGGGATATTTCATAATAACTTGTTACGTCATCCTAAATACGAGTCACATGCTATATTATCCCTAGCAATCTTAACGAGCCGTAGGCGAACATATATTCTTAGTACACCTCGACCTGCGGTCTCGGGATTTTTCAAAATAACTTGCTATTTACCTTAAATATGAATTACATGCTATATTATCGTTTAGTTCGTGTTGTGACAAATAAAGGTCAGTTGTTAAGACCTGTTCAACGTTTGTTTCAACTTGAATGTGGTAACATTGACTCTCCTGAAGTATCACGTTTAAAAGAGACTTCTACTGTTTTTGAAGCTAAGGATGCTCCTGTTGCTGAAACCACAGACATTTCCCTAAATGAAGAACAAGAAGTTGCTAATGACAATTCTTAACCTGATGACGATCTGCGCGTATTTATGCCTAGTGTAAAGTTAACTCGTAGTGGACGCATATCTAAATTTCCTCATAAGTACTACGAGTAGGGACTTTAGTTTAATTTTTAATCTCTTTTACTGTCTTGTTTTGTATCTGTTTGTGAGAAGTTTACAATATAATACTTCTCAGGTGGGAGAATGTTGGATACATTACCTATTTTATGTTTACTATTCATTTATAGTATCTGTTATTTTTCATAAATAACCTTAATACCTGTGTTGTAAGGTAGATTAGAACCAAATTTGAAAAGACAGGTTGTCAGGTTGTTTTTTTACACAGTTAAGGTAGTTGTCAAAAACTTTGATCTGTAACAATATTTTTTATGAATGATGAAAGAGTTTTGGACATCCATTGTCTTTATTTGTTTTAAATCACAACGTTTCAACTGGTAAGTATCTCCAGTCGTCTTCAGGTGAATAATGTATCCATCGCGTATCTAGTGTAGACATTATAGTTTAGTTCAGCTATACTCTAAGTGTGTTCCGCGGAACCCTAGGGTTCCGCGATACCTCTGTAGGGGTTCCTCAAGAATTAAAAAAAAAAATCAAAACACCTCTCTCTGGTCGAACGTTTTGACTCCGCGGCCGCGCGTAGGTATATTTATTTATTTATTTGTATTTGTATAAACATGTGTTACAATAGCTGGTACAATATCTCATAAGTTTGGTATCAACATGTATACTTGTATACTTGTGAGCGCGCAGTCCCTTTGATAAAAGCCGCCTCTGAATTGTTTACAACGCAATTTTTATATTTCTCTTTTTATTTTTGCTTTTTGTTTATCAAAGGCGCCGACTCGAGTATTTTCGAGAATATTCGAGATCGAGTCTAGGACTAAGTATAAAAGCGGCGATCGCGCGTCGCGCCTCGTCAGTCAGTTGACGATTAGCGTTCGGAGGGATAAGTTCCTACCTACCTACTTACAAGCTCGCTAGCGAGAAACTAGTGTTCATTGTTCTACTGCCTGCTGTATTCTGTTGTCTCAGTTTTATACATTTCTTCATTGTGCTAAACTTAGTCTCTTATACGCAGTAACGATTGTGCATTATTTAGACCCCACCATCGTGACGTGTAACATTATAAATAAAGAAGAATGGAACGTTGGCTTAAAGGTGTTAAACGTGTTGCAACAACATTTTCTAATGACGCTAAATGTTCAAAAGCAGTACGCGCGGAGAATATAGCAATCACCGATCCAGACGATGATGCCACGACGTCAAGCTCGACGGTTTCAAAGACGAAAAAAAGGAAGTATGATGAATCATATATCAGTTTCGGATTTGTTGATTCCAACGGCTCACCTCTCTGCATGCTATGTAGTAAACTGCTTCCTAATAGTTCCATGGCACCTGCCAAATTGCGCCGACATTTACAAACTGTACACCCCGAGTCTAAAGACAAGAATAAAGAATTTTTGTTCGTAAAAAAGATCAGTTATTGGAAAGTCAAAAAAAAATTATGCATGTAACAAAAACTATCAATGAAAAGGCCACGGATGCATCATATTTAGTTAGCTATCGCATTGCACAAGCAGGTGATGCGCACACTATCGCTGAGAATTTAATAAAGCCATGTGTATTAGACATAACAAAATGTATGCTCGATGAAAAATCTGCAAAGCATCTTTCTACTGTGCCGCTATCAAACGATACTGTTTCACGGCGAATCCATGATCTGGCAAGCTACGTCAAACAAGAACTAGTTACACGTCTACAAAAAAACACGATTCGCCTTGCAAATGGACGAGTCAACTGATGTCGCTGGTTTGGCTATCTTGCTGGTTATCGTGAGATATCCATATGAAAGTTCTTTTGAAGAAGACATGCTTATGTGTTCACCGCTGCTCACAAACACTACCGGGGAAGAAATTTTTAATAAAATAAATATATTTTTTGAAGAAAATAATCTCAGTTGGAACAATTGCACTGACATTTGTACAGATGGGGCCAAGGCGATGACAGGTAAAACAGCAGGAGCAGTGTCACGAAATAAAAATAAAGCGCCTAATTGTAGTTCCAGCCATTGTATTCTGCATAGACAAGCACTTGCGATGAAGCAAATGCCGTCAAATCTAAAATTAGTTATGGATGAAGCGGTAAAAATAATTAATTTTATCAAATCACGACCACTACAATCCCGATTGTTCTCATTATTGTGTGAAGATTATGGCAGCAAACATAAAACACTGCTGCTCTATACAGAAGTGCGATGGCTGTCTCGGGGTAAAACTTTAATAAGGCTATTTGAACTTAGAGCCGAGTTACAAATGTTTCTTTCAGCAGATACTTCTTTTAATTTGAAGGACCGTTTGTATGATAAAACTTGGTTGTTCCGATTGTCTTTTATGGCGGATATCTTTCAAAAACGAATTGAATTTATCATTGCAAGGTAAACAGACAACAGTGTTTCAGACCTATAACAAAATAACTGCCTTCAAAAGAAAATTAGATTTTTGGATTATTTGCGTTGGTAAGAAAAAAATAGAAAGCTTTACGTCACTCAGTGAGTTTGTTAGCGATAACGACTCAGAAATGTTTCAAGATGATGTGTTTGAATAATTGGTCCAATATCTCAGTTCGATGCGCGCATCTTTTGAAAAGTATTTTCCCGAAGAACAGAATACAAAAATGAAACTGAATTCATGGATTCATAATCCTTTTTTACCCAACTTGGAAAAGCCCGAAAGTATGTCAAACGAGATATATGAATCTCTTTTAGAAATGTCATCAGACACAAGTATGGAGTCACTGTTCAAAACGACGCCTCTCAACGATTTTTGGTGCAGAATCCGTGATGAATATCCAATGCTTGGCAAAATGGCTCTGAATATTCTTCTCCCGTTCCCAACAACATATTTGTGCGAAACAGGATTCTCAACCTATGCAGCCACGAAAACAAAATATCGCAATAGACTGGACGCCGAACCTGATATGAGACTTCAACTGTCTTCTATCAAACCTGATATCAACCAATTGATGAAAAATAAAAAACAGTTTCATACCTCCCATTAGTTAGATTTTTTCTTTTTTAATATCTTCTATTATTGTACTTGCCATGTGGTAAAGTAAGTAATAATTAGTAACTGTTACATTGTACTTTTATTATGCTTATTAATAAAGAATACACTTTTAAAAACTATTGTTTTATTGTAGGGTTCCATCAAGTATTTTGCTTCCCAAAAGGGTTCCGTCACCAAAAAAGTTTGAGAACCGCTGGTTTAGTTGATAAAACACGCCGTTTTATTTTGAACCTAGTGCCTCGAATTTTAGCGGGTAGCTAACTTGTCGGGACACAACATTAATTTTAGATTAGCTTAGATAAAATATTATATTTTTATTTTTTTTTGTAAAATAATACGCCCTAGCAATTACTTGCAAATAATTTACTAAACAAAATTAAAAATGGATTATTTACAGCAATAATCAGAAATTATAAGCTATTAAATAGAAGCGATATATATATATATATTTAAAAAAAAACTAAAACTCAAATTGAAAAACAATTTACAGATAAAAAAAAAACGCTTATAAAGATAAAAACAGAAATTATACCTATTTCAGCAGTACAATAGTTACAGTTTCACTGAACTTTTAGTTAAAATTAGCTTAGATTGGAGTTTTTATTATTATTTTTGTAAAAATATTACCCCTTATCTATTAATTTAAAAAAACTAAACTCAATAGCTACCTTCCAAGAAAAAATATTTACTACCACGCACACTGAACTACTACACAGTACACTGATTCTCTAACTTTCACCCCCAGAGCTTTCTATGTATGACTATCACCTTAAACAATTTAACTCTCATTTTATACTCCGACAAATAAAAAATTCAAAAAGAAAAACCAGAGGGGATTTGTAAATAAAAAGAACAAAAAGTATACAGAGAAGTAGTTAGTAGAGAGAGCTAAAAGGTATAACAAGAAAATACACCCTCAACAAAAAGAGAAGCGAACGCTGTCAGGTCGTCTCCTCGGTAAAATAATAAATAATACAAAAAGAAGAAGAAGATACATTGGCGTGGAAGTCTCGTGTTTGCGGAAATTTCTCAAGCATTTTTGAAACAGAAAGACATAGATATATGTATTGTATTTAATAAAAAATGATGAACTTGAGTTATCTTATGGAAGTATTTATCAATCTGCCAAAGTTTTAATTTTACAAAAATACAGATATTTGCTACAAGTAAACAACTTCTTTTAAAAAAATAAATGCTGAAAAATGGTCTAGGACATTAGAGGATTGTTTGTTCTTCTTTGTCAATAACCCTAGAATAATAAAAACTAAATACCCTTATTATGTCGTCCTTTATGTTAATTAATGTGTAAATTTGAATTAGAATTGTTATTATTTTTAAGATTATTATTATTAAGAACTTCATGACTTTCTTCTACCATAATCCTGGCAGGATCGCCATGTCGTCCTAAATGTTGTCGTCCGATCTGAAAAGAATGTTTAATTGATCGTCTATTTGAGAATTAAAATTATTATTATTGTTTAAATTATTAATATTATTGGTAGCGTGTGTTAACGAATCGCCAATCTGACGCTTTTCAAAGTTCCTTCGGTTAACTCCATACTCTGTACTCGAATGTCTGTTAATATCTGAATTTAAATTTTCTGGTAAAGGTTTAACGGTTAAATCAGTTGAAAAATTACGCTATGCGTTTCGTTATATTTATTTAAAGAATTGTCAGGATCGCCATCAATCAAAGATTGAGTTATATTTAAAAAATCGGTCAAACTTACGTTAAAATTTAATGTTTCGGTATTATAACTACTTTCGTATGTATTCATATTGTTTTTCGTTGAATTTATCCAATCATTAACCACACCAGGGGGGATAAGTGAGGAACCCTCCACCGCCCGAGACTCCTGTCCCGCCTCAAACGATAGGGTACTAGAGTGAAGCTCTAGATTTTGAAAATTATTGTCATTTAAATTAATAAGATCATTAGAATTTGTGAATGCCATTTTTAGGCTAAAGGACAGGGGTAATGGATTAATTAAAATCTCTTTTTATTGAATGAATTTAAAGTTATTTTGTTTAAAAACGTAGTATTTGCAAATATTGTTTATAGTCGACTTTTCCCAACCTTACTTTGTATTGTACGCTAATGAGACGCAAACGCAAAACAAGTTCTTGTCAGAAATTGTGGACTAAAGGTCCTCACTTATGTTTTTGAAAATTAAAGTTTTATGAAAATTATTAAAGTTTGAAAAAGTTATAATTTATCAATTTATGATTGATAAGCTACAAAGTAAAATGATATGATTAATTTTATTATTTGTAATTTGAATATTTTTCTAAAAAGAACTGTTTAAAATATTTAGTTGTACCTGATGATGATTATAGAAAATAAGCGTCAAAATCGAAACGTTGTCACTTGACAACACGCAACTTAAAATTAAGGAAATTTTACCCTTTACAAAATAGAAACAGTTTTAGTATTAATATTATTATTAGTGTTGAGTTAATAAATATACCCACTTCATTAGTATATTTAAATCGAATTGTCAAATCAGTAATTATTGTTAATTAGAACAAGAGAGTTCTGGAAGAGAGATAGTATAAGGCAAATTGCAGATCTATGATCGATAACTAGATTTTAAACCTTTTTGTGAAGGGATCGATTTTATAGAAAATCGTCAAAAACTAAAACGGTAGGCGTAGTAATCCAAAATTTGTTATTGGAGAGTTTAAACAATCAAAATAATGATCGTTAACGAAACAAGAGAGTTTCAGAAAAGAGGTAATATAAAGCAAATCGCTGATCTATTACGGATGACAAGATTTAAACTTTTTTGTGAAGGGATCGATTTTATAGAGAATCGTCAAAAACTAAAATGGTAGGCGTAGAAATCCAAAATGCTATTCAATTAAATTAACAGCTGAAGTAATTAAAGAAAAATATATTTTCTTTAATAGGTAGGCGTAGGCGTATTAACACGTTCACTGCCGGCAACGCGGCTCCCGCGTTCCGTGTCATGATCCACCGTGACGTCAATGATCATTGTCCGGTGGATCATGGTGGATTTTGGGTGCTGTGTGCCACCAACGCGTCTCCCGCGTTTGTTTTTTTTATATAAAAAAGTTCAACTTACATGATATTTTATAGTTATAAATAAAACTCCAAATATATTTTTCGATTTAAGAAGAAATTGTAAAAAAACCATTGGCACCCAGGTAATGCCCACGTTATTGGTCGGCAGTGAAAGTGTTAAGTTCAATGAAGGGAATATTTTTATTTGGGTAAATACCTAAAAACAACACTAGCCCTCAACACTTGAGTAGACGAGTTTTCCTCTACACCTCGCAAGAGAAAATCAAAATGCTGTTTTGTACCTCGTAAGCACTTATTTAGTATTCACTATTATAAAAATGTTATTGTCACGCAATGTCTTTTTAAATGTTCCTGAAGATGGCTTCAGAAAATAATCACTTTAAACGAAACGTCATTAGACAACACGTATCTTAAAATTAAGGGTATTTTACCCTTTACAGAAATAACGTAATTTTAATCTTATAAAAAGATTTTTTACAAAAAGATTTATAAAACTAATTTTCCAAACTCAAACGGAAAATCTTAATATTTTTTCCCGTATGCGAAAAGAAATAAAAGAATGAAAATTTGAAAATATAACCACTTAGGTTAAATAAATATACTTAGTGAAACATTGTCATCTTGACAAAATGTACTTTAATTTACAAGCTTTCAAAAAGCGAAAAGGTTCCTGAAGATAAATCCAGAAAGTTTTATGTTTAAATTGAAACTTTGTCTTTTTTGGGCCAAAACGTACTTTTTTTATTTACAAGCTTTCAAAAAGCGAAAAGATTCCTGAAGATAAATCCAGAAGGTTTATGTTTAAATCGAAACGTTGTCTTTTGGACAAAACGTACTTTATTATTTACAAGCTTTCAAAAAGCCTTCCTGAAGATAAATCCAGAATGTTTTATGTTTAAATCGAAACGTCGTCTTTTGGACAAAACGTATTTTATTATTTACAAGCTTTCAAAAAGCAAAAAGATTCCTGAAGATAAATCCAAAATGAATTATGTTTAAATCGAAACGTTGTCTTTTGGACAAAACGTATTTTATTTTTATTTATAAGCTTTCAAAAAGCCTTCCTGAAGATAAATTCAGAATGTTTTATGTTTAAATCGAAACATCGTCTTTTGGACAAAACGTATTTTATTATTTACAAGCTTTCAAAAAGCGAAAATATTCCTGAAGATAAATCCAGAAATATTGGGGTTAAATTGAAACGTTGTCCTTTTGGACAAAACGTATTAATTGTTACTGAGGGAAACAAACCCTTTTTTCTTTTACAAAAATACTTACAACATATTATTTACAAGTTTTCAGAAAAATTGTATCTGAAGATGGTTTTAGAAAATAAGAAGTAAAATCGTAACGTTGTGATTTTACAACATGTATATTAAAATGAAGGGATTTTTACCCTTAACAAGAATTGTACGGTTAGAATATTATATCTAAACTTTTTAACGAAATGTCTTTTTCATGAATGTCTTTATTTTATTCACTGACGAAATATTAGTTACTGATTTTTTATGGTAAAATGTCTATTTGGGTGAAAAGTCTATTTATATGGTTTTTGAAATATTTGTTGATCTTCTCATTTCGGTACCTTCTAGCTAGCGACTGTGTGACTTTTCGAATCTCTTTATAATTGGATTTTTTAAGTTTGATCCATAAAACAAACGGACTTACTACGGCGCTTCGTATGCAGATAGTCACCGTCTTCAAAACCTTATTGTCACACAGTTTTATTTAACACTTTTGCCCTGTCTAGTAACGCGATGCTTAATTTGCAATTTATGTCACTTACTAGTGCGAAGGTAGGTTTTCCTGATTTTCCGAATTTTTATTTATAGTCACATTTAATTCAGCGACGTCATCAAAGTTGACCTCAGAAAAACCTTCCGACTCAATGTTTTCGTTAAAATTTAGGGGTTTAACAGGTACATTTTGAAATTCAACGCTATATGAATTTTCTGACATATTATCATAATTTATTACGTTATGATTTCTATTACGAATTTGGTTCATATTATCCCACTGTAATTCAGGGGTGTCAATGTCAAAAATCACGGTTTTTTGAGAAGACAAAACAGTGTTTGTCTGGGGCAGACCCACCTCCTCTACCGCCTGACTGGAAATGTCAAACGCTGCAATGAAGTTGTTAAATGACATGATGCGTGAGATGGGAGTTTTAAACAATGTGTTTAAAAAGTTTTTGGTTCCTAATTTCGAACTCTGAATATTTATGTGCGCTGGGTATTTTACTTTGTGTAAAATATTATGCAAGAAAAAGTACTGACGCGGAGGGCTTGGGCAAAAATTGTCTGTCTTTTAACAGGGTTAAGAAAAAGTCCTTTGTCTAGAGCTCTTATAACCTTTTTACCTTTAAAATTTTTAGTTATTATAAAACTAAAAATGAACAAGAAGGTTAAACTTTTTAAATGGGTGTTTAGTGAACAGAACCTTTAGTTATCAGTCATTTTTTAATGTCCAAAAAATTTAGTACTGATTTTTTGAAAAGATTATATTTTTCGACAGTGAATGTCGCACCCAGTATAACGCCTTTTTTAAAATATTAAAAATTAAACTTTTTGCTCTTGCTTGCTGGAAAAGTTACGAACTTTAACGTTTGTGTGTGAAACACTTGGAAAAAATATTAATTAACTTTATAATGAATTTAATTCGGCTTGAGAATTTTTGACATAGAAAGTATTATTTTTAAAGTTAAAATTCGTTTGTTAGAAATCCAACAGGATTACAAGCGTTAAGTTTTGGTTAAAATTAACAAGGCTTAAATGTTTTTGTGATAAAACGTATAGCTATCACTTTGTTTAAAGTTGCACTTTAAAAATGTCTTTTAAAATTAACTATTCAGAAGCACTTCGTAAAATGTCTTTCTTACTTTATAAGTTAATGTTGTTGAAAAAAGTTAAAGTTTTTGTGAACAGAAACGTCGTTACGTAAAATTTAAATGTCTTTTTGAAAATAAAAGTTTTTGAGCTATCACCCAAGCAGCAAGGATTGGTCGATACAACGTTGGATGTACGATACTTCCCAACGTTGCATTACGTTGTAACAACAGTTGAATCTACGTTGACAGGACGGCACAATGTCATAATTGAAACAACGTTGAATGTGACCGTTGAATTAACGTCTCGATTTACGTCGTATTTTACGTTGACCAGATGTGTTTAAGACGTCAGATAATCTACCTATTTAAAATAATTTTTCTACTTTATCGCTTCATTTTGGTGTACTTAATAACAATTTTATGAAACCTTCATTTAGGTTTTATAATGAGAGGAGTCAATATAATGAAATCCAAGTTCTGTGTCATTTGAAAGTTAAGATTGTTTTACATATTTATGAAATATTTTTTAAAAGTAAGGCATAAAAATATTAAAAGTAGAAAAAATATTGAAGAGAACTGCTCCATAAGACTTGACAACACTTGTTCTTTTAGAACTTGAACGAGTGTTATTTTGATCGAGTGTAAACATGTCTCACAAAACTAGTTTAGTAATATACTATTTTAAATGTCCATCCTTACCTTTAACTATAGTGTTCTAAAATAATGTAGCTATTTTAAAGTAGTTTTTACAAGCCTGTATTAAAGTAGTTTTCAAATAAAATAAAATCACCAAGATGTTTGCCATTACTTTATTTAAGGCATAAAGCATACATAAATTTTTTAAAAAAAATACAGAAACAAAATAAAAAAATTCTGATACATATACAGGGTGTAACAAATTCGTTTATCACTACAGGGATCTCGTAAACCGTAAGAGATACGAAGATGGTTAAATGGGGGCAAAGTTGCACAATTTGATGCCTAATCATAATCCAAAAAGATATTATTTAGATTCCGAGTACTTCCGGAGATATTCGAAAGAAACCGAAAAACTGTCAATAAGATTTTTTTGTTTTGCGCCCTTAATGTAGGAGATAAAAGAAAACCAATCACACCTTTTCAGGGCCACTTTTATTCCTTTCTTAGAATATGTTATTAGTTTTGCCATACAACGTTTCATTTTCCTGAAACCATAATTAATTTCACTATTTTAAATACGGACCTGGATTTTTTCCTATTTTCAATAAAAGACTTAGGACATCTTTATTCAAAGCCTAGGCTTAATATTAATTTAAAAAAAGAATAAACGCTCTAATGTAGATTTTATTAAGATTTTTCTAATCCGACCCTGTGTTACACAATACCATTTCGTTTTAATAACGACATCTTCTTTGTGTAATAATTTAAACTAGCTCCTTAAAAGAATACTATAAAATTCGTAAAATTGACAATAATCGTAATACAAATTCTTGCTAATGATATTAGATTTTATTTAATTAACGATATTTTATAATATTAATAAAATGAATTAAAACTTTACGAAAAACATTATAAGCAATATTAACAAAATAAAAAAAAATACTCCTTAATAAAAGAAGTTGCCATATAAAAATTAATTATTAATTACGTGTTCAAAAATGTTTCCCTGGACAGCGATACATTTTCATGTCGTTATTAAAACGAAATGGTATTGTGTAACACAGGGTCGGATTAGAAAAATCTAAATAAAATCTACATTAGTGTTAATTCTTTTTTAAAATTAATATTTAGCCTAGGCTTTGAATAAAGATGTCTTAGGTCTTTTATTGAAAAATGGAAAAAATCCAGATCCGTATTTAAAATAGTGAAATTAATGATGGTTTCAGGAAAATGAAAAGTTGTATGGCAAAACTAATTACATATTCTAAGAAAGTATTAAAAGTGGCCCTAAAAAGGTGTGATTGGTTTTCTTTTATCTCCTACATTAAGGGCGCAAAACAAAAAAATCTTATTGACAGTTTTTCGGTTTCTTTCGAATATCTCCGGAAGTGCTCGGAATCTAAATAATTTCTTTTTGGATTATGATTAGGCATCAAATTGTGCAACTTTGCCCCCATTTAACCATCTTCGTATATCTTACGGTTTACGAGATCCCTGTAGTGATAAACGAATTTGTTACACCCTGTATACCGGGTGGAAATGAGAATAACTTCTACAAATACAACTTTTTCTGGGTTAAGATAAAATGCCAAAATTTAAAAGGGTTAAAGTACATTATAACGTTTTGGGGTTTTGGCACTATACAGGGTGATTCAAAAGTACTTTGACAAACTTCGGGAGGTAATTGCTGGCAATATTTTAACACGAAAAGTTCTTATAAACAGTGGTCCTTGGCGACTTCGTTACGGAGATACAGGGTGTTGAAATGTTAAAAGAAATAGTAATAATTTTTAAATAACTCCTTAACGAGTTATTTTTTTTTTATGAAATTTTGTGAATTAAATAAGCATCTTAGGACACTTATTTCCAAAGTACAACGCGTTCGTAAATTTAACCAGTGGCGTCGGTACAAAATGTTACTATCATATTTTTTGTGAAAACCTACACCACTGACTTATTTTATTTTAACTTTTTTCTTATAAATCCTCCCTTTATTTAGAACAAAAAAGATCACGTGTGTTTTTTTGATACGAGGGACGGTTTAAGCGTAAATTATTATTTTATTTGAATATACACAAATATTAAAAAATGTGTTTTAAACTGATCAACCACTCAAATATTTATTACAGTATTTTAACGAATACCAACATACATACTTACTAATAAACAAATATGTATATGCCTAAGGAAGGTATCTGAGGATGCCTATTTTCTAAGTATAACACGTTTTCAGTGGCATACATATTTATTTATTAGTATGTTATTTTTTAATATTTTGTCGATAAATTAAAATATATTTGACAGTTAGTTACCACTGAGTTTTAATTCTACAGTTTTGTTATTTTTAATGGTAACTAACTGTCAAATATATTTTAATTTATCGACAAAAAAAGCATTTCCAAAGCCGCCTTGTCAAAATACAAAATATTAAAAAATAACATACTAATAAATAAATATGTATGCCACTGAAAACGTGTTATACTTAGAAAATAGGCATCCTCAGATAACTTCCTTAGGCATATACATATTTGTTTATTAGTAAGTATGTATGTTGGTATTCGTTAAAATACTGTAATAAATATTTGAGTGGTTGATCAGTTTAAAACACATTTTTTAATATTTGTGTATATTCAAATAAAATAATAATTTACGCTTAAACCGTCCCTCGTACCAAAAAAACACTCGTGATCTTTTTTGTTCTAAATAAAGGGGGGATTTATAAGAAAAAAGTTAAAATAAAATAAGTCAGTGGTGTAGCATAGTTTTCACAAAAAATATGATAGTAAAATTTTGTACCGACGCCACTGGTTAAATTTACGAACGTGTTGTACTTTGAAAATAAGTGTCCTTAGATGCTTATTTAATTCACAAAATTTCATAAAAAAAAAATAACTCGTTAAGGAGTTATTTAAAAATTATTACTATTTCTTTTAACATTTCAACACCCTGTATCTCCGTAACGAAGTCGCCAAGGACCACTGTTTATAAGAACTTTTCATGTTAAAATATTGCCAGCAATTACCTCCCGAAGTTTGTCAAAGTACTTTTGAATCACCCTGTATAATAATATGTAATCTGAAAGCACATAAATACATAAAAAAAACACAAAATACAATATGCTGAAACAGTAAGGCGGCACAAATAAGTTGATCAAAATAAAACATATAGAGTATCGCTAAATGTCAATTGACTGCCCTTAAAGAAGAATTAAAAGAGGTATAAAAAGGTTACTATAAGTTTAAGGAATTATTTCCGAACCAATTCATTATTATAAGTGAGCGAGGAGCCAATAAAATTAATAAAAAATGTCAAATGTCAATATTTTTTTATATTGAAAGTTTTACAAATAGTACACACTAGGGACCGTGCGTTTAGATTAGGTTAACAGAGGAAATGATACCCATTTGGTAGTATCAGGCAAGTCAAGAGGAAATAGCATGCATTTGGTAACTTGTCTATCTAGAGGAAATATTTTAATAGGTTCCAATACACTTACTATACAAATGTCAATAGATTTTGAATCAAGCGGATAAGTATAAAAAGATGTATAGTTTGCAAATCTTTGTCCAATTAAAAAAATTTTGTTTTGACCATTAACTATAATATTATTAATTTTTATAACAAAATTCTGACTATAAAGGCAATAACAATTGACGGTGGAATAGTCTGATATAGTAAATAGAACGTTACTGTATTCCAATTTTTTATACTGGCTGACATTACCAGGTAAATTTAAAAGTGGACCATTAAAGTGTGGCAAATAACATTTGTTATTATTGTTTGTGTCAGTATTCGTTAAAAGGGAAACGTTATTGGCCTCTGATATGCGATAAAATAACTGTTCTAGAGGTTTGTTAGGCGAGTTTATCAAACCTTTTATTTGTCCAAGGAAGTTTTCAAAAGGAAACGCAGATATCATGTCCAAGGGACCAAACAGTTGAGCTTCTTCACTTAAATGACACAAAACGTGAACATTATAAACTAAAAACTCTGATCCATATAAACTATTTGAATGGGTAACAAAGCAGTCAAGCAATTTCTTTACAACACTGCATCCAAATTTTTGAAGGTGCTTTTTAGAAGACAGGATGGTAACGGCAAAATGTAACAATAGAAAGTGCTCATAAATAGCTTTGTCAATATCTTTTAATACATAAACTCCACTATAAATTAAAAAAGATCTGAACTCTGTTGCCTTAAATCTTGGAAGTTCTGTTAGGCTTCGAGGTTTTCGGTTAAATTCCGAAAGAAAAAACTGTCGACAAGAAACTAAAGCTTCTGAAATCTTTGTAACATCCCTACTACAAAAACGTACTCTTAGGTCACCGCTTGTCCATGTTACGAGAAGCTTTTTCATAACACCTAAAAATACGCAATGCATTGAATCAATAGGAAATTTAGAGATCATCCCAATGTTCAACTCTTCTAGAGGCGACACCCCAGTATGATGATTTTGATCCAATTTTAATAGAAAAGATTCATCTGTTCTTCTAGGTGCTGAGATATTGTTAAAAATTAACCTATGCTTATAATAATCTCCTTCCTCAATGCATTTATCGCACCCTGAATACCCACTGTGAGATTTTACACTTTTGATAAACGCACGTGCTGGCGCATCACAGATGAAACTGTGAACAACTATTTTAAATTTTTTATTTTTAACACTAATTCCTTCTTCTAGCAAAGTTTTTAGTTCTTTAATAAACTCGTTAAGATACTCATTGAGGGGACTAGGTTTGGATTTACCACAAAAAACACCTATAGCAAAAGGTTTTAATTTCTCATTTGCATTTACAATTAGACCTAATATTGGCCAAAACTGAATAGATGAGCTCTTAAATAAAGGTAGGCCATCAATATTAAAAGATATTTGAATACTATCAGAAAACAATAAAAAGTGTCTGGACAAATACATTTCCAAACTATTTCTTAAACCAAAGTGTATGTAAGTACCTGTAAGCAATTCTTTTCTATGTGTAATAGAAGTTGGTGTCTGTAAAAGGGTTTTGGAGCTTAATGGTAGTTCAGGATGTATAGGAGATAACACATGTAGGAGGTCAGTTATAGTACTGTGCGGTACTTTATTACCTATAGCCCATTTTCTTAAATTATTATGTAAATCATAAGGAGTATTAATTTGGTCAAAAGAATTAATTTGATAAATTGAAATAATTACTTTATTGTCTTTCGACTTTATACTTATGTTATCACTATTTAGTTCCTCGTTACTGATGTGGTTAATATCATTTTCAACATCATTGTCACTGTCATGATCTTGCGTATTAATATTATTGTCACTGTCATGATTTTGCGTATTAATATTATTGTCACTGTCATGATCTTGCGTATTAATACCGCAAACAGTTAAAGTTTCAGAACTTAAGTCACTAGGAAACGAAGAAGAAACCTGGTCAATATTACTAGTTTTATTTTTTAAACTGTCAATAACTGTGTTTTTAAATTCATTTGCAACCCTTCTATATATTTGGCGTTCCCCTACTGTTTCTTTATAAAACTTGGACATATTGCTCTTAAAAGTTAGATAAAAACGAGAAAAAATTACTTATTTTTAAAGTGGTAATCTGTTTATTATTTACTTCGGAGTCTTGAAGGCGCGTGCTTTAACCAATTTTTTATGGCATTTTCAACCTCAACTGTTGTAAAACTTGAATCATGTTTTACTGCATCTAAAACATAGGGGTTTGTTTATAGGGTAAACTACCCAATTATTGGCATCCATAAGGGGAACGAATGAAGAAAATAATCATTTAAAAAATATAATTCAGTTTTTTGGGTAATTAAGGCTCATATTTTATAAATAAGTATTTTAATTAGCAAAATAAAAATATGTTTGCAACCTAAATAAGAGAAAAACTATAAAAAATAATTATTATTACAAATATTTGCTTTAACTAGTGATTGGCATATATTCCCTAGTAATTGGCAACCTAGTTATTGGCATATAATCTAAGCTACAATTTATGCAATAAACAATGTAAATAAAACTAAACTATCCAAACTACAGTGTACAGCATGTTTGATACCTAATGAATACATATGTTAGTCTTAGGGATATTTGTAATATAATGGTTATCCTAGATACTGCTACATGATTGACAAACAAAATTCTCAAAATTTTCGTTTTTCTCTTGCACACATTTTAAATGATACTGTCTTCCATAACACTTTGTGCACCGTAAACCGGGTTTTGATATTGTTATATTATATGTACAATAATAACAAAGGCCAGTGGTAACATAATTTTCCTTTAGGAAATGGGTATCACAGTCTAAGAATACTCTCTTTTTGCACATATCTACTTTCTTATCTATTACTATATTAGACAA
The DNA here is from genome assembly GCA_963969555.1 of Polydrusus pterygomalis. Lineage (NCBI taxonomy): Eukaryota > Metazoa > Arthropoda > Insecta > Coleoptera > Curculionidae > Polydrusus > Polydrusus pterygomalis. The sequence goes on from OZ018379.1 coordinate 87,801,605, forward strand.
GATATTAATCTTTTTGGTAGGAGTTTTTTCAGAAATATTTAAATATAACCCATCTTTGTATAATTCCCCCAAAGCACTGCATTCGGCTTCGTTTGATATAGCAACCCCAAAAGAGTTTTGCTTCAACGCACTTTCAGAATTTGTCGGCAACTCGGCATTATTTTCTTGGGTTTTGCTTTTTAAATATAAAATTTTCTTCTTTAACCTTTCATTTTTCTTCATTTCTTTATCTTTAATTTGCTGTTCCTTTTTAGCAAGTCTAGCTAGTTTTCTACAATTTTTTTCATCTTCCACTTTTTTTTTTTTTTCTTTGGCTTCTGTCTCTGCATTTTTCCAGCTGGTGGATGTTATAATAAAGCTTGTTTTTTGCGTATTTCTTTTATTTTTCCTTACTGGTGTTTTCGGCCAGTCTATTAAAGTCTGAAATTCATCAACCATTTGTTTTTTATCAAGCGGATTCTTCACGATATCTTCGCCAGTGCTGTTTTCATTTTCAACGTTTTCTTTTATATTTAGCTCTGTAATGTTGTGAATGTCGTTAATATCATCTTTATTATAGGCTTTTATTAGGTCATATTTTTCAGAAGTTCTAATTTCTTCGTCTGATTGATTTTTTACTTCGGTAACTGGCAGATCATCTTTTATTATGTTTAGTTCTGTGCTATTATGGATGTTGTCGTTAATATCCTCTATATCATAACTTTTTATTGAGTCGTATTTTGTAGAAGTTGTAACTTCTTGGTCTGTATGATTATTTACTTCGGTTCCTGATATTAGCTGCTCATATGTTACAACTGGCAGATCTTCTAAATAAATAAGATTATTTTCTGAATTTTTACCAGAACACGTACATGTTTCATTTTCTGAAAACGAATTCCATAGTTTAAACAATATGTGATAGTACTCATTGTCACTGTTGGTTGTTTCTGAATTATCATTTTCGAGTGACTCTTTACGGTTCTTAAATTGCTGTATATTTTTTTCTCCAACAATATCAACAAACAAGCCATAATCTAAGTGGCGACAGTTTTTGTTAAAGCTGTTAGGTTCTTCTTGGAATATTTCTGGCACATCATCTTTTCGCTTTCCCAAGCACTTTGTTTGATCAATAGCAGAAAATGAGAAAGGATAAAGACCTGTTGCTTTAAATCCATTAATTATACTAGAAGGCTTAATATTATCTACCACTAATTTCAAAATTGGAGCAAACTTTTCTTTTGTTAATTGATCGTTTGGATTTTCTCTTCTCCACTCTAATACTGCACGTTTCCAATATAATTTGACCGGTTTAAATACCCCAACATCGGCTGGTTGGAGTATTCTGGTGGCGTTTGGATAGAGAGCAATTAATATTATTTGCAATTTATCGCAAAGATTACAGACCTCAAGAGTTAAGTGTGATTTATGTCCATCGATAAAAAGTATCACTGGAAACTGATGTTTTTTCTCTAGTAAGAATGGATGAAATACTTTACTGATATACTCATAAAATATTTCGGATTTCATCCATCCATTTTCGCTAAGGCCGATCTTAAAATCTTCCGGAACTGATTGAAAAATGGCTGTAACCTTTTGTACGGATAGATGATCATTGGAGGGGCAATTTCTCCTGATGCCGAAAAGGTGAACATCACTGTAAGGTTTGCCTTCGCGACTGCCCTGTCTATTTCATACACATTTTGACAACCTTTAGGTGGCAAAACTTTGGTTTCTTTTGGCCCTAAGAGGAAACACGTTTCGTCTCCATTAAAAATCCTTTGTGGTTCTTTTAAAATGGAATCATATCCTTTTGATTTAAGGTAAGATTCTATGTCTGAAAACCATTTTTTCAAGTCATCTGGGGAAATACAAGCGCTGCTATGCGTAACTGCTTCTGCTGTCCTTTCTGTCAATTCTTTGTGGCCAGGTAGGTTATTAATAAAAGGTGTATTCCGTTGAGTGTGGTCTAGAAACTCTTTTACAGAGATTTGAACATCTTCTTTTCTACGTGGAAATCCCTTTTTTTGGGATTCTAGGATCCACTTTACTAGAACGTCTTCTTCAGCTGGCGTTAAAATAGATGGTGGACCATGACGAATTTTCTGAAATTTATCAGAAAGCCGAAATTGGATTGTAGCACGAGGAACGCCGGAAGCTGTATTTTTTGAAACCCCATTTTTAATTGCGGTTATGTAATATGTTATGGGTAATTTTGGAGAAGACGTCATCAAAGAAACAAGTTGTTAGTTTCATGTATAAACTTATTCTATTTTCCAATCATCAATATTCCGTGTCACGAACAATACATCATTTTGCTACGTTAACACTTTTATAAAATATATACAAGCAAATAGTTAAACATGAACCTCTTTTATGGGTTATTCAACTATTACACAATTTCCTATAATACTAACAGATTTTGCATTATTTAAAATAGATCGTAATAATAATAATTTACAATTTTCTTAACTATACTATATTACACCTCCTACGAAATTTAAAAAAAAAATAGAAAAAAAAAATGTTTGTTGTACTATGTATTAAAATACATTTTTGTCCTATTTTTATGTATCTCAACTAACCTATTTCCTATTTTAATTAGAACATTTGGAGCCTTATCCTCAACTACCAGATAAGGACCGTTATAAATAGCATCTCTTTTATTACCAGCATCATTTTTTACCAAAATTTTATCGCCTGGTTTGTAAATAATTAATTTTGTTTTTTGGTCAAAGTTGGTCTTTCTTTTCTCTTTTGACTTCACTAGATTATCTCTTGCATCAGCCCATGCATTTTGCAAGCGATATTTTAGCTCAGTAGGATAATTATCAAAATTATAGAGTGGATCGACCTTATTAATAATATTAGAGGGTAAATTACAAGTTCTTCCAAAAACTAACTCATACGGAGTGTATCGTGTTTCTGTATGAACGCTATTATTGTACGAAAAACTCCAAAATTGAAGCCAAGTGCTCCAAGTTTCGGGATTTTTAGTTGTTTGTATCCTTAAATACGCATTTAAATGTTTGTGTGTATTTTCAAGAGAACCTAAGGTTTCATGGTGATACGCTGTAGAAAACAACTGTTTTATCTTTAAAATTTTACAGGTATCCTTTAAAGTTGAACACAAAAATTCCGAACCTCTATCTGAAATTATACACTTTGGTATACCGTATCGCAAAATAAAATTATTTACAAAACTTGTGGCTATGGTTGTAGATTCTTTATTTGGTAAAGGATAGCATTCAACAAACTTTGAAAGCTTGCATTGCAAGGTGAGAACGTATCTATTTCCTTCCTTGTCCTCTTCTAAAGGCCCTACCAAATCTAAATAAACATTTTGGAATGCTGAAGAGGCAGTCGTAGTGATGGACATAGGTTGTACATTAGGCCTAGAATGCTTATACCTTTGACATGCATCACAATGTTTGACTAGCTTTTCGACATCCAAATGTAAGTTTGACCAAAAATAATATTTTTTGATATTATTATACATTCGGTTTATTCCCGCATGGCCTCCGGTGGGCAGGATGTGAAAATCATTAAGAATAATTCTTTGACGTTCTAAATCAGTTACTTTTTCCACGTCTTTAACAATTGAAATTTTAAAGTATTTATTCGACATGTCGTTCATTTCACTGTTCCTTATAACATTTATTAATCGCGCGTTTTGTTTATTTTTTAGAATAATTAATTCCGGAATATTGTATTTAATACATATTGAATCCAGGTCTCTCAACGATGTATCTCGTACGAACGTTGATCGAGGATCCTGTTTCATAAAAATAATTTTTTGATTTGCTACGTAAAGAAAATCACCAATAGTAAAATCGAATTGTTTTCCTTGTATTAATTTTTCAAAATCTATTTTAGAGAGTGAATTAAGTTCATAAGAGTTTTTTGGACGTTTTAATAATTCAACAACGCCAGGGTGATCAATCCTGTCATTCACTGAGTCATTAAAACTTACCTTATTTCCTGCTTGCTCTCTAAGGACCTTGCTCTGTTGTCTAGTTATAGCAAAAATAGTTTGGTCAATCGTATTAGACATATTTTTTAACTCATCAGAAGAAATTGGTATTCGTGAAAGAGCATCTGCAGTAACATTATCCTTACCTTTTATATACCTTATATCAAAATCATATTCTTCTATAAGTAATCTAAACTTTGTTAACCTACTTGAAGGATTCGTCATACCAAACAAATAAACTAAGGGTTTATGATCAGTATAAATAATAAACTTTCTACCGTATAAATAACAAGAAAAATGTTTGATACCAAAAACAATAGCTAAAAGTTCCTTCTCGATAGTAGAATATCGCCTTTCCGCCCTATTTAATGCTCTACTTGCATAAGCTATCGGCCTATCATCAAAATTTGATAGAACAGCGCCTACACTATCACGTGCAGCATCAGTTTTTAAAATAAATTTATTTCCGGGTGAAAAATTTGGATATTGTAGAACAGGTGGGTTAATAAGAGCTGTTTTTAAAGTTTCAAAAGCTTTTTGACACTCTGAAGACCAATGAAATTGTATATTTTTTCTTGATAAGTAGTTTAATGGAGCTGCAATCTCGGCAAAATTTTTAATATATTTTCTGTAGTAATTAGCGAATGCAACGAATCTTTTTACTTCATTTGCATCCTTGGGCGCCGGATACTCCTGAACCGCCCTAATTTTATCAGGATCTGGTAAAACCCCCTCGCTTGATACAACATGCCCTAAATATAAGAGTTCCCTTTTTAGAAATTCGCACTTGTTAGGGTTTAATTTTAAGTTAACGTCTCGTAATCGTTGAAAAACTTTTACTAAATTTTTATTATGATTAATGAGATTACTACCAAACACAATAAGATCATCTAAATAAACAAAACAATTTTCGTAATTAAGACCTGACATTGCGATAGTCATGGCTCTAGAAAAGGAATTTGGGCTTATTTTTAGGCCCATGGGTAGGCGAGTCATCTGAAATTGTCCCTTGCTACCTACCGTAAAGGCTGTTATAGGTCTGCTAGACTTTTCCAGTTCTATTTGATAATAGCTTTGTGATAAATCTAAATGTGAAAAATAAGTTGCGCCACCTAGCGAATCTAAAATTTCAGTAATACAGGGTAAAGGCCACTTATCGTCTGAAATAATTCTAGAATTCAAAAATATGTAATCAAGTACTACTCTAAACCGTTTATTACCATTATTGTCGGCCCGCTTTGGAACTACTAAAAGTGGAGAAGACCATTCAGACCTGGCCTCCTCAATTATTCCATCTTGTAGCATTTTATCAATCTGGTTATTTATTTCGTGTTTTTGGGAATGAGGCAATCGATATTGCTTAACATAAACAGGAGACGCATCGGGTTTTAAATGAATTTTTTGTTTATAAATATTAGTTGTTGTTAAAGGATCGTTATCTAAGAGAAAAATATCGGAATATTTGGCACATATTTTTTGTATAGAAAATTTTTCTTTATCGTGCATATGATTAAATTCTAATAAGTTTAATAGCTTTTCAACCCTAGTAACTGAATTATTGTTAGTAGCGCCGAAATGACAGATTTCGTAATTATCTACTAAATCAATTTTTGGCTGAAAATTTTTCAAACTAACATCCTGATCACGTACATTAAGAAATTTTATAGGTATCATATTATTTGAGGTAGGTCGGACTACCGCTCCAGCTGTGAAGATACCTTCTCCTACTTCGTCAGCAAAAACAACACAATCTTTATCTGTGTCTACATAAAAATATTTAATTATTTCGCTGCGTTTAGGAATTAACGTAAACAATTCTCGTTTAGAATGTAAAGGTGTTACTACTTTTTGATTATTAAAGTAAAATGAAAAACAAAACTTTTCGAAGTCTATTGTTGCTAAATATTTACAGAAAAAGTCTGATCCTATTACACCGTGACAACTCTCTTCAAAACTGTCAATCAGCAAAAATGTATGAACTACATTTATATTGTTTACTTGTAAAGTTAAGTCTAATGAACCTTGTGAAACTATTGACCCAGATATTCCATTAATTTTTATCTTTTCTGAAAAATTTATTTTTTGAAATTTATTTACATATTGCTTAAAAATCACGCTAACAGACGCTCCTGTGTCTAATAAGAGATTAATATAATTTTCTTCATACTTTACGGTCACAAAATTTAAACCGTTGGCATTTAGTAAAAAATGTGTATTAGGAGCCTCGAAAAAACATTCTATTTGGCGGCGATTGAGTGGAAGTTGAACTTGTACCTCCATTGTCCGTAGTTATGTTTTGCATAAAATATCCTCGATTGCCATAACGATTATTTGTCCCCCGACTATTAAAATGATTTGAATTCGAAAAACGTGGGTTTTGCCTATAAGTAGGTTGCGGAATATTGTTGCTAAAGTAATTCTGCCTACTATTGTTTCCTCTAAATGAATTTCGGAAAGAACCCCTTGTAAAATTGTTATTAAAATACCGTCCACGATTTACACCTCTATTATTTGAGTTATTGCCTCGGTTGTTGCCATTTGAGCGCATAGAAAAAATTGGTCTTGAGTTGTTTATTGACAACTCTTCGTCCTTAGCACCCCTAATCGCGTCATTTAGATTTAAATAATTTCGTGCTTTTATAATCGTTCTTAAGTCATTATTATTAAGTCCGTTCGCAAATGAATTTACTGCAATTTTTCGTTAATCGGTCTTAAGATGTTCACATTTTGCTCATTCCCGTCGGCTTGCGTTAAGGTTAGATCAACTAGTAATTTTTCCAGAGACCTTCCAAAGTCATCGATTGATTTTGAATTTTGTTTCGAGTTGTTTAGTTTTGAGGACAATGCAGAAACAGATTTTTTCGAAATGAAGTAAGATTTTAAATCGGTAACTAAAAGTGCATTAGTCGCATAGGATTGTTTAAGTCTAATTTTTGCGCCTTCATTTAGTCGAGTTTTTAACACATAGGTAGTTAAAAGTTTTTTTCCATCATTATCCAATAAAGAATCGTACAACTCTATAGCATCTATAAGTTGTTTAGTGGAAGCCTCGGAGCCGTCCATTACTGGAACCAAGCCAGATGCGGTTTTTAATTCGAACTTTTCAGACATTTTGACTTCTGTCTCACTATCTGAAGAATTTGAATCAATGTTTGCCACAAATGGCAATTCCAATAACTGAGACTCTGTAAGTCTTTCTTGTAAACTTTTCTATATTCCCTAAATATCTATTTATTTCGGTTACACATAATTTAACTTTCTCTACTAAGTCGCCTACATATGATTTACTATTAAATATATCCTTAATTTCATTAAATTTTAATTTAAATTTATCTAATTTCCTAAAATAATATCCTAGTACCTTAGAATTATTCCTTCGTTCTTGATTATCTTTTCCAATGTTCCTATTAAATACTCTTACTTCTTCCAGTAAGTATCTAAATTCGTCAACGTCTTTCGGCATCCCATATCATATTTCTTTTCCATACCAATTTTATTTTTAATAATATCCATTAATATATATTAACCATATCCATCATACCATATTATACCATATTATACCATATTATACCATATTATACCATTTATACCATCTTTTTAAATTGTTTCAGTACTCTGTGCTGCAAGTACTGCTCTTCTAATTTTCCTATTTAATGTTTTTTTGCAATGTCTATAACCAATCCATAATACTACTGTCAAAGCTAGAATAGTTAACACAATACTCAGAACATCCTGGATGGAACCAAATTTTCCGGATGTGGTTTGTCCACCACTGTTTCCTGCTTGTGCTATTATAACTTCTTCCTTGCTTTGTGTTTTTCCCATTGTTTCATTAGTTAATTTCCATTACAATTAATCCATAAAATAGTATGTATTGCCTAAATATTACTATCCATATTCAGTTCTTTAGGCAGGATCGCCATGTAATATGTTATGGGTAATTTTGGAGAAGACGTCATCAAAGAAACAAGTTGTTAGTTTCATGTATAAACTTATTCTATTTTCCAATCATCAATATTCCGTGTCACGAACAATACATCATTTTGCTACGTTAACACTTTTATAAAATATATACAAGCAAATAGTTAAACATGAACCTCTTTTATGGGTTATTCAACTATTACACAATTTCCTATAATACTAACAGATTTTGCATTATTTAAAATAGATCGTAATAATAATAATTTACAATTTTCTTAACTATACTATATTACAGTTATTGCTAATTTAATATCCTGATTTTCAGTGTATCGTTTATGGTACTTGGAACCTTCCTTAACTTTCGGCATTATGTAATAATAGGTAACTCAGTCCATACGTCTGCAAACAAAAATAAAATCCCATCACGTCATGCCAATAACTGAATTTTAAAAATAAGCGTTCATACCCAGTTGCCAATTATTACATTTCGGACGTTTACGAGACCCAGTTATTGGCATGCTAATATTTTCAAGAAAAGGCATTTTTAGGTTAGGAAACACCTTAAAATATGTAGAACAACTTATCCTATAATTTAAATAAACAACGACGTACCTATAACATATTAATATCTAATTTAAAATGCAAAATAAAAAGGCACTTACCTTACCAGTTTCGTAAGAATGTTATGCGATTTAGTTCGTAAATTTTGACAATTTATTATGTTAGCACACACAATCGGCAACTTGGCGCGAAAATACTTACATTAAAAGGAAATGTTGCCGGATTTAAGGAAAATAATAATATTTAAGGAATTACCAGATCACTATTTAAAAATTGCATTTAAAATTCAACATGCCAATAATTGGGGGGGATGCCAATTATTAGGTAGTTTACCCTACATACCATTTGAAATACTTTTCTGTAGTGTATCAACATTATAAATAAATAAATACATCAAATATATTTAATCTTATTTACATGGGGCAGAGGTTCTCTTTATAGAACTGATAATTTAAGAGTGCATATAATATATCAATGAAATATTTGCAAAAAGAAGCAGCCGTATTTAGCTTTTATAAAGACCAATTACCAAACCTAATGGGACAATTATTCTAAATTAACATAAGAAACTAACCCAATAACGACCTAATAATGGTATTAAATTACACATTTTAATAAATAAATAAGATTTGTTTTTAAATGGCATAAAGTTATTATTCAAGTTTTCTACAAATACCCAATACTTTTTCCCTACCTTAGATTTGGTAAATATCTTACCTACATGGTATGCTTTAAATAAATAAGTATAAAAAAAGTATATTACCTTGCACAATTTTGTTAAGCATCAATTTATTAAATGCCCTCTTGTTTGTCTTATTTAGTCTATTAGTTCCAAAATAATTAAACTGCTTGGCAACTGTGTCTTTAACTAAGCTTCGGAGAATTCTATTAGTTTTTTGTATCAGATCCTTACTATTGGAGATAGAAAAGCAAAACGACATCTAAAATAACAAAAATATTTTATATATTTAATAGGTAGAGGTTGATTTTGTAGTTCTCAACACTATCTTACTAATAAATAAAAACAGGTAATACCCATTAACTTTTATGATCATTATTACACTTAACTGATCTGGCTTACTCAGAAATGTTAAAATATTAAAACTTACAAATGAATTGAAGTTTTCCTCAGCCTGCAAATATGACTCAAGCTTTTCAAGTTCTTCTAAAGATTCAATTGGCAGTGTTACGTCTAGATTTTCAGGCAAACCGGTAGTTATAGGTATATCTTTCTTTTTAAGTATGTCCAATATCTGACGGTTTTGTTCCTTCACAGTCAAAATATTTTTAAGTAGGATTTTCACTAAAACCAGATATGATATGTACAGGGTTATCCAACCAAGACTAGACAAGACGATTTTTTTTGACATTTTGCTCTAAGACGTACTGTTAGAAGGTTATAAGCTTTCAAAGTTCGAAAATGTCACTTTTCGAAAGTCAATATCTCGGAAACTATGAAGTATAGACTAATAATGCATTTAATAAAAAATAATTATAATTTTATGTGGAATTTAAAAATGTAAAAATATACAGGGTGTTCCATTTAACAAAATATCAAAGTGACCCCTAGTACTTTTGTTTGATGTTCAATTGTTTTTTGCTGAAGATGTTCGAATTCGCGGGAGAAAATGACTTAAGATGGCTATTTCAGTTTTTTTATAAAAGTACAGGAAAAGTCAAAAAATCGCCTTGTCTAGTCTTGGTTGGATAACCCTGTACATGTTGTAGAAAAGCAAGAAACAATAAAAAGTATAACCCAAAATAATTCTAATATGTACAGAGTGTTTCACCTGAAATTCTTGAAAAACTAATAACAGTTAACATCAATAACTCGATAGTTTCTGAGATTTGTAATTTACAACTTTGATGCACTATAAAAACAAAAACTGCTTAAGTGAACAAAAAATGGTTTCAAAGGTCCTATGTGAGTTTTTAAATCCTATTGGTAGGTAGAATAAAAAAAGTAGCGATTTTTCTATGCCAATTATTTATAGTCTATTGAAAACTATAGGACGCCAATGGCGTTTTTCGTTAACTCAATCAAGGCCATAAACCATTGAGTTTTTAATCTATAACACGAAATAAGCTAGGATGGAGATTTAGGTAAAACACCATGTACCCGATATTATACCATTAATTAAAGCAAAACTACATTTACATAAACAAATCAAAAATTTCAATTGTATTTAAAAAAACAACTTACAAACTGGATCCTGTAATCCCTTGTCGTCAAGGGAAGTGGGACTAGTTTTATTTACAGTCAGTAAAGCTTTATTTTTAGGTCCTGTTGGGGTATTAGAAAATGAAGTTCCAGGACTATTTAAAGACAATGTTTGACTTTGTGCAGGTTGTTTCTCTTTTGCGGTGACCTCAATTACATCTTTTCCTAGACATGTATCTGTATCAATCTGATCTTTCTCTTGATTTATTATGCTTTCTAAACCTAAATTTCAATTTAAATTTTAAAAAATAAAAAAGCAAAGTACTGAAAAGTTTTTACCATCACTTTCATTTTCAGAAACCTGAATAGGGGGAGGTCTTGGAAGCTTTTTTTTGACTTTGCTTCGGAGTTGATTGTCGCTATCGCTAGTCGAGCTGCTATCAGTGTAAACAAATGGACGTTTACGTTGTCTTTTCTTTCTAATATTTAAGTTCTCTATTTCACTGTTTATATCAGATGTAACTTGCGCTTTTTTTGTCTTTTCTTTCGCTTTTTCGTAGTCATCTAAAAGGCAACATTCTCAATCATAATCCAAACTTATTTATTTCTATAGGGAAAAGAAAACCATAAAGTCTTTCTCCACAATTTTAATTCAATAGCTAAGCTATAATCTACATGTTTCGAGTGTAGAAACACTCATCAAAAAAGATGATGAGTGTTTCTACACTCGAAACATGTAGATTATAGCTTAGCTATTGAATTAAAATTGTGGAGAAATACTTTATGGTTTTCTTTTCCCTATATTATTCAACTCCACTTTGAGTATGGACTACTTCTTCAAAATTATTTATTTCTGCTTACCAATCATCAGACATTACATATCTCTACAAAAATGTTTTATTATATCATTTGCGGCGTTCTGATTTGATTAATTAATTGATTGTTGAAATAAATCTTTTGAAATGTTTTGTTTTTTAAAGGTTTTTCTATTTTCAAAAATAACAACGTAAAGAAGGGGTGACAAATTTAAGATAATCACCCTGTACTTACACTTTAAAATATTCTACACAAATTAAAATAATCATACAATAATCAAATATTTAAGCAAATTACCCATACCAGAATAGCCTTACTGTAAAAAAATAGGTTAAAAAAATTATATAAAGTGTCATGTCTCACTTTCCATGCTCCTAATGTAATGAATGATCATTCGCATTAAAATTAGCAGCGAGTACCTATATCAATAAAATTTACCACATGTGTAAAAGATTCTTTGCACTGGATAGAGTTTCCAGGTACTGTCTACTTCCTGCTCTACTTTACGAAGAAGTTTTTTAAATTTTAAATTGTCCTTTATGGGGGGCCAATAAACCTCCTGCTTTCTTGGTGTAAACCACTTGGAATTGACAATAGATACCCCACCACCATCATTCTCTTTAAATTCAATGACCGAAAACATATTATGATTGATCTCGTGGTTAATATGTCTCATTAGTGTTATTATATGGTTTTTATGATTTGGAACTAAAATACATAGGTAGGTATAACTACTTATATATATATAGGTACAGTCGTATTTATAAAAAAAAATGGTACAAAACGAGGTTAGACTAAATAATGTTACTCTTAAAAATTCCATTGAAAAATGTCAACACATAAACTTAACATTAAGGTTGAATTCTCAACGTCATTCAATCTATTGCCAACCTATAACCTATTTCACGTTGATTTTTTGAGTTTATTATTTTAATAACTAACATTTAAAGAAAATCAATATCGTCGGTACATTATTTAGGTAGTATCTGATATATTACAAAAATATCAATTTATTTCATTGCTAATTTTGGGAGAATTGTATAGTGAAAGAACCAAGAGTGACAATGACATAATAATGTTAAAAAAAATCTTATCCGATATTTTTCATTATACAATTCTCCTAAAATAAGTTATGAAATTCCTTGATATTTACTAAATATGTCAATTATTACCTATAGAATATCAAGTCGATACTGATTTTCTTTAAATTTTGTATAAAAGCTAGAAAACATAAATTAATCTACGTGAAATAGGTTATAGGTTGGCAAGCATGTTGATACTCCCACCTTAAACCACTTTTTTATGAATATATATGTTGAAAAAGAACCACCAATTTTACTACTGTACTAATAATCGATTAAAAATTTAACTTATTTAGGTACATTACCTTTTATTAGACTAATAACTACTTATCGGCAACAGTATAATATATAAGGTAGCATTATTATAGGAGCCTGGGAAGTATTATTACTATTTTGTAGTAAAACAGCGCCCCTGCTTGCTCCACAGGTCCCGTAACCTTGGGAATTTTGGTTAGAGGTTAGGTATCTTATTTTTTTCTTGAGAAATTTTAAAAAACATAAAAATCCGCACAGAAGACTTGTGACTAATATTTGAAGGAAATCTTTATGGAATTCCAGTGATTTTATACAAAAAAAAATCAGCAAAATTCCTCAAAGTTCCGCACTTTTTTTGTAGTAAAGAATATATCACGCATTCAAAATTAGTACCTATATTTCCAAAAAAATATAATCCCTCAAAGAGTACCAGTCCCAAAAGGGTTTTTCTTTTTGTGTAAATACTTAATATAAAATCGAAAAAGAGACGCCATCATCCATCATAACCTAACAGTGCATCTCCATAATACGAAATTTTGTTATCATTAAATATACCTCTATTTATGTAAATGTTATACATTTCACTTACCAATCGATGTTAAATTTAGGCTGGAAACATTAATAAATGTACCACACTAGCAATTAATGCAATAATCATTAATTCGAACTGTTTGAACACGTTTTTATTAATTCTTATCCACAAGCACAAGCCGACGCGGTCGAAATAAATACTTTTTACTTTTGGAGGGACGCGGTCACGTGGAAAATTTGGATTTGTCAAATGTCAAGGATCGCCTTTATCTTTGTCTTTCTTGTAAGGAAAGACCAAGTTGTCCGATGCTCGGCGTCGCGTTGCTTTTTTTGCATGTGATGTCTGTTTCCTCCCGCTTCTGGCGGGAAATTTGAATTCATTTGCATGGAAGTACAACGATATCAGCTTTTAAGTAACTGGCATAGCCCCCATAGAGTCGGCTTTGTAACTGATAAATAATCATGTTGTTACATTACACGTGCATCAAATAAGATATAAACGGCTATAGCAGTTTTTTTTTGATATCTTAAATTTTATTATAACTACGGTATTTATTTCAGATATTTACGTTTACTACTACGTTTATTCAACGTCTTTAGTCGACTTAAAAAAAAATCAAAAAAAATCAGTGTTAAAACTATTTAAAGTTGCTATACCAGTTGTTGAGTGAGGGGTTGCATTGTACATAGTGATATAATCCAGAAGGTCCTGTTTCCAATCGGATTTTATCGACTGGCTTATTTTTAAACGTTTAACAATGTCCCTATTCTGTCTTTCTACTTCTCCATTTTGTTGTGGCCAAAAGGGAATGGTATTAAAAATTCGAATTCCTGAATTTTTACAAAATTCTCTTATCTTTCTTATTACCATCAAACTGTTTTCCATTATCTGCCGTAATGGAGTATGGAAATCCTAATCGGGCAAATATTTCTTGGAGAATCTTTATGGTGTTGGCAGCGGTTATTGATGTCATGATTTTGATTTCCTTGTAGCGGCTAAAGTAATCTATTATAACAAATATGTAATGACCGCTTGGTAGTGGCCCTAGAAAATCTACGGCAACATCAACCCAAGCTTCTGTTGGGAGTTCGCGCCTTTTCATGGGGTTTGGCTTGCTTGGAGCAGAAACTAATGTACAACCTTTACAGTTTCTAACCGATTTTTCGGCGTCGGAATCTATCTTAGGCCACCAAACTTTAGTGCGAAGTCGGCTTTTTATAGCTACAATTCCAGGATGCCCTTTATGAGCTGCTTTAAGGACAGCCTGTGGCAAACTATTTACTTACTAAGATTTACCTACCATAAATTTGCAGACGGCAGCTCTTGTGTCGAAGAGAGTAGGTCCTAGCAATTAGCAATAGTACATTCTTCCAGCCTGGACGCCACTTACTTTGAAAAGAAGTTATGTGTACTCAAGTGTAGAACAAGTTAGAAAATCACTTGGAGCTTACTGTTGTTGACGGTTAAAATAACCACATATCTGAAGTTTGCAGAAGTAACAATAAAACACACCTTTAAAACAAAGAATCAATACTCTTTTATTAATTATGTTGTAATCTAGTTAAATGATATATTATTCAAAAAACTATATGGATCTTGTAGTCACCTGTTTATCCATTTTATTACATCAAAATATGTGAGAATTAACGGCTCATTTGGTAAGTCTAATTAAATTCTTGTTTTACAGTTAAGGGAAGAAAAATGGTAATTATATCTTTTAACCCAAATGTTCTAGAACCTTTGTAGTATTTACCTGATAATTAATGTTAATGAGGATTGGATAACTTACCAAATTGGTTTTACAAGATCTACATGATTAACAAAACTGGCCTGATAATCTGTGAGAAGGCGGATTCATACTTGGTCCATTAACTTAAAAAGCGTCTAATTCGTCAAAGCAGTAATATGTACATTTATTTACATATCTCCTTCCATAAGAGAATCCTCTTGAATACAGTAACTGGTTCGATGAAAAAGATGGAAAGTTATTCAGTATACCATATCAGTGGAATGGAAATGTAAGGTTTTAGACAATAAACTTCATAAGGAACGTCAGAAAACTTTTATGCAGGAAATGAAAAACTTCAATTAATGAGGTCTTCTATGAGAAAAAGGAAAACGGAAGAAAAAAAAAATACCCCATGGTTGTCAGTGTTGGTTCGTTATGGAAACATGTGCCTGCTCTCCTTTACAGATCAATTATCTGGAGCAACAGGACTTTTTAGTCCATTTTAGAAAATTTGGCCACTTTTTGAATCCTGCACATGGCAGCCCCAAATCAACCGGCTTTCGCCTTCGGCCGTCGATGCAAAAGTGCCTAGGAAAATGGCGATAACGAAAGTACTCGAAATAAGACTTGAAGTAAGTAACGATTGTAGATAATTCCAGAACCTAATTGACTCGAAAAACCACAAAGTAGTTACTAGGCCGAACCTATATTACTCTGTGAAAACAACCCTGATGGCATTAGTAGTGACAACTTAAGGTCAAAAAATGAAAAACGACTAACGGTTCGATACGGCGCTAACCTCAGAACTACTTTCTGACACCGAGCTGTCATTGACAAAAATATTATTAACCTTAAATTTTGAAAGTGAGAAATAAATATTCAAAGTTACAAACAACATTTTAAAGTTGTTCAATCATAGAGTATCTCATACAAAAGGAAACTAAACTGAGGACAATTCAATATCCATACGAATATATAAGCCCAATCGGTTATCTAACCTTACTGTAACTAAAACTGAAGGATCTACACAAAACAAAACCTATTAAACCCTTAGGATCAAAATAATATATATAATACAGGTAAATTACAATTTGAAATAATACCTCTTAATAAAACCATACTAAGAAGTAGACGGGTTGTACCTAAAGTACAACATGGAGCATTCGCTTTCATGTAACCTTCATACGGGTAACGAACTATGTAAAAATGAATGCTACATTTACCCTTCTCCGAAAAAAAAATAGACTATCTCGATAGGATATTTTAAATACCGTATCACCCAATAATACATAGCTATGGAAATGAAATTTGTATTAATAACTGCGTGTATCACACGTCCTTGCGGAAGACAATATCGGGAAGTCAAATTCAGAAAAAGAGACAACATCAGGATAAGACAACATCGGTAAAAGTATGACAAATCTAATTCCAAGCTTACATCAAGGAATGGCTACTTTACTCAAAAGTACCATTGGAGAAACAATAATAAATCAAATTTTCACAAATTAATATATCCAGTTCTAACTATAGAACTACTCTGAAAAAGAATTAAACCGATTGTTATTTCAATATCAATTTTGAAAGACAACCATATAATTAATCTAGCTGACGCAGACACATAGTCATAACCGATCCACATAGGAGAAATCAATGTGACACCGCCAGACAACCACTCTATTTACAATCAATATAATAGAAATCAAATAACATAAAGCAATAATAGCTTTTTCGGAACACCATCGCAAGGCGAAATGCCCACTAATGATTTCAAACGGCAGAGAGCAATATCAGTCAGATTTCAAGGTGGCAAAACTAGATAAAAATAAGTCAGCATTGCGCTTTCTCAAGTAGCATGTAGAAACCCTCGTTTACTGACCTCACCCCAGAAAATCATAACTAACACACTCTCTGACGTCCAAAAAAACAGGAACACCCACCCTACCACGGTAATCCGAAAGGTGGAAGATTCAAACAGAATTGGTGACCCAGATGTCCACCAACAAAAGGAAGTATAGTATAGTCTATACCAAACTAAAAAAATGCTGTTAGCATTACCACAAGTTCTAAAATCAAAAATAGGGTGTTCCGTAGCGTGGCACTGACATCAGCCCTCCGCACAACACAGCCTAGAACTGAGCTCAGGCAAAACACAGTAGAACTGCCCAGCTATGTGTAGCATCGCGGTAGATCACTACGCCAAACGAATCCCCCCCAATGCTTGCCCTTCCGAACAGGTGTGCCAAAGTAAACTGAAGCACGTTTGTACGAAATCTGATGGCACCCAACACTCCACGGCCTGTACTAAACAAAAAACTTAAAAAGAACTTGTGGGGTTTAATACTTTATAAAGTATTAGTCAATAAACTTATCAGAAAATGACAAGTACACCAGAAATATCTATAAAAAATCATTAAGTCAGAATGACAATATATACCAAAAATATTCTCCATATGACCGCACACACTTTCAGTTATAAATACAATTTTACCAATAGTATTATTCTCATTTCAGAAGACGAAAACATTAAGTTTGCTAGACCAAATAATAAACTAAATTAATACACTGCTCAACAGCAAATTAAAATTCACACCTCTAAAAGGCAAAAAGCAACACTTGCTATTTATAAACCAAATGAATACACTGCTTAACAGTAAACCAAAATTTACACCTCTAAAAGGCAAAATCAACACGTGCTATTTATCTAAATAACGCCAACATTGGCAACTTCTTGAATATGGCCTGTATCCAAAAAGTAAAAAATAAAACTGCAAACTGTCCATTCTACATAGAACTGAACAAAGGGTCGTCACCCACCAAATAACTAAAGAGTCATTTAGTCCAAAAAACACTAGCAAACTAATATTCCCTCAGGAAGCAAATATAGTATTCTTCATCTGAAACTTCAGAATCAGAACCTTCTGAAATAGGAGAATTAAAAGGTTTTAGATCTTTGATATGCCACTTTCCAGCCTTAGAACCATCTATATGTTCTAAATCGTATACTAAATTTGAAAGTTTCTTTCTCACAATGCATTGCACATATTTAGGTACTAATTTTGCGGTGAATTTATCTACAGCACTCGAAAGAATTTTGTTTCTACGCCAAACGTGGTCTCCCACTTTAAATGAAATGTCTCGTTTTCTCAAATTATACGCTCTAGAGTTACGCTCGTACGCTTTATGAATTCTATTCCTAACATCTACAAAAATATCTTTTAAACTTTTTAAATTTTCGGCATAAGCATTTCGGTCACCCGGAACTATTTCAGCGTCAACACTTATGTCAACATTCAAATCTTTATAATAATTACCCGATAACGGAATGTGTCTGCCAAAAACCAAAAATGCCGGAGTGAAACCTGTAACTTCATGTTTAGACGTATTTATTGCCTGTTGAATTTTAGAAATGTTTAAATCCCAATTGTCATGAGAGTCGATATAACATCTAATGGCGGTACCAATCGTTCTATTATTTCTTTCTACAAAATTACACTGAGGCGAGTAAACTGGATTGAATCTAATATTAAAACCGTATGTTTTACTTAAAGTATTAAAAGTTTTAGAAACAAACTGGCTACCATTATCTGCTATCAACGTTGCAGGAGATCCGTGAACTTGAAAAACTCGATTTTCCAAAATATCTTCTATATATTGAGCTTTGGAACTTCTTAATGGAAATAATAAGGTATACTTAGTAAACCAACATGCTACTACAAACAACCATTTATTGCCTTTTTTCGATCGAGGCAAAGGACCTATTAAATCCACTGCTATAACTTGAAATGGATAGCTTACTGGTTTTTCTTTTCCCATAAGACCCATAGGAGCAGTATTTGGCGCTTTTTGAGCTCCGCAGACATGACAAGATTTGACAAACCTTAAAATATCTTGACGCATTTTTGGCCAATAATATTGTTCTTGTAGACGATGAAATGTCTTATAAAATCCAAAATGACCACAATTTGGAGGACTGTGATAAGAATCAATAATCTCCTCTCTTTGAGGCTTAGGAACTAAGTATTTCCATTCAGGAAGATTAACCTTCATAGATATATTGTTTGGGATAAACTTCAAAACAAAATCATTTTCAACTTTCCACTGAGGATAACTCTCTGGAGACTCTAAAATTTTTTGGCGTAAATTATCGTACCATGGATCAATACGATCTACATCAAGCGTACCAACTACTATTTCATTCAAAATACTGACATTATTATCCACCTCATCCTCACTTCTAGGAATACGTGACAAGGCATCTGGAACTACGTTCTGAGCTCCTTTCCTATGTACTAGATCAAAAGTATGTTGTCTTAATCTCATAGCCCATCTCGCTAATCTTCCACTAGGATTTTTAATTGAATTAAGCCACAACAAGCTATAGTGGTCAGTAATGACTGTAAAAGGAACACCTTCGATAAATCCACGAAATTTCTCTATATTAAACAACACACCAAGACATTCTCTCTCTACAACAGAATAATTCCTCTCCGCTCTGGATAATGATCGACTGGCATAGGCAATTACTCGCTCTTCACCATCAATAACTTGAGTTAACACACCACCCAGACCTGTGTTTGATGCGTCACTGGAAATGTAAAAACGTTGAGAAAAATCTGGCTGTGACAAAATTGGTGCAGATACTAGAAGTTGTTTAATTTTTATAAATGAATCCTCTGCAGCATTCGTCCACTGAATAGACTGACCCTTTTTCCTGCCTTTCAACAGATCGTTGATTGGAGACATTAAAGTAGAAAAATCCTTTATAAACCTACGATACCATGAACAAAGACCAACAAAACGTTTCACTTCGGTGGTATTTTGGGGTCTAGTATAATTTATCATGGCTTCAACTTTCTCTGGATTTGTACGTAAAGAATTCGAACCCACAATATAACCTAGAAATTTTAAAGATGTCTTAAAGAAATCACATTTTTCTGAATTGATAGTTAGACCTGCCTCCTTAAGTTTTTCTTTAACTTTAGTCAACAATTTTAGATGTGAATCAAAGTCTTCCGACACCACCAAAATATCATCAAGATAAGTAAACACGTTTGGTTCATAACGAGGACCAAAAATAGTTTCAATTAGTCGCTGTAGAGTTTGCGCACTATTACGTAATCCAAAAGGCATAGTAACAAACTGAAAAAAACCTCTACCAACTACTGCGAAAGCTGTTTTTTCTTTTGAAGACTCCTAATATACTTAGCATGACGTAAAGATGATAAAATTCTGTCTATATTAGGCATAGGGCATCTATCAGGCCTCGTGACATTATTAATTTCACGCCCATCAAAACATAACCGATAGGCTCCGTTTGCTTTCTTCACTAATAAAACAGGCGAACACCATGGACTTTTAGATGGTTCGACTACACCTAACCTCAACATCTCGTCCAATTCTTCGTTTAGGATTTTCGACATATATAGAGACATCGCAAATGGTCTCTTCTTGAACGGTAGCGCGTCACCAGTATCAATAGTTAAAGTAATTTTATCGGTACGTCCTAATCTATCTTTGCAACAAATTTCCTTAAAAGAATTTATAGCCTTATCAGCTTTTAAACGTTGTATTGCAGAAAGATCGTCTAATGAATTTAATTGTGGATGTAATCTATTAAAAGGTTGACTTAAGTCATTATTCAAAACACTAAGTTCAGTATTTTTATTCATAGCCTGTACATGCCATGAATTATTTTTAAAATTTACTAAAATTTTAAATTCATTCGCAAAATCGCACCCAAATATAAATGCATGAGGTAAAGAAGGTACTACAAGAGCATTAATTACTAAACAAGTATCATCAATGACAATAGGCATATGAACTGTACCTTTTACATGTTGCCTTTTACCATCGGCTGTGAAAATATTTTTAGTTTGTGCTGGGCATATCTTAAGATCTAATTGACCTAAAATATCTATACCTCGCGATCCTACCACAGAGGTAGTAGCACCCGAATCTAATAAAACGGTAATATCAACATCAAGCAACTTAACATTTATGTAGGATCTATTATCAAAGTCTCTATTAACAAACAATGGCGAAACCTGATCGTCCTTAACATCTATTGAAACCCTATAATTTTTTAAAAATTCAGAAACTTTTTCCAACCAACTGTTCCAATCACTTTTGTTAAAATAATTTTTCTTAGCCGTATTAGCAAAACTTAAAGAATTGTTACTTAAAGAATTATTAAATGTTTTGGAATTTAAAATAGACTTAGCAGAATTATTTAAACTTTCAAGAGAGGCGATTGTTTGAGGAGAAGTGAAACTGCCTCTATGGAACACTTTCCTTCTTAGTTTTTTGAACATTTTGGGCACGTAGAAGTTTTAACTTTAGGTTCACCGCATTTGAAACAAAATACACTCCTAGGAGCTTTGCAATCCAAATAAATATGGTTGGCCAATTTGCAATTCCAACAAACAACCGACTTTTTATTCTTATTTTCTGAATGATTATTATTATCAAAATTATTATGTTTATTCTGCGGCTTACTTTTATTAAAATAAGATGCTTTATTATTTTGTCTATGATTGGATGTATTCGAAAAACCTTCTGATTTACTCTTAAAATCCTTACCAAAGTTATGGTTTTTACTAGTACTAGCATTTCCAAAATTTTTATAAGAACGCTCAGATTCATCGACAACTGCCAATTCATCTTTTAATTTATTTTTATCTTTCATGTAATCAGACTCTTCTAGCTTACGACAAAGTTCAGAAAGTTGAGAAACAGTGCTAATATCAATTAGTGCCAACCGGCTAATAAATTCAGGTAAAATATTTTTTCGGATATGTTTAACTTTTGAAATTTCAGGGGGTGTTCTAGATAATCTAGAGAAAAGAGCTTCTAAATGCGCTTTATAGACAACTGTTGTTTCATTTTTTCTTTGTTTCCTTCTTTTAATTTGTTCCCATAAATCATCATCTATGTCATCATGTAAAAAATCTCTTTTTAATTTTAAAATTAATGAATCCCAATCGTTAATTGAAGACTTAACACTTCGATACCACACAAAGGCATCCCCTATAAAGAATTCAGCGGCAGAATTAAATAAATCTTGTGAAGAAACGTTACGCGCTTGCGCCAGTTCAGTTAACCGTTCTAGAAAAGGATAAAGTTTCTTTGGCTCACCATTAAAGTTAACTTGCCATTCACTAATTGGTATATTACGAGTTGAACAATGAACTACCGGTGCAGCTACATTAATAACCGGATTAATCGGAACTGAAGGTTCTGGATCTTGACCAGGTGTAATTTTATCAAATAAGTTCGATTCTAAAAGCAAACAAGTCGAAGTCGTTTCCTGAATGTAAGAAAAAATTTCTTCTTCCCTACCCTCTTCACGAGGAATTCTTTTTATTCTACCAACAACATGCGCTAAACGTGATTTTACTCGATTAAAAGCAGAATCATTTACATTACCTTCAAATTCATCAACTACTTTTTGAATAGAATCTATACTGCGTTGTATGCTAAGTTTCTCTTCTACGAATGATAATGTACAAATTTCCAAATTAATGTCCCTACCAGGCGAATCGTGTTCTCTTTTTTGAATTCGAGAAAAAATTTTACGTTTGTCTGCGACAGTACGTTGTGAAGTTAATAGTCTTATTTTTAATTCATAATCTAACTCATATTCTAGCAAATGATTGGGTTGAAAATTATAAACGTCCATGATGATATAAGTAGGAACTTCAAATTAAATTTTAAAAAAAATGTTCCAAAAATATTTAAAAAAACTTTCCAAAAATATCTTCAAAAAAAACTTCCTAAAAAGTGATCTGGAAATCTCAAAATAATTTATACAATATTTGATACTATTGTTTAAAATCTATGTTGAATATCAAAGGTAAAAGTTGAAATAACGTTGTATCAAAATGTTTGTTTCACCCTGTATAGAAATATTGAAAGCTACTTTGCACTGTTATATTCCTAAGAAATATACTTAAATGCCCCGAGAAATAATTTTTAATTCAAAGACGAACCTATTTGAACTGCAAACAATTTTTATTGAATGTCACAAACTGTGGACACTCTGTATGCATAAACGCAAAAAAATTCAAAGTGCGAATGTACAGAACAACATTTTTTTTTAAAGTTTGTCGACAAAAAAATTGGTTAACGTGTTCACCCTGTACAAGTTTAAGAAAAGTATTCCCAATTTTCACTCTGTATACAAAAGACACTCTTAAATATTGTTGTCGTTAAAGTTTGAACTGATTACTGTAAAAGATAATGCTCTATCGATATACTAATAATGGAAATTCACTAAAACTTTAACAAATCACCCTGTATAGTAATTCAAAACTATTTAAAAAAATTATTGCTTAATCACTAAGCTTTCAGTTATTTTCTTATATCAGAACTGTAATTTTTTTTAAAACACTACACTTCCAAATTTAGGTTTCAGAAAAACCAATTACATAATATCGTCTTTCATTAAAGACAATAGACCAGAAAGTTCTAGTCAAAACTATAAGACCCAACATAAATGTAAGTATACCATACACCAGACAGTTTTGACACATTTGTATCAGTATGAACCCTATTTACAAAAAAATAAGGAAAATACCATCAAATCAAATCGGTAGTATGTCACAAACTTCAATGAACCAATGAGGTTTATCCAAATATAAAAAGAGAATCAATATAAGGATATCAAAAAAAATTCACACTAATAAGACATTGTTACCATATAAGTCAAAGAATTTTACTCGGGTAAATTTGTCTCACTGTGTAAATCGTATAGAAATTACCACTAAACCTGCTTAAACTGTAAAGATAAAAAAATTTACTTTTTAATAGTCAAATTGGTGTACTATTAATGGAGATATCCGATTTTAATTAGAAAATACTATTCGGCATATATTGTTCAATACCATAAAAAAATCTAGGTGTGTATCCAAGAATACATTCATTGCTACTTTTGTGCTCTTCAGATATGTTTTGTTAAATAAATTTGAGTGAAAAAATGTACTTATGCCCCGCGTTGAAAAGGCGCCATTTTTATGTGGCAAACTATTTACTTACTAAGATTTACCTACCATAAATTTGCAGACGGCAGCTCTTGTGTCCGAGAGAGTAGGTCCTAGCAATTAGCAATAGTACATTCTTTCAGCCTGGACGCTACTTACTTTGAAAAGAAGTTATGTGTACTCAAGTGTAGAACAAGTAAGAAAATCACTTGGAGCTTACTGTTGTTGACGGTTAAAATAACCACATATCTGAAGTTTGCAGAAGTAACAATAAAACACACCTTTAAAACAAAGAATCAATACTCTTTTATTAATTATGTTGTAATCTAGTTAAATGATATATTATTCAAAAAACTATATGGACCTTGTAGTCACCTGTTTATCCATTTTATTACATC
Organism: Polydrusus pterygomalis; assembly: GCA_963969555.1. Lineage (NCBI taxonomy): Eukaryota > Metazoa > Arthropoda > Insecta > Coleoptera > Curculionidae > Polydrusus > Polydrusus pterygomalis. Next base: position 87,825,987 of record OZ018379.1, read on the forward strand.
AAAATATGTGAGAATTAACGGCTCATTTGATAAGTCTAATTAAATTCTTGTTTTACAGTTAAGGGAAAAAAAATGGTAATTATATCTTTTATCCCAAATGTTCTAGAACCTTTGTAGTATTTACCTGATAATTAATGTTAATGAGGATTGGATAACTTACCAAATTGGTTTTACAAGATTTACATGATTAAAAAAACTGGCCTGATAATCTGTGAGAAGGCGGATTCATACTTGGTCCATCAACTTAAACAGCTTCTAATTCGTCAAAGCAGTAATATGTACATTTATTTACATATCTCCTTCCATAAGAGAATCCTCTTGAATACAGTAACTGGTTCGATGAAAAAGATGGAAAGTTATTTAGTATACCATATCAGTGGAATGGAAATGTAAGGTTTTAGACAATAAACTTCATAAGGAACGTCAGAAAACTTTTATGCAGGAAATGGAAAACTTCAATTAATGAGGTATTCTATGAGAAAAAGGAAAACGGAAGAAAAAAAAACCCCATGGTTGTCAGTGTTGGTTCGTTATGGAAACATGTGCCTGCTCTCCTTTACAGATCAATTATCTGGAGCAACAGGACTTTTTAGTCCATTTTAGAAAATTTGGCCACTTTTTGAATCCTGCACATGGCAGCCCCAAATCAACCGGCTTTCGCCTTCGGCCGTCGATGCAAAAGTGCCTAGGAAAATGGCGATAACGGAAGTACTCGAAATAAGACTTGAAGTTAGTAACGATTGTAGATAATTCCAGAACCCAATTGACTCGAAAAACCACAAAGTAGTTACTAGGCCGAACCTATATTACTCTGTGAAAACAACCCTGATGGCATTAGTAGTGACAACTTAAGGTCAAAAAATGAAAAACGACTAACGGTTCGATACGGCGCTAACCTCAGAACTACTTTCTGACACCGAGCTGTCATTGACAAAAATATTATTAACCTTAAATTTTGACAAGTGAGAAATAAATATTCAAAGTTACTAACAACATTTTAAAGTTGTTCAATCATAGAGTATCTCATACAAAAGGAAACTAAACTGAGGACAATTCAATATCCATACGAATATATAAGCCCAATCGGTTATCTAACCTTACTGTAACTAAAACTGAAGGATCTACACAAAACAAAACCTATTAAACCTTTAGGATCAAAATAATATATATAATACAGGTAAATTACAATTTGAAATAATACCTCTTAATAAAACTCTACTAAGAAGTAGACGGGTTGTACCTAAAGTACAACATGGAGCATTCGCTTTCATGTAACCTTCATACGGGTAACGAACTATGTAAAAATGAATGCTACAAGCCTCTCTAAGTTTAATTGGTATGACAATTTTGTTTCCGCGTAATAGAATATCATTGTAAAAACATAGTTCGGCCTGGAATGGTTGGAATTGTTTGATTTCTTCGTCTGGTTGGTTTGTATACAACCAGTTGCGTACTTTATTAATTTCACTGTCTGCTTTTGAGTAATTTTTTATATCTGTTAATGATACAGCTGCTGGCCTCGAGTGTTCTACAATTTGTTGAATGTGGTATTCATTATCAAACGAGTTACTTTGTAGAGTGTTAACACAAAGTCTGGAGAGTGAATCAGCTATATTTGATTTTCCTGGTTTATAAATTACCTTAAAGCTGTATGCCTGTAGTCGAAGCACCCATCTTTCAATCCGAGCACAAGGCTTTGATTTTGCGCCGAAAATGATTTCTAATGGTTTGTGATCTGTCACAAGCTCAAATTGATTTTTTCCATAAAGGTATATGTGAAAATGTTCGACTGCCCAGACTAGGGCCAGGGCTTTTTTTTCGGTCTGACAGTATCGTCTTTCGCAATCGGATAAACTTTTGTTGCCATATGCTATTACTCTAGAACCTTCTGCGTCATACTGTATTAGAACAGCTCCCAATCCGACAGGGCTGGCATCGGCAACAACTTGGGTTCTATCTTCAGGGTCATAATACCCAAGTGTTTTGATGTGGGATAAAGCATCCTTTAGTTTGTGAAATGCGATATCTTGTTGTTTTTTCCAATATTTATTAATATCTGCATTTTTTCCTAATTTAAGTCGCAGTATTTCTCTTAAAGGTTCAGTAAGCGTCCCTAGATTAACCACCCATTTTCCAACATAGTTTACTAGCCCTAAAAAGCTTTGCAGCTCGTGCGTTGTTTTAGGGGAACGAAAAGTTTTGATAACCGGTATATACTTATCTAATGGTTTAATGCCTTTTGGTGATAATTCATGCCCCAGAAACTGTATTACAGATATGCTATAATATACATTTGTTTTCGTTTAAGAGGACATTGTTATCTTTTAGCGTATTTAGTGTAAATTCTAACCGTTTATTATGTTCGGTTTCATTTCGCCCAAAGACAACAATGTCATCTATAAAGTTGGTAGTTCCCTCGCAACGTGAAAGGATTCTTTCCATTGTTTTTTGGAAAATTTCTGGAGCACAAGATATTCCAAAATTAAGCCGTGTGTACCTAAACAGACCTTGAATATATTTATTTTAGCCTTTCTAAAGTTTGGTACTAACTGGTCCATAGTTGGTAAAGGGTGATTCTCCCTTAATATTGCCATATTTGCCCTTCTCATATCGATGCAAATTCTTACTTCCCCATTTGGCTTTAATACCGGTACCATTGGCGATACCCATTCTGAAGGGCCATCTGCTAATTCAATAATATCGGAATCAAGTAACTCTTCAATTTTTTTATTAACTTTATTTTCAAGCGGTATTGGAATTCTTCGATATGGTTGAATTATGGGTTTGACCGTGTCATCAATGGGAATATTTACTAATACGTTTTTAAATTTTGGAAAGGCAGATACGGCATTGACCTGTGATGTAGCATCTATACCAATTCTCAGACCCCTAATACTTTTGCTGTGTCTTTTCCCAATAGATTTTTTGAGCCGTGTTTTACAACATAAAAAATGGCATTATTTTCTAAATTATTGAATTTTATTTTAGCCTCAAAACTGCCCAAAATATCTAATGGTTTGTCACTGGCATATGCCATAAAGGTTTTGTCAGGCTTTTTAATTTGGTTAAAAACTATAACGTTTGAAGTTTTTAGATAGTTCCACGTCTCATCGTTTAAAATATTACATTTGAAGACCACACGGGAAAAACCAGATATGTCCATTATAATTAAAACTGAGAAAAACGCATTTTAAGGTTAGAATCTTACCTCCAAACCAGAATTTTAAAAATATTCTGTTTTTTCTAGCTGATTATACAAGACTAATCTTCTAACAATATGTAGCGTAGTGGAATTAAACTCTTGGCAATGTTTTACGATACATGGTTTATTCTATTAATGACAAAAGAAGAGTGTGTTCACCTCTCGGTAGAATCACCGGGGTTACACGTATATAAAAGTGCTTACATATTATTATTAATTATTACATATTGACCTATTAATTAAACAGCGTCAGCACAAAAGCTACAACCGGGTGGATGTAATAGTTCAATGAATTGTCATAGCTTATTTAGCATGATTTATTATAATGCAATAACATAAGCTATTACACCTCCCTTTCCTAGAGAATGACCTACATATGTGGCCAACTAATGAGGTCATTATCCGGGATAAACTAACAACTGTGCTGATACGGAATAATGCCCTGAAATAAAATATAGTAAATAAAAACAAAACGTAAACGATATTCGTATAAAAATTAAATTAAATTTACGTCTAAGAATACCTTATAATAATATAGAAAATAGATGAAGGGATGATTGGTGAGGAATAAATTAGTAAATCAACGTTACACTATTATTGACAGGCCTGTCGAATTATTCTTAATTAATTAACATATTTTTTAACTCTATTTTTATGTATAGTTACAATCTTGCCTTTATTGGTATTTATTATGCAATTTGTACCTTCAATGCCAACGACGGAGAAGGGACCGTCGTACCACGAATCGAACTTAGTACGATCTTCATTGGTCACCATAACAAGGTCACCTGTCTTTAAATTCATCTCGGAAGATCTAGCATCATAATAAAGTTTTCTGCTTGATTTAGCTTTTTCAAGCTGTATTTTAGCTCTGTTATGTGCTAGTTGCAACCGATAACGAATTTCTTGGTCGTATGCATCTAAATTATACAAAGGATCTACCTGAGATTGGGTTATGCAAGCGAGATCAACCTTTTTCCCAAAAATAAGTTAAAAAGTCGTATAGTCGTGATAACTGCTAGGTGTGGTGTTATAGCAAAATGCATAGTATCGAGTCCAGTTGTCCCAGTCAGTCCGTGTTTCATTTATGTACATGCGTATGTATTCGTTAAGTACTCTGTGGTTCCGTTCACACCCTCCGATGGTTTGACTATGGTATGCAGTAGACATTTTGTGCTCAGTTCCCAACCGTTTTGCAATATTGTCAAAAATTTGATTTTTATATTCTGAACCCATATCTGTTCTAACGACTTTGGGTGGTCCATATATAAGAACAAAACTTTCGACAATGGCTTTAGCAACAGTCGCCGCTTCTTTATTTGGTATTGGTGTAATGATAACATATTTAGTTAGTTCGCATTGTATTGTTACTGGATTGGCTGACCACGTTCAACCGTATTTTCTCTTAATGTATTCGATAAAAAAACACTACTTTACTATTTTTTAATGGACTGTAATTACTAAAAATCTGACAGCCATTCTCAATCTCAAAAGTCAAAAGTCTCATTATTAGGGCCATTGTTGTAAAAACGTAAAGTCCACACCTGTTGCATCTTCGGGATCAACCATAACCGCCGGCCTTGAAAGTACTACCTTTCAATAAATTACTTTGTAACAAATTAACAGTATTTTGAAATAACTATACTTAACGACAACAAGTTTTAACTACCTATATAAAAAAAAACTTGAACAAACGGAATAACTTTTATTTAAAGTGTATTTTTTCCCGGTTCCAAAGAGTTATTAAATGTTTCTACTGGTAGAACGCACACCTTTTGCACTGAACGTTTAATAGTTCCAGTACTAGTACGTACACTGACAACACGTATTTGTTCATCCTTGCCTGGATGAAGGGCGACTATACGTCCAAGTTTCCAACAAAGCGGGGCCATATTTTCATCCTTGACTACTACCATGGCGCCTAGTTTGATGTTGTCACAGGAGTCTTTGTTACGGAATCTAGTTCAGATGAATTTTGTCAGATGGCAGAGCAGGATGTATCTTCTCGCAGAATTGCGAAAATATTTCTTAAAACTTGAGCACAAAAGTTGTTGGCTTTAGCACACCCAGGGTACACTGGCTTTTCGGTAAAGCCGTGCTGGGACAGTTCTACTGCCAACGCTGTTCGATTTTAAATTTTGATTTCAATGTAAACTCATGTCTGTTACCATTACTTTTTATATTTTTCGAACTTAGAAAACTTTTTCTGATTTTTCAAATCTCGGCTGCCAGGGCGAATTTTTATGCATTTTTGTCAGGGGTTTTAGATCCATTTTGAGTAAAATATTCTGGGATTATTTTTTCTAAAAATATTTTTTTGAATTTAAAGTTATTGGGTTTTCGCCATTGGATTAAGGTTCGGGGGGTATTGCCTTGTCAAAAGGGGAGCACGTTACAGGAATTAAAGGGACTGGTTCGTCGGGGCGGGGCAGTTCATTATCGCGGGATTTCAGGGAAATCGCCGGATAAGTTTGACCGTGGCCGGGTCCAGGGCGCCTGAAATTAAGTATCGCGTTTCAGGGAAGACGGGAATATCGGGAACAAGGATCAGTGGGAAAAACAATAAGGAATAAGGGAATTTTTTGGGAATTTTATTTTTTGCGAAAAATAAAGAGGCAGCCTATTTTTGACGGGAATTTTCAGAGTTTTTATTTTGTGTCAGTAATTTTTATGGAAAAATTATTTTGATTGTTAAAAGTGTAGATTCATGTTGTAATGTAAGTTTACTGATTATTAATGCTTGTAGCGTAAAAAACTTAAGTGTTTGTTATTTGTTGGAAAATAGATTTTGCATTTGTTTTTAATTTTTGTGATTTTTATTTGCGTGCTATGGAGCTCGGCAGTAGAGCTGAAACGACACTAGGGGGTGTGTTGGCGTTTTCTAGGGCTGGCACCGGCCTTGACCGGCCGTGCCGCTCTATTAAACCTGAGGTAGAGGTTTCAACGAGTGTTTGCGGAAAACCACGAAAGTTCATAAAAAGTCAGATTAGACGTCATCAACGTAAAGTCAACGATGAGCGAAAACGGTTGGCTAAGTTGCCTTCTGCACAGGGGTGTAGTCAGGGGTACTATACGCAGGAGGGCCTCGAAAAAGCATTAAGGGAGGTTAATGGGGATTTTTACGATGAAAATTTTAATGGGATAAATTCGTCTGTAACTCGGTTCACCAACCCTCTTTTGAGTCCTACAAAGGTTGTAAAGTTAGGGGAGGGCCTGGAGAAGGTCTCTCGTCCCGAAATTCCGTTGGTGAACGAGCCACAGGCGAATGGTGAATTTTTTAGTTTATGGCGCGACGGCGCGCAAATGCAAGCCGCCCCGGAGTTTTTAACATTGGAAGATAGGGCCCGGGCGCGAAAAGCGAGAATATTAGATATCTTAAAACCAGAGAATTTTGCTAGTATAAACCGATCCCCGGACAAAGAGTATAATCCAGTTCCGACATGTTCTCTGTATAGTTACAAAATCGACCCTCCGAAAAAGGCACTGCCGGCTTTGGATAGAGTACGGCCGACCCTGAGAGAAAGAACTGTCACCCAGAGAGATTTATTAGGAGGGGAATCTCCTCTAAGGTGTCATGGCGCCCAACTAAAGGGGCAAGTCTTCGAGGAAGATTGCCAAAGGATGATGGAAAACACTAGTGCCGCAACTAACACGGACACACCAATGTGTTCCGATCGAGAAAGTCAAACGAGGACGGATTGGCTGGATATACTGGGGACAGGGATAGCGGCGTGGCTAGACGCCAAAGTAACTGAAATACCGGAGAGAGTGACAGGCCAAGGGCCAACAAAATGGACAATACTGAGAATGGCACAAGATGTCATTTTTCAACAGAAAAAACTAAACACACTGAAGAATTTTGAAGAGGCCAAGAATCACCCAAATTTTAAACCTGATAATTGGCAGAATTTCAATGACGTCATATTTTTGCAATCAAAAGAGGAACCAGGTACATGGAGAATGGTGGTACCGGAACCAGCACGTGTGAAACTAGTTTTTGACACACACGGAAGCGCGCATTTGGAAATAAGTGCCATCATTTCCATTTTGCAACACTTTTTCTTTTGGAAAAATATGGCGGAAGAATCCAAATTCATCTTAGATCAATGCGCAGTTTGCAGAACAAGGCGACAATTAGAGCAGAATGACACGCAACTAGTTATTCCTGCTCTAGCGCCTATAGAGATAATTGTTATGGGTACAATAACAGATTTACCAAAGACACGCCACGACCGATACTCAACAGTACTATGGTTAGTTGATGTATATTCAAAATGGCCGGAGTGCGAAGAGATGACGAGCATCAACGCAAGAAAAATAATTCACTTTATTAAGCGTAATTTGCTCAGCCGTTGGGGGAAACCTCGAATCCTAATTGTGACGAATGATCTGGAAGAATACCTACCAGACATCCAGAGTGTAATGCCATTCACCAGGTTCCATGTGCAAAAACACTGTTTACGAATTGACATATGGAACACTATGAATGACTTAAAGAAGATGTTGCTAGGCCATCACCAGGAATGGCCAGAAGCCTTAAGTGTGTGGCTAATGTCGACACGTAATAAGAAGAACGCCATTCAAGAATCGCCCTTCAAGCTATTGACAGGCTATCCCAGACTCTTTAACGAACATAAAGATATCGGTGCCTAGCTTAATTCTTGGTTCGCGACAGCAATGGGTTTCCTTCGTGTAGTACCATGGGGGGAGATTATTTTGTTTTCTTGACGGAAAAAACCGTCTATGTTTGTATTACTTTAAGCGTTCACAACGCAATAGAACTATACCTTTATGTTTTTTTTCGTTTTGCTTAAAAAGCAAGGATTGTTTATTGGAAGATACAATTTTCCAAAAGTTTTGTTATAACATTTCTGAGTAAGCCATAAAAAGCATTTGTTTTTATTGTACTCGATTTTTATGCGTGCGTGTGACGCATTTTTGTTGCATTATTGTTTGATGTTTATACTGCAAAACAGTATTATTTTGTTGCCTTTTTACAATTTTATTTCAAGAAAAACAGCATAGTGTTTTTCGTGTTTTTATTAGTTTACTATTGTTAATAAGTACCTAATATGTGGATCTCTTTTAGTTTGTTTATAAAATACCCAAACGGGGTAAATTTTATAAAAAGTTGTTCCTAAGAAAATGCCTAGACTGGGTAATTTTCGATTTTCAATGTAAAAAGTTAGTTTTAAGAAAACTTTGACTGATTTAGACTTAAGAAAAAATGTGTTTAGGAGTAAGGTGTCATGGTTATTATAGCAATAAGAATTTGTATAATAAGATTTGTTGATATTTTTTGTATAATACAAAGGTTTATAAGACTGTAAAAGACAGTGGCGTACCAAATAAGGTTTTTAGCGATAAGAATTGTGATGTTAAAAATAAGTTGTAAGAAAGGTGAAAAAATTAATTTGAACTGATTCCGATTTTTTGTTATCGATTTTCAACTCCTGTAAAATTTCATTTTTCTGGAGTCTCAATCTAAGTGGGGGAGTGTTACGGAATCTAGTTCAGATGAATTTTGTCAGATGGCAGAGCAGGATGTATCTTCTCGCAGAATTGCGAAAATATTTCTTAAAACTTGAGCACAAAAGTTGTTGGCTTTAGCACACCCAGGGTACACTGGCTTTTCGGTAAAGCCGTGCCGGGACAGTTCTACTGCCAACGCTGTTCGATTTTAAATTTTGATTTCAATGTAAACTCATGTCTGTTACCATTACTTTTTATATTTTTCGAACTTAGAAAACTTTTTCTGATTTTTCAAATCTCGGCTGCCAGGGCGAATTTTTATGCATTTTTGTCAGGGGTTTTAGATCCATTTTGAGTAAAATATTCTGGGATTATTTTTTCTAAAAATAATTTTTTGAATTTAAAGTTATTGGGTTTTCGCCATTGGATTAAGGTTCGGGGGGTATTGCCTTGTCAAAAGGGGAGCACGTTACAGGAATTAAAGGGACTGGTTCGTCGGGGCGGGGCAGTTCATTATCGCGGGATTTCAGGGAAATCGCCGGATAAGTTTGACCGTGGCCGGGTCCAGGGCGCCTGAAATTAAGTATCGCGTTTCAGGGAAGACGGGAATATCGGGAACAAGGATCAGTGGGAAAAACAATAAGGAATAAGGGAATTTTTTGGGAATTTTATTTTTTGCGAAAAATAAAGAGGCAGCCTATTTTTGACGGGAATTTTCAGAGTTTTTATTTTGTGTCAGTAATTTTTATGGAAAAATTATTTTGATTGTTAAAAGTGTAGATTCATGTTGTAATGTAAGTTTACTGATTATTAATGCTTGTAGCGTAAAAAACTTAAGTGTTTGTTATTTGTTGGAAAATAGATTTTGCATTTGTTTTTAATTTTTGTGATTTTTATTTGCGTGCTATGGAGCTCGGCAGTAGAGCTGAAACGACACTAGGGGGTGTGTTGGCGTTTTCTAGGGCTGGCACCGGCCTTGACCGGCCGTGCCGCTCTATTAAACCTGAGGTAGAGGTTTCAACGAGTGTTTGCGGAAAACCACGAAAGTTCACAAAAAGTCAGATTAGACGTCATCAACGTAAAGTCAACGATGAGCGAAAACGGTTGGCTAAGTTGCCTTCTGCACAGGGGTGTAGTCAGGGGTACTATACGCAGGAGGGCCTCGAAAAAGCATTAAGGGAGGTTAATGGGGATTTTTACGATGAAAATTTTAATGGGATAAATTCGTCTGTAACTCGGTTCACCAACCCTCTTTTGAGTCCTACAAAGGTTGTAAAGTTAGGGGAGGGCCTGGAGAAGGTCTCTCGTCCCGAAATTCCGTTGGTGAACGAGCCACAGGCGAATGGTGAATTTTTTAGTTTATGGCGCGACGGCGCGCAAATGCAAGCCGCCCCGGAGTTTTTAACATTGGAAGATAGGGCCCGGGCGCGAAAAGCGAGAATATTAGATATCTTAAAACCAGAGAATTTTGCTAGTATAAACCGATCCCCGGACAAAGAGTATAATCCAGTTCCGACATGTTCTCTGTATAGTTACAAAATCGACCCTCCGAAAAAGGCACTGCCGGCTTTGGATAGAGTACGGCCGACCCTGAGAGAAAGAACTGTCACCCAGAGAGATTTATTAGGAGGGGAATCTCCTCTAAGGTGTCATCTTGCCACTTTATACGCTGCTGTAGAAGTGACAAATATTCTGCTGACCATCGTAACCAAAACTCCTGACTCAGTTTTTGAAGTAAATGGTACTGATCCAAGCGATTGGACAACTGATCCGCTACATCTCGTTGTGGAAGTGCCTTTAAAGCGTCTCCAATTAGGAAATGTCCTGGTGTGAGAGCAAGAAGGTCTCTTGGATCAGAGGACAGTGGGGTCAACGGACGAGAATTCAGTACTGCCTCTACCTGTGCAACAACAGTGTTCATGTCTTCGAAAGTAAGGATTTTATTTCCTATGATTCGAGTCATTAAATGCTTTGAGGATTTGATTGCTGACTCCCAGAGACCACCGTGATGCGGTGATCGAGGGGGAATATAATGCCACTCGATTCGAGATTGTAAACAATAATTGTGAAACTTGTTATCCTTTTTTAATTCATCGAGAAAATCCCCTATTTTCTTAAGTTCGTTGTTACCCCCGACAAAATTTGTTCCATTATCTGAATAAACTCGAGCACATAATCCCCGACGTGAGACAAATCTTTTTAAACAATTAAGAAATGAATTTGTGCTTAGGTCTCCCGCCAATTCTATATGAACTGCTTTTGTTGTAAAGCATACAAACAAACACATATATCCTTTTACAACTGCGCGATTTCTTAATTTACCGTCTTTTAAACTAAAGGGGCCAGCAAAATCGACACCAGAAATTAAGAACGGTCGATTAGGCGTTACCCTGTCTTTAGGCAAATCACCCATTTTTTGAAGAAGACTGCAAGGCTTGACCCTAAAGCAAGTCACGCATTTAGATAAAACGCTTCTAACAGCACTTCTACCATTAATTGGCCAATAACATTGGCGTAATGATGCTAAAATAGCTTGTGGGCCAGCATGCAATTGTTTGTGATGTTGATCACTAATTATTAATCTTGTTAAGTGGTGCCTTTGTGGTAAAATAATGGGAAACTTTGTATCATATTTTTCACTCGAGTTTCGAATTCTCCCACCCACGCGTAGAACACCATTACTATCTATAAAGGGGTCGAGACACCTTATCAAACTTTGCTTCGATAAAGGCTGAGAACCTTTAAGAAGATTGATTTCATGCTTGAACACTTCGTTCTGCATAACCTTGATCAGTACTTTCAACGAATTGTCAAATTCTTGAACAGAGATATTACCAACCTTTCTTTCATCGCGTATAATTTTTGAATTATTAACAAACCTTAAGCATAAAGCTGTGATTCTAATTAATTTGGAGAGACACGAAAATAATTCGAATATTTTATATTCAGAGGTAATATTCACGAATGCTAATTTCATTTCGCGTCCTTCAGGCACGTCAATGTCTAATAAAGTATTATTTGGCCATGTTTCTCGGCGTTGTATAAGCCACTCGGGGCCTAACCACCATAGTTTTAAATTATTGAGTACCTTTGGCTGAACGCCCCTAGAAATAATATCTGCAGGATTTTCGCTTGATACTACATGACCCCACTGAGCACCGCTTGTGAGGCGTTGAATTTCCGCAACCCTATTGGCGACAAAGGCCTTCCATTTATTTGGTTGCCCAGCAAGCCATGACAAGACAATGGTGGAATCACTCCACAGAAAAATATTATTGATTTTCATATCTAAAGCTAAAATGACTTTGTTACTTAAGTTTGCAAGTAGCACCGCTCCACATAATTCTAATCTAGGTAAACTAATATTTTTTATCGGAGCTACTCGAGACTTTGCGCAAATAAGACGAACTAGTACTTCATTACGGCTATTTCTAGATCTTAAATATACACAAGCACCGTATGAACTTTCACTTGCATCACAAAATCCGTGTACTTCGAATTCTACAGCATTTAAAATTGTTATTTGTCTAGGAATTCTTATTTCATTCAAAGTAATCAACTGATTATAAAAACTAACCCATACTGAATACAGTTCTGAAGGAATTGTTTCGTCCCATCCTAATTGCAGCTGCCACAATTTTTGCAGCAAAACTTTTGCCCTTATTGTAACAGGTCCTAGTAAACCTAAAGGGTCAAAAATCTGTGATGCCACTGATAATATAAACCGTTTAGTAACACCGGATTGTTTGAAAGGTTTACTTTCTACACAATATTCTAAAGTATCTGATTTGGATTTCCAAAATACACCAAGTGTTTTCGTACAATCACTGTCGGTGATTAAATACCCTACATCTTCTTTATCGCCCGATGAAATTGTGTCTAATACCTCCTTTTTATTAGAGGCCCACTTCCTTAATGGAAATTTGTATTCCGCCAAAACCTTTGAAATACTTTGCCCTACTTTTATAGCTTCGTCTACAGAATCTACGCTTAAGATTAAGTCGTCAACGTAAAAATCTTTTAAAATTATATTGCTGATTTTAGGTACCCTATCTTTTATATCAAAAGCTATTTGTTGAAGACATCTAGTGGCCAGGAAAGAAGCTGGCGCGGTACCGTAAGTAACTGTATTAAGTTTATAATGTTCAAGCTCTGAATTAGGATCAGTGCGCCAAAGAATTCTCTGAAAATCTCGCTGATCCTCCGCTACATTTACCTGTCTATACATTTTTGCTATATCTGCTGTGATTACTACGTTCTTTTGTCGAAATCTAATTAATATGTCAAATAACTCATCTTGAATACACGGTCCTACTTTTAAAACGTCATTTAACGATACGCCACTGGATGTTTTTGCACTAGCATCGAACACTACGCGTAGTTTTGTAGTAGTGCTATTCTCATTAACCACTCCGTGATGAGGTAAATAGCAAATACTATCAAACCTTTCGATATCTTCCAATTGAACTTTGCTCATGTGACCTAAACTAATGTATTCTTCAATAAAAGATGAATATTTTTTCTTTAGTCCTATATTTTTTGATAGTTTCCTTTCTAACGAGTAAAACCTATTTGTTGCAATTCTTAACGAATCACCTAAACTATTTATACTATCTTTTACTGGTAATCAAACAGAAAACCTGCCCAAACTGTCCCTACTAACTGTATCTACAAAGTTTTGTTCACACTCCACTTCTTCTATTGATAAATGGGTCTTCTTATTTACCTCCTCAATAGCCCAAAATTTCTCTAACTGATCCTGTATGTCTTGCTGAGCTACCAAATGGCACAAAACTTGCGGAGTAATAACGCTACTATTTTGATTGTCAACACAATGGCCTGATATTAACCACCCAAAAACACTCTTTTGTAAACAGGGCTGGTTTTTGCCCAACTTAATTTGACCAATGCATAACAAATTAAAAAACAACCTAGCTCCGATCAAAATTTCGACTGTTGCTGAGATATTAAATTCTGGATCTGCCAGATTTAAATTAGGAGGTATGCTAATACTAGATGCGTCAAATGAACGCACGGGAATGTTAGACGTAACATCTTTTACTACTAAAAACGATAGATCTGCATTAAAATTGTTATAGCATGATTTAATAGAAGTATGTGCTTGGTATTTGATATTTGTTAACATGTCATTAACCCCAGATATAGGAATATTTATTTTATTGAGTTTCAAATCCAACTTTTTCACCAAATCATCCGATATAAGATTTACCTGCGATCCACTGTCTAATAAAGCCCTACATTTAACAAAGTGGTTGCTACTATTTTTTATATAAATTACCGCAGTTGACAAAAGTACCTGACTCCTAGTACTACAGGCTGCAACAATTAACTGATCGTCAACAATAGAGTCTATTTTTACACACGCGTGTACACCTTCCTGTGCCTGAATTTGATTGTTTGATTGCTCAGTGCACGGAGTTGATTGTACTGCACTGTTACCTACTTTTTCAGGGTGCAATAACGTGTTGTGACGACCTCGGCATCGTCTACAACCGTCTGATCTACACTCGCTTGCTAGATGACTAGAACGCAAACAGTTATAACATAACTTAAGCTTTCTAATTTCAACTGCCCGCTGTGAAATCGTAAGTGCTAACAACTTATTACAAAAGTATATGAAATGCGAGCCCTTGCACATTTCACATTTAACTTTATTTCCCTCTATGGCTATATGCACTCCGTGCGAATTACTATTCCCGAAATTAGATTTGTTCTGAACTCTCGGCCCTTTTATGTTCGTTTCTACTGTTTCCAAAATGCGACATTTATTTGAAAGAAAATTGTTAAAATCTGACATTTTTGGATCGCCATTAAAATCTGATATTGTCTTACCTTCCCATTCCATTTTTGTGTCGATGTCTAATTTCCTACTTATCAAAAATATAAGTAACCTGTCCCATGTTTCCACGGGTTCCCCTAATGCTTTTAACGCCCTTATGTGTTTTTCTAATGAATCATTCAAATTCCTTAATAAATGAGCGCACTCCTTATTTACCAAAGGCATATCTACAAGTGACTTTATGTGTTTTTGAATAATAACGGGTTTATTTTGAAACCGTTTTTCTAGTAAACTTAATGCCACAACATAATTATTGCGAGTTATCTCTAAACAATCCAAAATTCTTCTAGCATCGCCATCGAGACAATCTAATAAGTAATAAAACTTTTGTATGTCGTCTAAACACGGATTGTTATGAACTAAAGTTTGAAAAGTTTCGAAAAACTGCGTCCATTTTTCGAAATCACCCCTAAATTTAGGTAAACCTAAATTTGGCAACCTAGCACCACCTAACAAGAACGGACTATTAAGGCTACTACTTTTATGATTATTATTAGACGCGTTTTGTCCAACATTTTGATCCGCACTAACTTGACTGTCAGTAATCATTTGTTTAGCACTAGCCAATACTAGGTAGAATTGCTGTTCAAAATCATTACATTCATCAAAACCGTCTTCTGATGGCCTAAGCATATCGATCTCTAACTGAATTTCATTAAATTGGTCCAAAAAAGATTCGATTCTTTGAGTACGTACCTTAAGCTCACTGATTTGACTCGAATTTATATTTGATAAAAAATCAGAAAATCGCTTTAATTGATCTTTAATACGTCCCCGTCTAACAACCAATTTTGTCAGTTCTACTTCCGATTCAACAACTTTGTCGGTGGCATTCTTTTTACCCATGTTTAATTTAAACAATAATTGACTTTAAAGAGTAAAGAATGCTAATTACTAGTTTTTACTAAAATCAAACTACCTATTCTGCTCACTATACTAAATCTATTTCTCTACCGTTACTATATCGATGGTTATTCCTTCCGTCGAAAATTCTAAATTTACTTTTCTATACTTTACTATGTCGATGGATACACTTTCTCTCTCTATTTGAGCCCGAATCTACAAGATCCAAACCGACAAACGATACGAAACTACTAATCAGTAATCCTACAAGATCACCACATCTAAGCACTAATTGTTTGTCAGCACACGAATCCTACAAAACATTCAACATACTAACACTAACTAACAAACGACATGATATTGTACTATGCAACAGATCGAGGTACTAAATATACTAAGTAAGACCAACTCACCACCAGGACGGAGACCTACCGAAGCACCTGCCGCCAGCCCTGCGAAGTTCTCTTTTCTTCTTAAGTACGGTTCTTCACCACCTATTCGGCTCCGACTGGACCATTGGATTGGCTGACCACGTTCAACCGTATTTTCTCTTAATGTATTCGATAAAAAAACACTACTTTACTATTTTTTAATGGACTGTAATTACTAAAAATCTGACAGCCATTCTCAATCTCAAAAGTCAAAAGTCTCATTATTAGGGCCATTGTTGTAAAAACGTAAAGTCCACACCTGTTGCATCTTCGGGATCAACCAGTTACTGCGTATAAATTACCTGCGTCTGTTTTTTGGAATGGACCGATAGTGTCTATGCAGACAATATCGAAAGCTGTTTGGGGGGTTGGGGTTATTACCAAGGGTTCAAAATGTGTTACCTTGCCTTTGTTAAGTTGGCATTCGTGACACTTTCTCACTAAATTTGCGACATCACGAGACATATTGTTCCATCTAAAGGTACTTTTTAATTTTTTAAGTAGTCTTTTCTGACCGCAGTGTCCTCCGTATAAAGGATCTGTATGATATTTATCGAGAAGTTTTAATCGCTCTTCTTTGCTTTCTACTAATTTTGCAACTTTGCAAAGAACTACAGTAACATGTTTTAACCTTATTTGCCCTATTTCTTTAAACTCATTAATGGTGCACCTTTTAAAAATATCATCGCCCAAACTTAATTTTACCTTGTTAACTTTTCCTTCACTAGCCAATAAATCTAGCTGAGACATCAGTTGCTCTAAAGCAATGTTGCCGTTAGTGATTTGAATAGTTTTACGCGCGCATATCTTATTTTTATATTTAATCGTCATTTTCAAAGAGGTGGGCTTTATTTCAAATTTTAAATTAGGCATATTTAACACTGTATAACTATCTAAAATTTCATAAATTTTAGGTTGAATAAAAGACTTATCATTGGTCGGGTTATTTTTTGTTAAAGTGGTAGACTTTGTCATAGAACGAGTTATCGCGTACACGTATGTGGTATTATCGCGTATTTTTTTTAATGTATCGATGCTTATTCGGGATAAAGCATCGGCAGCGACGTTATCCTTACCTTTAATATATTCAATTTCGAAATCATACTCTTCCAGATCTAAACGCATTCTAGTTAGCTTAGATGAAGGATCTTTCATTGAGAAAAGATAGGCGAGAGGCCTATGATCTGTCTTAACCAGAAATTTTTGTCCATATAAATAACAACGAAAAAATTTAATGGCCCAGTGGATGGCAGTCAGTTCTTTTAGAATAACTGGCTTGTGTGATTCACCTTTTGTAAATGTGCGTGACGCATATGCAATCGGTAGCTCTTGGCCATCAAAAATTTGTGACAATACAGCGCCGCAAGAGTCATTTGAGGCGTCTGTAGTTACAATAAATTGTTTTTGGAAATCCGGAAATTGCAAAATTTGGGATCTAATTAGTGCCCGTTTTAGAAGGTCAAAGAAATTTTGACATTCACTAGTCCATAAAAATTCAGTGTTTTTTCTTGTTAATTTATTGAGAGGCAAAGTTAATAATGCAAAATTTTGTATAAATCGACGATAGTAATTACAAAATGCAACAAAGCGTTTTACCTCGTCAGCTGTTTTGGGTACCGGATACTTGTTTATAGCATCGTACTTAGAATCGTCAGGTAAAATTCCTTTATCGGTTATTTTATGACCTAAATAAGTTACTTCTTTTCTAAAAAATTTGCATTTTTCGGGATTTAATTTTAAATTGTATTTTCTACAGGTTTGGAAAACATTTTTTAAATTGTCGAGGTGATGTTTTTCGGAACAACCGATTACAATGAGGTCATCCATATACAAAAAGGCTTTTTCAGGGGTAATGCCGGCGAATGCCATTGACATCATTCTTTGAAAACTATTTGGGCTTACCGATAATACGAAAGGTAATCTTGTAAATCTGAAAGATCCAGAGTCAACACTAAACGATGTTATGTCGCGTGATTCTTCATCTAAGGGGATCTGATGAAATCCTGATATAAGATCAATAACTGAAAACCATTTTGCTCTACCAAGTTCATCAAGAATGTCGTCTATCCTTGGAAGTGGATATGAGTCAGCAATAAGTTTATTTTTATTTATGGCGCGAAAATCTATTACAAGGCGCCAGGTCTTTTGGCCATCTTGTGATTTTTTAGGTACTAATAATACCGGGCTGTTATATTCGGAAGTTGAGGGTTCTATTACGCCGTTATGCAACATTTTTTCGATTTGACAATTTACCTCGTTTTTTAGAACTTTAGGCGTCCGGTAATTTTTAATATAAACAGGGTTATCGTCGCGTAGCCGTAATTTTTGGTTATAAAAATTGTTTACCGTCAACCTATCTGTTTTTAATGCGAAAATATCTGAAAATTCGTTACAAAGATTAAGAACGTCGTTTTTTATGAAATTTGGCATTTCTAAATTTAACTGTTTTACTAAATTTGAATAACGATCCACTGGTTCCGAGTGCATATTATAGATATCAAAATTATCTAGATAAGTAGTTTCCAATTGAATATTTTTTATAGTTACTGTCTCAAACGTCGTGTTAATTATCCTAACTATGGGGTTATCTTTAGATACTATTGACCGCGCTACAAAAACACCGCCTTGCAGTTCCTTATTAAGGACTAAAGCGTCTTTAGTAAGCGTTTTTAGACTATTTACTTGCCTAATAACTTCGCATCTGGGAGGAATTGTTAATATATCGTCATTACAACTGTGTATTGGTACTTGAAGGTCTCTATTTTTAAATCTTATCGTGATGGTCCAGTCTGAATAATCTAAAATGCACTTATATCTAGAAATGAAATCTCGGCCTAAAATTCCGTCAGAAGGTATAGGAAAATCGTGACCTACAATATGAAAACTATGGTTTATGCCGACATTGTCTATAAAAATTTTTGTATTAGTGATGCCAAAGGTATTTTGAATTCCATCCGTAACTCCTTTTATTTTACTCTGACTCGACGTGTCAATATTTTGGTTGGGCAGTATTTTAGAGCGTTTAACAACGGATATGTCAGCCCCAGTATCTATTAAAAATGTAATTTTTTCACCTGTCATTTCGCATGGAAGAACAACAAAGTTTGAGAAAGATATATCTAAACTGTAAATTTTTAAAATTCCCCCAACCGGTCCTGTTGGGGGGCCGGTTAGTTTTCCTGATTATCATTCGCTTCGTAATACCTAACCCTAGGGCGTTGATTGGCATAGTTTGCTGAATTATTATTTCCTCTAAAACCGCTATTTATGTAGTTATTGTTACCCCTAAAAGTGGTATTTTGAGAAAAATTTCCTCGACCGCGCCTGAAATTATAATTTTGCCCTCTTCGATTATATCCTTGGAAACCGCCCCGACCACGATTGTTATATCTATTGTGACCAAAATTATCGTTACCTCTCTGTCTAAAGTGAAAAACATTGTTTGACATGCTTGAAGCCGGGTTTATACCAACGAATTTTGCAACTGCCTCATTCACTGTACCAAAAGTGCCAGCCTCCATTACTATACGAACCCTTTCAGAGTTTGAATTTTGGCTTAGGGCCTTGACAACGTTTTCAGTCGTATAGTAATTAGCAGTGCTGATAGGTACGCCTTCGCTAATATAAGCCCGTTTCAAGTTTTCGGCCAACGCCTCGATTTCGGCGGAATAAGTTATAGAGTCCTTAGTATTCTGTTTAAGATTTAACAATTTAGATGTAAGTAACCTTGAACTTTCTCCTTTTATGCCGGTTTTTAGAGTTGTTATTATTTGATCTACCGATGTTTCATTCGCGATAAGGTCGCGTGCTCTACCGGTCAACCGCGTTTTTATAAAAGCAATAGCATTTTCCGTGTGGTCGTCAGCGTTACTATTTAGTAAATTTAGCGCATCTAAAAATGAACGTAGTTTATCAGGAGAGCCATCAAAATCATGGGGAACAATCTTACTGGCTAAATTAAAAAATTCTACCGCCGACAAAACCATATTGTCTGTTTGTTCGTCTGTTTGTTCGTCGTCGTCTGTAATTACGAGATCGTCGTCCAAACGAGAAGGGTCGATCTGTTCTGTGCAAGACGTAGGGATTTGATAGGGAACTCCGAGCACCTGAAATGTTCTAACAACCTTGTCTCTAACTGTCAAAAAAATCTGTCGCGCCGCTGACCTTTGGTCTGAGTTAAGCGAATTAAAATATAATTTTAAAATTTTTGTTAGATCATTAAAAAGGGACGTTATGTTATAACGAATTTCTTGCCTAATCAACTCACTTTTAGGAGTTTGCTTTTTAATTGCCCGTTTTGATTGGTTTTGTACGTCTAATTTTATGGCTAACAGTCTAGCATAAATATCTTCCCAAGTGGTTGGCATTAAATATACAAAAAATTACATATAGAACATACATTTATCGGTAAATAATAGAACGGTAAAAAGTAAAAAAAATAATAAAAATATGCATAGCGACTCAAATTAACAAAATATAACATACAAAAAAGGATACCAGAGCATATTGCGTATTACGCTTCACTATGATTGTTCAATGTCTATGAAACTACTTACGTAAGGCCTTACTTTTACAATTACGTCACTCAAATCAAAAAGTCAATTTATACTGTCCATTGGCTAAAAAAGCACTCATATTCCTTCTTATTTGCTTTTTAAGACATCTCATTAATACTAAAAAATCATCATTGTCATCATTTGAATTAACCACTCCACTTTCGGTCAAATATTGGCTTCTTAGCTTCAAGTGGCCCATTTTTATTTTACCATATCATCATATTATAGGCTTTCTTTCTAGTAAAATGTCGAGTTGCCCATTTTTATTTCACCATATCACCATATTGTAGGCTTTCTTCTATAGTTTCCCATTTTTATTTCACCATGCCACCATATTATAGGCTTTCTTTTTAGTAAAACCTTTGGCAGGATCGCCATGTAGCGTAGTGGAATTAAACTCTTGGCAATGTTTTACGATACATGGTTTATTCTATTAATGACAAAAGAAGAGTGTGTTCACCTCTCGGTAGAATCACCGGGGTTACACGTATATAAAAGTGCTTACATATTATTATTAATTATTACATATTGACCTATTAATTAAACAGCGTCAGCACAAAAGCTACAACCGGGTGGATGTAATAGTTCAATGAATTGTCATAGCTTATTTAGCATGATTTATTATAATGCAATAACATAAGCTATTACAAATATGTTTTTTGTATTTTAAGTCCAACATAATGTCTTTTGAGGTATCATATTTAGAGAAAAATTATGAAAATGTGAAAAAAAAGTGGAATAAGCACTTATGTCCAAAAAAAAGTGGAATAAGCAGCTATGTCCAATAAAATGCTGTATTGGGTATAAACAACATACTTTAGTATCTATTTTGTGAAAAATATAACAATATTCAGTTTAAACTCCATAACTAGCTATACTGACACGGTAAATCTACAAAAAATTTGCGTCCTCGTGGTCCATAAGACAGCGATACAATCTTCAAACTATCGTATTTTTCTTGTTTGAAGGGATCGAATCTAAAACAAAAAAACTTACGTATAGGGGGAAAAAATCATTACTTAACCCGCCTCACCATAACTAGCTACTATGACACGGTAAAACTCCAAAAAACTTGCGTCCTCGTGGTCCACAAAACTGCGATAAAATCTTCAAATTATCGTATTTTTTCTTATTTAAAGGGATTAAATCTAAAAAAAATCTTGCTTATAAAGGGGAAAAAATCATCACTTAACCCGCGTCACCTGTATATGCTTGATCTGGGTAGAAGAACTCCCCTTGCCGCAGCAATTGATATCTTTCATTGGGCTTCAGTTTTGAAGTGACTATACTGGATTGATAGTGTCCATTATAAAATGAACGGTGGAAAAGTAACCTTGGATGTTCGACTTTTGCTTGAATTTCTCTCAATTCTTGGATTTTACACGGTAACCTATTGACATATCGAATAGATGATAACAAGAATGACCAATTTCGTATCATATTTTGCTCAACAACATTAACAATGAATGGCTCAGGTTTTAATCTAGAGTTCTTTAACAAATCATAAAAATTTACTGGAATCTCCATTTTTGTTTTTAGATTTACTATACCGAAGTTTTTATCACATTCCAGATAGGAATGGCCTCTAATAGGAAACGTGATTTTTATTGAAGTGAATCGACGCCTGTAGTGAACTAAATAATGAATGAATTTAAAAACTGACTGATTTTTGTTTTGCCCACCTGCTGAGTCACAATAAATCTCCAGTGTTGTTACTTCTTTATCCAATATATTAAAAACAAAATCGTGAAGAAACGAAATAACTTCGTTTGATCCTTTTTTACCTACGGTTTCTGGGTATGCGTAGAACACTAATTTTCTAGAGGATAAAATGTGTATATTAAAACTATACATTGACAGCTGCCGATTGTAATAAACATCATTGGTTGTCACATTAGGAAGAGACACATTCTTTTGAAAGTCCAAAGCTATTACTTCAAAGCCAATATCTGTCTTGGCAAAATTTTTGGCAGCTTTTTTCTTTGAATAGAATGTTTGTGCCTTGGTTTTATGTAGGTTGTTTAAAGTTGTTAGTTTCTTTTTTCTTGGCTCAACAAAGGGATCTGTGCTGAGCTCAAGCGCTTGCATTTCAGCTAAATACTTATCACATGCACTACAAGTGTCCGATCGCGGGTAACCAAAGGATATTTTATATTTTCTAAATTTTTTTCTATAGGTCTCGTAGCAAATATTAACATCGGGGTATTTTTCTTTAAACAACGTAAACATTTTTTTTATATTCAACTCTTCTGGCAAATATATTTTTTTTGATTTATTTAAACTGTTGTGGCTCTTCCTGCCGTTAAAGGATTTAATATGCTGGTCAATTTTTTCTATTATTAATTGTGGAGTCTTATGAGGCCTATTACTGTGAGTGCCACGTTTATCTTGTGGCGCTTTTCCCTTAAATTTTAAAGACTTCTCAATATACTCAATTTTTGACCTCGTGATGCCGTGAATAGCACCAAATGCTTTAATGCAAACAGGAATCTCTTCAGCTACCCCTTCTCTTAGAATGCGTACTCTAAAGGCAAAGGAACAATCATGAAGTGAAGCATATTCTTCATCACGCCTAGATCTTCTCCTCCCAATCGGGACAACTGATATAAGGGATGCCAAGTAAGTATTCTGCTCATTTCTGTCAGTCATTTGATTAAAATCTTTTATGATTATGTTTCTTTCGAGTTCTGAAATAGTTTGAAAGCACTGGAGGCGCTTACACTTACAATCCGGCCCAGCCTCGTGCGATTGCACTTTAAGTTTTTTGGCCACTTCTTTTAAATTACCAAGCCGTTTACCTTTCACAGTAAACTCCTCAGGTGACGATTGTTCTCTATCACTATCCATTTTTGAGTATTAATTATACACCTTTATTAAACTTGCACCTAGTTTTAATTGTCTAATTGTCTTAACAAGTTAACCCGCACGAAACAATAACAAACGACATTACCGTTCGACGGTTTTGCATGAACCATGAACTAATAACCGAAGAAACACACGTGCTGGTCGGCGAACCTCTGTCGCTTAAGGACATAGCTGGTTTTTTGCCGGTTGCGCTTGGACAACGCTGGTTTTTCCCGTGTGGTGGTATTTTATTATACTAAATATCTTTGCAACAACGCGGGTTTTAGCCTCGTTTGCCTGGTCATAATATAGTACCTATATTTCTCTACAAAATGGCACCGCCATCTCATTTTTCATAAAAATGTGACATATCTGGTTTTTCCCGTGTGGTCTTCATTTGCTCCCTGAATCTATTACTAATTGTACTGGGACTCCACCAATATTGCACAGTATGTCTGAATCGTTGTCTATATGAAAAATATAGTTAACGTCGTCATCGTCATCTCGTTTTGGCTTCTCATATTTTGATTTCCTTGCTTGTTTTGATGCAAACTTCTGGCTGTGCTTTCTTTTCATGGCTGTAGTCCGGCAGTGTTGACTGGTGTGACCCTTGATCCTACACCTTTGACACGTCGCATTCTTGTCTGGACAATTAAACGATAAGTGATTTTTGACTGACATCGGTAACATGATCTGATATTACTCATACTTGAACTAGGTCCTGGTCGAGAATTTCTTGAAACCACCTTATTAACCTCAAATGAGGATTTTTTCTCGCCAAATTCTTCCATCTTCCTATTAAGGGATTCCAGTGCATTGGCTTCCAATATGATACCATCTAATGTTATGGCATCACCAGTGGTAAGTATTTTTTTCCTTAAATCGGTTGAATAACCCTTTTCAACGATTTGGTCTATTATGTTCTCCTCGGCGTTTGTGAATTTACATTTCTCGGCCTGATTTCTTAACCGCACCAAAAATTTTTCGAATTTTTCTTCAGTTTCCTGTTTTATGAGACGGAACACATGTCGTTCATTAACTTTGCTTTGTTTTGGTGCAAAGTATTCATCTAACTTCTGCAACGCTATTTTGTAAACATCTGTGTTCTCCGAATCAACATGTACATGAGCCCCAGGTAAGTTATAATAAATTTCCTGGATTCCCATTCGTCCAACGTGTAGTAAGGTTGCTCGTTTTTTTACGGGATTCTCGATATTAGCTGCATCCAAATAAATTTCCAGCGCTCTTTTCCATCTTTCCCATTTTATCCCTACAGAGCCAACTTCACCATCGCAGTCAAAAGGTTCTAATGCCGTAAGGTTTGACATGGTAAGGTGCTGTAACAATACATACTTTACAGTATTTTATAATGTATAAATTTAGATCATACAAAATAATTATTGGTTTTAAAACTTGATTATGGATAGTATCTGTAAACTGTACTGTTGTGTTTATACGTTTTAAGTTGTATACATGCACTTCCCTGTATGCACATTTAATTTGAAACCTTATTTCCAATGTTATATGCTCATTCATGCAGCGTCAATTTACATGTTTCATTTATCTAATCTATTTATGGACTCTAATTTTAATCAATGTATCTCATTCATTGATTGCCATGTATTCGCATTTACGGACTCTAATTTTAATCAATGTATCTTATTCATTGATTGCCATGTATTCATATTCATGGACTCTAATTTTAATTAATGTATCTCATTCATCGATTGCCATGTATTCACATTTATGGACTCTAATTTTAATCAATGTATCTCATTCATTGATTGCCATGTATTCACATTCACGGACTCTAATTTTAATCAATGTATCTCATTCATTGATAATCATTTATTCTATATTTTACTGTAACACCCTATTTTTGTATTTTCACTGAAACATCCTATTATACCTTATTTAAATTTAAGAATGAATCAATAAGTATCGTTTACGTAAGTAAAGTTGTTTATGAAAAAGTAAGATAGACTATGCTTGGATTGTGTAACCTGATACGGCAAAATGACGCAAGCTCTGTATGTATAAAAATATGGATGTATATACCTGATATCGTTTAAGAGAAAACATCGCCTTAACTTTTGTCCTATTACTTGTTTTAGAATAGCATTTGTAATAATATATAACATAATAATGATCATGTATATAAGCCCTATTCATCTTAAGCATTGAATCTCCTCTTTAATTCCTAGGTATTTCACATGTAGAATTAACGCTACCCAAATAACATCATTGACAATACCTTATATTATTAAATGTGCCCAGAGATGCGCTTATATTAAATATTTATTTCTTTCAACTTTCTTTTTTTTCTGTTTATTGACGCTTGTTGACAATCGTACCAGACTAACTTATTAGTAACCATATAAAAAAACACAATTAAATAATATATTATTCGTGAGATTGCATCCAAATATATCTCCCTTATTTATCTGCACATTAATATAGGTAATCCTACTTGTTTTTCTTTTTTTTCCCTACCTTTATCCTCGTCGCCAATTTGTAGTGTCTGTTGCACGCTACAATGGGGCACTATCACTACGAACTATACTTATAAAATTAATATACGACAACGGATCGCTATCACGACGCTCACTGGTTCCCTGTGTTACCACGTCTGTCGATCTCTCGTTCAGTCATTATGTAATTCAGCAAAACAGTGTATTTGTCATCTTTATTTCTACTTAATTATTATTCATTTTAAGCAGTACTCTACAGATCTGTTTACCAGTGTTTTGTCAAATCTGTTTGTTTCTGACGGTATGAGGGGTTATATTATGAAAATCATAAAACAAGTGTATTTTGTTTTACATTTTATCAGCGTACTATTTTTTTCTAAGGGCATATGGTTTAAGTTTGATCGAGTTTGCGAGGGTATGGTCAGTGCTTCTGCGCATCAATCAACATAATTTTGATCTAGAATTGGACCTATTTTCAACATTTACGCTTTTTCAACATTTACGCTTTGATTACAAGAAAATTGAATCAAGACAGTGACCCCTATGTTAAAGCTCAATGGTTACACATGTGTTCAAACATCTGCAGGTTAGTAGTACAAGTTAAAATTTGCCTTTTTTTTTGCAAAATTTTGTTTTTTACCGCCTATTTGCGTGTGATAAAATATGTCTCTCCCCCACTCTCCATTTCCCCTTTCCCTCCCCCCTCTCTACCTCTTCAATCCTTGGACCTATTTTTCGCTTTTTGAACATTTACGCTTTGACTACAAGTAAAAATAGTCGGGTGGTTGCAGGCATTCAGTTTCCTTCACGTTTGGACAAGT
Organism: Polydrusus pterygomalis; assembly: GCA_963969555.1. Lineage (NCBI taxonomy): Eukaryota > Metazoa > Arthropoda > Insecta > Coleoptera > Curculionidae > Polydrusus > Polydrusus pterygomalis. Next base: position 87,852,487 of record OZ018379.1, read on the forward strand.
TATTTAGGTAGGCAGCAAAAACTAGTCTGACTGTCTGATTAAGCGAATAAATAGGTACATGTATTTTTATCGTCGAGTTTTTAAAATATTAACAGTTGTTTTTTAAAAATGATAGAAAAATCTGATATTTTTAAAATCCTTTCCAAAAAACACCATCCTTCTTATATACTTTAAATAGTCACTTTCCGTTTCATGTTTTTATTTTCACACTTGTGGCTGTTAGTCGCTCAAAATATTAACCACCAATTTTCAATAACCAAGAAAACTATTACTCTTCTTACCTTTATTATATATTTTAACAAATTAACTGTATATGAAGTCATTGTATAAAATTCGGGGTGAGTCATGACAATCTCCTTACATCTTTTGCTAGAAAAATACTAAAAATATTTTCTTGAAATTTTGTGTATTATGTGTATATATTGCCCCCATTTTAAAATAACAAAGTTGACAACTACTTCCCTTATCAAAAAAAATATAAGCTGACAAAGTTTAAAGTAAATAATAAATTTTCCGTTCTTCCATTTCCACTAAAACCCCTTCTACTACCTTGTTCAGGTACTGTACTATACTGTTATTTAGTTTGAGATGCGCAAGGTGTTTTAAATATAGCATCCTTTGAGTATTTATATAATTTATCTTACTTTACATAATAAGATTCGTTCCAAAATAGCGCCTTAACTTTAACAGTAAACAATTATTCCTCCCTGAATATTATGACTAAACCAACACAACACTTTGTTTAACTAAATAAAATAAAAAATAAAAGTCCTCCTTTTCCCCTCACCACTCTCCTCCAAGAAACAATCTTCCTTTTGAATTAAAACCAGTTTTTAGAAAATCACAATATGATATAATAAGTGAATACTATAGCATGTGTGGCTACTTTCAAAAGTATAAATATTTTTCTTTTTCTCATTATTTTTTCTTTTACCGGTATTTCTTCTTTTTATTGATTTGATTGTTTTTACTTAATGCTATGTATGTATATCTCTCGTTCCACCTCTCCTCTCCAAGGTTCTATTTTCGCCTTTTTGAACATTTACGCTTTCAGGTTTGTACAAGTTAAAAAATTTTGTCTTTTACAGAAAATTTGATTTTACCTCGAATTTGCGTGTAATAAATATGCTTTCTCTCTCTCTCTCTCTCCCCTCTCCCTCCCTCTCTTCCTCCTTTTCCCCTCACCACTCTCCTCCGAGAAACATTCGTCCTTTTAAATTAAAACCAGTTTTTAGAAAATCACAATATCATAATATAATAAGTGAATAAAATTATAGTATGTGTGTCTACTTTCAAAAGTATAAATATTTTTCTTTTTCATATTACTTTTTTTCTTTTAGCGGTATTTCTTCCATTTACTGATTTTGATGGTTTTTACTCATTGCTATGTATGTTTATCTCTCGTATTACCTATTTATCTGTATGCCTAACTGTATGTACAGAGGTATGTCTACCTGTGCTCGGTCAAAAGGCAAAGTTAAATTTTTGCAATAAATTTGTTTTTACCTCGTTTTGCGTGTAATAAAATAAGTTCTCTCTCTCCCTCTCTCTTCTCCTCCTCTTCTCTCCCTCTCCTTCTCCTTGACAAAGTTTATTGTCCACTCATTTAATAAGTTGGTACTCAAAATGGATTTTTCAAAAAATGAATTAATTGATGATTTCTGTTTTGGGCGGGGCGGATAAAAATTGTCTTTGCTGAACGACTATACAGGATGAAATATCCCGAGCGGCGAAGACCCAGTCCTCGAAGTTTTCAAAATTTAATGGAAATGTTTGACCCAACAGGCGTAATTCATTGACAAAAGATGCTATAACGAGGACATTAAATCTCGAAATATCAAAATATTTCAATAACTATTAGTTCTTTACGAAAGTTGAAGAGTTTATGACGAGCTATAAGATGACAAGGAAATATAAAATATTAAAAAAATTTTATTATTATATTATATTTCATTTAAAAAAAGTGATATTTTCCAATTAGAAGTTTTCTGATTTTGGTCCTAGAAAGTAAACACCCTGTAAATGAGACGTCAAATATTTCATAGTGAATATGTATTTTTGACTTTATTTAGTAAGTATAAAAATTATGAATCGCTTATAGTCAAAATTTAAGTACTTAGCATATTCACAACAACGAGATGCTTGCAAATACAAAATTTTTATTGAAAGTCGAATTATCTTAAAAACTAGAACTTTTTCGTATATTAAACCATTAATAGAAATTTATGAAATAACACGTAGAATTAAATTAATAAATGTATTCAAAAATAGGGTGTCCATTTAAAAAATGTAACTTTATGATACCCTGCTTTTTGGGCGCACCCTGTATAATTCAAAATATTTTAAACATGTGCCAGATATCCAACCAAACCTTAATACAAAAGGTTATTATCACAAATCTTATCTTCAAGGCATAAAATTACTCCACGCCATCGTTGACTCACCCGGTACAAACTTTAATTAAAATATAAAGTAATTAATTAAGGTAACCAACCAGTCTTTGACATTCCACCAGTTATTAACACCAACTTACAACTTTTTAAAAATAGGGGAACAGGAATAATTTGAACAGCAAATATGCGACGACTTTAAGCTTACTACATGCGGCTACCAATGCAACATCACGCGTCACCATTGCTGCGACCATTTCCGTTTTGTTCCTTGTGTTGATTGGTCTTGTTTAACCTTCATAAACTCGAGCGGGGTACAGCTGGACCCCAGACATGAATTTTTGGGTTTATTTTCTAAAATAATTTTTTTTTGAAGTGAAAACTTCTTTAGGCGCGTTTAGCAACTTTTGTGGGCACTGAATTAAACTGAGTCGTCACGTGTCTGTCACGCGTAACGCTCGGCTGTGTTACGCTCGAATTCGACTCCTATATTCAATCCGAACTGACCCGAATGAACGTTATATGAAAGAGCATGCCGCATCAGTCGCATTCAGTATCGACGTGGAAAGTGTGTGTTGTTTGTGTGTTTAAGATCACAAGATAGACACTTGTTGCGTCTCAGGTATGTTCTGGCATTTTTTTCAAGGGTTGTTCAATTTTAGGAAATATATTTATTCGATATTATTAATTTCACCTTGTTGAAGTTTTCACTTCTGTCGTGTGGTCTTAAGCACACACAATTTTTTTTTTACTTAATTTCCTTCGAGCTATATTTTTTAAGTATATATCTAAATTGGTATACAAAATTTTGAATAAATTGCGTTTTATTGTAACTAATTATAGAAAGTTTAGTAGCTTGGGGTCCAGCATTAGTCAAACCATTAGGGTAGGTATCCAGTTATTACTTTTTTTATGTGATTAGTTAATGAATTTAAATTATTCTTATGTACACAGTGTAACTTCGAACGGTGTAAACTATAAAATAAAAGTCAAAGAACTGAATAAAAGGTTAGGATTTTTTCCCAAATTTTACGTGTCACATCATTGGTTGCTCAAATTAGCCAGTACACCAATAATTGAAATCACTGTCAATTACTACTTACAATTATTTCAGTTTAAAAATTGTTCATATTAATTCAAGTGCTTAAAGTTGCAATGTTGCCAATTTTTATTCTTTAAAAATAAATTATTTTAACCAATCAATGACAGGAGATGTCAATAACTGGGTTTACTGTGTCAATCATTGGTTTTAATATTTTTATTTCAGAAATGACCCCAAAAAAAACTATAGTATCGAGCAAATGGCAAGAGCTCTGGAAGAAGTTCAACGCGGTGCTCCAGTGTCCGTAGTTGCTAAGAACCGTGGTGTACCCAGAGCTACTTTACTGTATAAAAAGAAAGGAAAAATACCCCTCATATTATGTTCCATGGGTCCTGCAACAATGTTGACTCAAAATGAAGAATCCGTTCTGGTTGAATGGATTTTACAGCTGTCTGAAAGACATTTTTCAATCTCAAAGGAACAACTTCTATGCAAAAATCATGATAGAATCCAAAAAAGAAAAATCTTTTGCAAATAATAATAGACCTAGTGAAAAATGGTTTGTGCTGTTTTTAAGACGTCATTGCTGAAAGAATTTCAAAAAAGTTAACACAAAGCATAGAAAGTGTAACTGAAGATAAAATTCGAAGTTGGTTTGAAGAAGTGAAGAACTACCTGTCAACAAAAAAATTATTTGGAATAACAAGTGACCCAAATAGTGTTCAACGCAGACGAGAGTGCATTTTATCTTTCGCCAAAAGAAAACAAAAGTATTGCAAGAAAAGGAGATAAAAATATTTATCGCGCCGGTAGAGATGAAAAAGAAAATATTCCTGTGTTAAGTCAGCTAATGCTGCCGGAAAAGCAGCTCCTCCCATGATCATTCTTGGATACAAAAGGATTCCATCTGCAATTGCCTTAAGTATACCAAAACGCTAGGGTCTAGGAACATCCGACAATGAATGGATATGTGCAGCTACTTTTTTTGAATATGTATTATAATATAATAACGCTTTTTTCCTTCAACAATAACTGGGTGTCAATAACTGGTTTACTTAAAAAATTGGCTGTCAATAATGGGGGGTTTTGCATATCTTGCAATTTAATTATTTAAAAAATTTCAAGATATCTTTACCTAATTATTTTATAGGATATTATCAATCTATAAACATAGTGGTATGTCACAAAATTTACCAAGAAAGAAAATATAAATTTTTTTCCGCATCTTGGCTCTAATACTGTCAATAACTGGTTGTTTACCTTTACCTTTTTTTTAAATTTCAATTTCCACATTCCAAAGTTTCATTCTTCATGTTTTTCTTTAGCTCGTTCTTCCTGATTTTTTATTTCGATGGCCTAACTGCTATATCCCGTATCTGAAAAAAGGACATTTTACAAGAGAAACAAAAAACTATTTTAAATTAAAAATTGAAAGTTTGAATAACATTTTTTTTAATCTAGCTAAGAATAATTATACTTTATATTAAATATAATATTAAAAAATCAATATAATAATAATAATATTGCATAATATTTGACCATTTATTGTGCAGATACGGGATATTGAAACAAATTGTTTAGCATATATTTTATGATACGGGGTTTTATTAATTCAAAAATTAGGTAGGTAGTGGATTAAAACACACAAAATATTACAAAAGGAATTTATTAGAACTTTTACAAAGAATGGGAAAGTCTTAGGCAAATGATTGAACAAACGTATAAACAAAGTATCAAATGTTTTTTAAAGATAAACTAATGGTTTAACAAACAGAATTACAAATATATGTAATATTACTTTTTATAATACCTACTTAAATCTTATTTTTTATTAATTACTATCTTTGGGTAAATTATTGTAGAAAGCATGGCAGTCAACAGGTAAAAGTACTTTTTCTAATTTTGTCTCGAAACAGATCTATTTCGAACGCGCTAGCGAGTTCGAAATATATCTATTTTGAACTCCGAATTTTATTATTTAAAGGTTGGCCCTACATGACATGTTTTTTTTTCACCGTTTAGCATAGCATAACTATTATTTTTTAGTCCAAATGTGCAAAATACTACACGAACCCACGTATGTATGTTTGGTTGCCTAGATCTACAAATCTGCATGTATTGTTTTAGTTCATTAAAAAACACATATTAAATAATAACTTTATTGACGGAGAACTATTTTGCAAAAAATATCAATTATAAACTCAAAAATACAAATTCCAACTATATAATGTTAATTAGGCATTGTTCATAGTGCAGTTGTTATAAACATTTAATGTCACTGTACTTGTGTCGGACGCGTTAACCTTAAATTCAGGCATAGTTTGAGTATTTTTTAAAGACATAGTATGCGAAACTTTGTGATAGCTGACCCCAGAATCCAATTCCTTTTTAATAAGGCTTGGTTGAAAAGCAGCTTCTACACCTTCAATTGTCGATCTTGATGTTCCAGGTAAGGGTGTAGCAGTATTATCAATATTATCTATTAATGAAGGTGTTAAACTGGAAAAGAGTCTCTGCGCTACATCCATTTTCGCTTTTAGAGAACCTTCAATATAGCCTTCAGCCACGGCTGAAGACTTCCATCCCCCGTGCCTTTTAATGGTAACCAAATCGCTTCCCTTGTTGGCCAGCTCGGTGACACTAGACCGTCTAAAACAGTGGCCAGTAAAACATTCTGGATTTGGTTTGCACAGGTATTTTGCAATAAGGCTAGGAGCTTTTCCCATTGTATTTAGACCTACAGGTGAGTTTATGCAATGCCCATTTCTATACGTAAGAAAAAAACTTGATGTTGAAAGATTTTTAGGACGTAAATCAAGATATTGTCTAATCAAATTAATCCATAATTGATCTATTATAAGAAACATTCTAGGTACACGTGTTTTAGTTTTTGGAATGTGTACTGTAATAGAAATAACCTTAAAGTGAATGTCTTTTACATCCATATTTGTCAGTTCTTCTCTCCGGCATGCTCCATTATACGCCATAAGTAAAGCAACCTAGAAGTTACATAGTTACTACTATTGTATTTGGATAGCTGTCTACCTACTGTTCGTACGATAGAATAGAAATTGGTGTAATTTAAAAATGTCTGTTCTCCAACTTTATTGGGAAAAAAAATAATTTTTTTTATATAAACCTGTGAAATTGTACAAACCAAAATGCATATAGATATGTAATGTAAATACTACTTACTTTTAATCCTAAATAACTGCTATTATCAGCCCCATTTATAAACTTATTAATATCATCTAAGTCTAATACAAGAGACTTTTTGGGTTTGTAGCCCACAGATTTTTTTTAACAATAATTGCAGTCTAGCATAATCCTTTATATCTATGTTCTTGTCAATATTAATACAAACTCTTAATTTTGAGTATAAGGACCACAGGGTCGATGACATTTTGGTTTTACTTTCTTCCTCGAAATAAGCTAGTAAAACATTTTCAGAAATCTTATAAACGCCCTTTGTATTACACCAACTTGTGAACGTCTCATAGTCCTTTTCATACATTTTCCGGGATTTTTCTGGTAAAAGTTGATTGATAGATTTATGTGCAATATCCCTTAACCCAGATGTTGCCAGACCTTTTAAAAGCCGCTCTAGGCAAAGTGCCGAAATGATTTTAGTATTTTTTTTAAATTCAAAATGTGAAAAAAAAACACTAAAAAGGTTCCATATCGAATTCTATATCGACCATTTTTTTATATGTGGCTTAGTTTTTTGAAAATTGACTGTCCATTTAAAAGTACAATGTCTATTAACACTACATGTAATTTAAATTTTTATTAAAGTATTTATTATAGAAGTATGAAAACATTGTATTAAAAATAAGATACTATGAATCACTTATATAATGTGAACAATGTTTTCAATAATTTACACTGTATGATAAGCCTCAAAACAGTCTTTAGGATGTAAAGCTACCGTACATTTTTTACAAACGAAGTTACATTTACGATGACATTGAGAACACCTTGTCTGTTTGTCTTGGTACCTTACGAGACGATCTAATCCATCAAACCTAGAATGCGCATGTAAAGTAGCGGGCATTCTACTTGGTCCATGCTTCACAACTTTTTTAAATGTTTCTAAAATCCCTTGGGCAAGGCATCTTCTGAAGTAAAACCAAAGGTGGTCCATATTCCCCTTGTTGCTTCGGTAAATAAGCCAAGCGTTCTGTTGTGCCATATCAACGCAATAAGATAAGAGGAAAGTACCATTTCTTTTCACGAATCGCCACTCGGTATAGGCTCATGTTTTGATCAGCGCGATCAACGCCTCCCATGTTTTCGTTATACTTTCTAATTAATGCCGGCTGCGGAATATAAATATTTTTTTTCTCTTTTTGTGAAAATCGTTTAATCTGCACAGTTGGGAATACCTGGTTATTATTCGATGCGATATTAACTATATTATTATCGTTTCATTTGCATATTACAATTTTATTATTCGTAGTCACTGCATAATCAAAGGCACCCCTGCCACTTTTTTTTAACTCGTCGGAAGCTGTCAATGGGCAGTTTTTCCCCACTCTATTCTCTCTAATGGTTCCCGTGCTTTTAAATCCTCTCGTTTCTAATTCTGTAAGTAATGACAAGGAGGTAAAGAAATTATCAAAGTAAAGATCATAATGCAGTTCAGGACATTTGCTTTCAAGTACATCGGCAAACTGCAAAACAACACTTGCACCTAACCTAGTTGCTTGTATTTTTCGGATAATATAGTTGATGCTCCTTGATAGGGTTCAAACCATTCTATGTATCCACATCGAGTAGTACCACACCAGAGCTTATACCCCCATCTAATTGGCTTTCCACGTATAAACTGTTTTGTACTATGCCTACCATAGTATGGTACCATTGATTCATCAATAATATGGTGTTCTTCAACCTTTCATTGAGCATATTGAATAAAGGACGAATTTTTGAAAATTTATCATTTTGGTCCAGGATAGAATTATCATTGCAATGAATATTTTGCATAATATATCTGAACCGATTCCGTGACATTGCTTCGGAAACAAGAGCATTTTTACAATCTGGAAAGTTTTCCCAATACATTTCACGTCTTGGTGTACACATGTATCCACTCAGTAAGAGTATTTCTAAGAAACAGCGCATTTCGTTTGTACTAATATCTCCTTCGCGATTATGGGCCCTAGCGTAGATGTTAGAGAGATCTGTAAGCACAAAGGAAAAAAATATCAACTGGAGATAATTGATTGACCGGTCCACATATTTCCTTCCAATCTGATATTGTTGGAACTAGGGTAAAAGCATCAGTGATTGGCCATTTAATGGCATTTGCTGCAAGCTCGCGTCATAACTGGTATAATACTATATATTTTTAATTTTTTTTTTGTATCATATGAAGAAAACCTTTCATTATATGAAACTTTTATTTATTTTCAATTAAACTAAACGGAAATTCAGTAAAAAAATATAAAATCCAAAAAGTCAAAATACATTAGTCATTGGCCACTTGTGTCAGTCATTAGCCAAAGAAAATACAGTGATTAGCCATACCTCCTACAATATGAAAACACAATAATTAAAAATTTAATTTTTAACATTGTCACAATTGAAGCATACAAGTTTAGAATTCGGGCATTTTGGCTCTTCCAAACATGAAAGGTGATATGTTCTAAGGCATGAATTACATCTGACGCCGACTTTAGATGATGTTATATTAAAAACACAATTATAACACATGCCCTTGTATGTTTCATTTTTATAAAAATTCTTGTCGTTTTTAAAATCTAATTTTACGTTTGATAACACACATATCTTTGATTCTTTTCTTGGCTCATCTTTAAATAAGTTCCTTTTAATCAAATTTATTTTAGAAATATTGTTCTGTGATTCCCCTGCAGATGATGATAGAGAACTAGCTTCCTCCTGACACCTTAAAGGGTTCTGGTAACGGTATTCTGTTTCATTTTCAACAGGTTCTGTATTGTCATGCTTTTCAATAACGTTTGTACCATTTCCAGCTTGCTGATTGTTGTAATTTATAGTATCTTGTACAAATTTTTCATCAATGCTACTTCTATTGATATTTGATGGATCTGATGAAGTTTCGCTACTAGAAAAGGATTTATTTTGATCACAGATTGGGGTATAATTTTTGTCTTGTTTGTTGGCATCTCCTGTGGGTTCCTGACATAAATTAACAGACATTTCAGTTATTTTATAATTTATTATTTTGGGCAAGTGCACCTTTAATCCATTGCTTAACACTGTGATTGGAATGAGATCTGCTTCTGTAATTTTTTCTTCTTCCTGATCGAGGTCTGTCTTTCTAATGGATTCATCTTTGTTTTTGTTGATTTTTTGCAACTTTGCTTCATTATTTAAAACTGTTTCCTGACTAGAGCCAGGCTTTATTATCTTTTCGGCTTTCCGTTTATTTAGTTGCTCCTTCTTAGCTGATACTTTCCTCTTGGGACCATTTTTTTTTTATTTAAGCTTTTCAATTTTCTGTTTTGTTTCCGTTCTTCCTTCAATCTTTCTTCCTCCAGTTTCTTCTCAATCTTTTGCCTCTCCTCATTTCTACGATCTGAAGATGTAACAACGAAAGACGACCTTTTAGTTTCTTTTTTTCCTTTTCGTTCGGGTGTAGTGGGCCATATAAAATATTTTCCTATCGATGCTTGAGATACAGCAGCCGAACTAAGTGAATTTTGGTTAGTTAATGAGATTTTATTGACTGTTGATACTTCAACTGTATGTGCTGTGAGCTCTAACATGTTGTCGTTATTGGAAATGGTATGACTTAATAAAAGCTCAGGCTGCAGCATGTCAGTAAGAATTATATTTGATGTTGCAGTACCAAGAATTACCTGATCTTCAGTTACAATTGGAATATCCTCTATGTTAAAAGTTTTCGAGTCAGTGTTGTCAATTATATCAATTTTTACGATATCGGGAATTTTATTTAAACCAGTTTCAATACCATTTTTATCTTTTGCGCATGTGAGTTTGTTATTTGTAGTGGAACAAAATTTATCTTTGAAAACTGTATATATTTGAAAAACCAGGTCTTGATCCTTGCTATTTGCCTTAAATTCTGGATCTTCCTCAAATTCCTTAATTTTTTTATCTCCTACTATAGTTGCAAATTCGCGGTATGTTATATAAATGTCTTGAATGGTCTTATTTTCCACCAAAACTTCATTAGCATTTTTCGTTTTTCCTAAGCATTTCGAATAATCGATAGCCGATGCATTCCATGGCCATAAACCTGTAGCTCGAAATCCATTTTTAATCACCTCTGGTGTCAAACTGGAAACAGCTTTTTTAAGCACAAAAGCAAAGTTTTCTTTTGTCACCACAGCATTCGGGTTATCTCTTCTAAATTCAAGTACTGCTTTATTCCAATTATTTTTTAATGGCCGGAATGCTGAAACATCTGCGGGCTGCAAGATTCTTGTGCTGTTTGGATACAAAGCTATTAATATAATGCCCAAATCACAACACATTTGACTGGTTTGGTAAGTCAAATGCGTTTTATGACCATCAACAAATAAAATAATCGGGAATTGCGTATTTTCTTTAACTAGATACTTATAAAAAACATTTCCAATATATTCGTAAAATACATCGTTCTTCATCCAGCCCGAATCACTACAACCAATACCCCATCCATCAGGCACAGACTTTGCAACGTCAGCTGGCAATCTTTTATACGGATATATGATCATGGGAGGTGTCACTTTTCCGGATGCTTCAAACGTGAACATGACGGTCAAGTTCACTTTGGGATTGTGATCGATCTCATATACATTTCTGCTTCCTTTAACAGCCACAACTCTTTTATTTTTAGGGCACAATAGAAAGCTAGTTTCGTCTCCATTAAATACACGGGAGCTATCTTCCAAAATATCTTTATATCCCTTGCGAATTAAATATTTTTCAATTTCAGCAAACCATGACTTAATATCCTTTTTGAATATATTAGAACTTGCAGCTGTTATTGCTTCTGGGCACCTAAGAGATATATCTGGATGTCTTTTGAAAAATCCTTTACACCAGCCTCTTCCAGGCCGATTATCAACGAATGCATTTGTTCTGGGATTCGCATCTAAAAAACCCTTCACAGACTCCATAATATCTTCAATTCTAAGAGGAGAGCCCTTGTTTTGACACTCAGCTATCCAATCTTTCAGACAATTCTCTTCATCATTAGAAAGGACGGGACTTGGACCAAGGGAAGTTTTATTCCGAAATTTGTCACCCATTCTGAATTGCAGGGTACCTCTGGGAACATTGTAATCGCGTTCAGCCTGTCTTTGAGGCAACCCATTTCTTACAGCTTCTATGGCTCTAACAACGTCTGCTTCAGTATAGGATTTCTGGTATTTTTTGTTCTTTTGGACCTTTGGCATTTTTCTAAAAAAGAATATAATTTTTGTTGTACCTACTTATTTTTATAGAAAACAAAAAATCTGGACGAAAATGAAAAAAAAATGTAAAGAAACAGCCTACCGGTTAATATTACAGTTATCGGCCAATAACTGTGTAAGAAGATTTATGTTGACACAGTCGATAGCCACCTAAAATACCAGCCAAAATAGGTAACTCTATTGGAAAAACCTTAAAAACCTTAACAATAACGTTATTAATCAATGTTTAAAAAACATTTGCCTTGTTTCTTATTATTTACTAAGCAAATAATCACAGAACTCGTGCAGCTTGCTGCTTAGCAACTTCTTTACATTGAACAAAACAGAATTTCAATTTGACACCTACTGTCTATTTTATTTTTTTAAAACCTATACTACCATAAATAAAAAGGGTAATTAAAGAAATAAAATAGAACATTTGTAACCACTTTGGGAAATTATTCGGCACTCGCATTAAAATTACAAGCTTTATAATTTAAAAATTAATTTCGGATGGCCAATCTGTGGTACATGGCTGACGACTGAAACAATTAAATTGTATGCAGTTAAGCAGCCGGCCAATAACACTATTTCATAGTATACAGTTATAAGCCACCCCGGCTAATAACTATGCAACAACGAAAAAAATATTTCAGTCATCAGCCACCTAAAATAACCGCCAAAAATTATAACCTAACACATAAACCCATAGAAATAGTAAATAATATCGTATTAACAACTACGAAACATAAACTTATCATTATCAAATGATTAGTGAGCAAATAATCACTTACCTCGTACAGCCTGTTGCTTAGCAAATCCTTAACATATATTAGAAAACCGGTTCAATTTTGCACTAACTGTCTTTACTTAGCGATCGATTTATACTGACTTAACCTAAAAGTGTGATATTTTCAGCAGTTAGGAATCATTGTTGCCGCGTCTTATTAAAATTCTCCAAAACGCCGAAATTCATTTGGAAGTCTTAAAATTGTACAATTAAAATTAGGTGGCCAATCACTGATACGTGGCTGACCACTGTATCATTTACCCTATATCATTTATTTCCCACTCATATTGTTTTTGTTTTTTGCTGCTTTGTTTGGAATTATTATTTTCCAACTTTCTTTTCTTTGAAATATAAACCGATAAGGGAAGGTCATCCTCGCTATCCCAGTTTTCTGACTCAGCGGTTATATGACTAACACTAGGTAGGTCATTTAATTCATGAACAATTTCTAAAACTTCGGCTTCTGCTCTCAACTGGCTACCGGGAAGATTGTTTATTTGTATATCATCTTCCTCGCTGCTATCTTCATCTGTAAGATCTTGATTTGCATTGTCAGGTGGAAAAAAAAACTATATTCTTTGGAATTTCGCTTATACTATCTAATTTATCTGCTCCCTCCAACAGTTCGTGCAACGTAAGTGGTTTCGTCCAATAACTGAAACAAAAAACGAAAATAAAGTTTAATGAAGCATATTTCGCCAATGGCCTTTTAAAAGGACGGTGTACTTTTTGTGTTCATAAGAATAAAAATACAACATAACCATAAAAGGCTTAAAAAACTTATAAAAGTACTACATTAAATAAACAAAATGGATAAATTTCACCGCAGGTAGGGTAAACTAACCGGTTATTGGCACTTTAAGAAGGATGTTAGTTTGGGTTTAAAGTCTAAATTAAGTTCTGAAAAAGCTTTGGTCTTTTTAATATCACTAGATATGTGTGTTTGCTGTAATGTATGCTTTCCTGAATTTTGTTAACATTGTAACGTTCAAATATAAAAAAAAAAGGGAGGAAACGCAGTTTTTTGAGTTATTGGCACCTTAAATGTATTATTGGCATCTGAGTTATTGGCACTGATATACCTAACTCCAAATAATTTTACTTTATCATTATTATCTTATAAAATAAAATAAAACAAGCATGTAAAAAATACAAACTATAATTGAAAATAACACAGAAAACTCCTTAAGTATGGTAGCCTCTTTGCCTATTCAAAGTTAAAGATAAATTTTGCCAGCTGAATTTAAAAAATTAAGAAGGCAACTTATTTTAAACATAAGCTGCATATAAAAAATTCTTGATGTAAACTTAATTTCTTAAGACAGACTGCATGATAACTTCTTAAACATTTCTGACACTGAATACCATATTTCAATAACGTAATATTAAATGTACACTTATAACATAACCCTTTGTTGACAAAAATATTGTTTTTTGGGGGAGAAGATACGACATAATCTTTATCGAAATATGGTTTTGTAACCTTTTCGTCGATTAACAAATGGTCAAAATCGAAAGAAAGCATTCTTTTATGTTGCTCTTTTTTGTTAGACGCTATGGAATTAGTTTTGTTAATAGTTGCTTCATTATCATCTAAAATATAATTTTTATTACGTGAACTGGCTAAGGGATGAACATTTTCCTTAGGTTGTTTATCATTAGTAACTTCTCCATTTTCCTCTTGCTCGTTAATATTTAGTTTAGGTTGATTTAGCAGTGGTTCTACACGCTTTGTTTGATCGGGAAGTGTCTTTTTTTTAACAATAATTATTGTTTTTTTATTAGGGGTCTCGCCTTCTGGAGTATATTTTTTGACAGGTGAGGCCACCAATGAACGGTTACAAGATTTATTGCGCGAGACTGTTCGTCCTTTTTTTTTAATTCCTACTTCTAGTTTTTTTAATTTGTTTATATTTCTTTTCTCCTTATTTTCTTCTTTTTTCTTCTCTTTGGCAAGTTTTAGCTCTTCTTTATTTTTAAATATTTTTTTCCATCCACTTGATGTCAGGACGAATGTTACCCTTTCGGTTTGACGTTTTCCCTTTCGTTCTGGGGTCTTAGGATATAAAAGATATTCTCCTAAACTGGTGTTGCTTGAAGAGGGAATAAGTTCCTTCAATTTTAAACAAGATTCTTCTGTTTCTATTAGCATATTAGGAGGAACACTAATAGAACTGGAAATGGGAATATTATTTTCATCATTAAGAGTATAGTCGTCCTCGTTCAAAATAATTAGAGGCATCTCTTCAATTTCGGTTGGACTATAAATTGTTTTTTCAATTATTGGACTAATGTCTATTGATGTAGTTTCATCAAGAGATAAAGCAGGAGCCTTTATTTGTAGTCTCGAGTTGTCGGTTATCGACTCTGAATCATTAAAGGCATCATTGGTTAGCTTTAAATATATTTTCAATAAAGAAGAATAATAGTTGTTAATTTGATTTTCATTTACTAGGTCGTGCTTTAGTTCATTCATAATTTCAGGTCCGCAGATATTACTAAATTCGTTATAAGATGGTGTTCCACATTTATTATTATTGTCGACTACTATGTTTCCTTCGTTTTTTTGTTTCTTTTGTTTCCCCATACATTTGCTATAGTCGATAGAGTTGGCATTCCAGGGAAATAATCCACAAGCTTTAAAACCATTCGACACTATTTTCCCTGTTAACGAGAGTTATGCCTCCCGAAGAATAGGTGCAAAGTGTTCTTTTGTTAGTTGAATTAATTGATTACCACGTCGCCAGTTAGCAACTGACTTCTTCCATGAATTTTTGAGTGGCTTGAAACTTGAAACATCTGCTGGCTGGAGGATTCGTGTGGCGTTTGGATATAAGCAAATCAGAACAATTTGAAGTTTGCTACAAAGTTCACTGAGTTCATAAGTTTGATGAGTTGTATGGCCGTCTACGAAAAGGTTAATTGGAAATTGGACTTTCTCATTTACCAGATGGGGATAAAATATTTTGGAAATGTATTAGTAAAACGTTTCGGCTTTCATCCAACCGTTGTCACTAACCCCTATACCCCACCCTGTTGGTACACTTTCGGCTATGCTCTTTGGTAAACGTTTATACGGGTAAATAACCATTGGCGGGGTAATACAGCCGGATGCCGAAAACGTAAACATCACGTTAATATTTGTCTTTGATGGCCCTTGCTCGATTTGATAGACATTTCTAGAACCTTTTGGTGCAAGAACTTTGTCGTCTTTTGGGGATAAAGCAAAACACGTTTCATCGCCGTTAAATACCCTTTTTGGATCTTCCAAAATGTGGAACAAGTCTTTTTCTTTCAAATATTGTTCAATATTTTTGAACCAGTTTTTAATGTCATGTTCTGAAATGTTACCACTAGCATTTGTAACAGCCTCTGGAACTCGGTTGGTTATAGTAGGATGCCTTTGCATAAAAGATTTGTACCATACCTCTCCAGGTAAATTGTTCTTGAAAGGAGTTTTTCTAGGATTTTTGTCTAGAAATAATTTAACAGACTGTTGTATATCTCCTTTTTTCTTTGGAAATCCTTTCCTGTGGCTGTCCAAAATCCAGGATACAATCATATTCTCTTCTTCTTTTAACAGGTAGGTTTTCGGTCCATGTTCTATTTTACAAAATTTTTCGCTTAGCCGAAATTGTAGCGTGGAGCGTGGTATATTATGTTTTAAACCAGCCTGTTTTTTCGGCATACCATTCTGAATATCGGATAATGCATTCTGCACTGATTCCTCGGTATATTTTTTAGTATACGGGTAATTTTTCTTTACTTTAGGCATGATTCTTGAGTCTAAAAAGGAAAGTGCCAATTACTAAATTGATATTTATTTTGGCGAATTCAATTATTGGCCATTAGTGCCAATTACTAGATTTCCATGATTTTCTTTATCTAGTTATTGGCACCCCAATTATTTATCGAAAAGGTATCAAAAATACATTTATTTGAACAAACTTTATATAAGAAACATATATAGGCATAGTAGAAATCAAAACACTTACAAAAAAGTAACATTTTAGTGACTAAAACAGTCTAACAAAATGACAGTTTACTTAAGAAATTTACTAAATTCTTACCTCAAACGAACACGTGCACTTCTATCTGCAACTCACACTGCCATATTGAAATTAAAAACCGTTGGAATAATATTCCGGCTTAGCAGACGTTGCCAAGTTTTTAAAATTAGCATTATTTACCAAAAAAGCAAAAGTTAACTTAATTACACCCAGAAAGGCTCGCAGGTTCCAATAACAGCTGTAGTGCCAACAACTGGTCAGTTTACCCTAGCTAGTTCAAAAACAGACCTATGCTTACCTTTTGTCTTACAATAATAAAAACTGTATCTTTTTACACTAAACTTCACGTAAACAAACTCCGAACGGGAAAAACGATCGCACTGAATTACTTCGGGGCATATTCATAAATCATATCTTATAGCGCCATCTAGGATTTGAAACGGTAATAAGAAGATATCTGTTAAATATCCCAGTTGGCTTTATAAAGGACAGTGGCAATATATGTATAAAGAAGTTTCTACAGTTTCGGAAACATCTGGGTTAACTTGGGGGGAGTTAAACTTAAATTATCTTGCTCCATAATATTTTCTTAATATAAATGAAAATTTAAAACACAAATTTCGTGGCAATTTGACTGACACAATTTAAAATTTATTTATTTTCATGGCAAGCTTGATAAAAAAATTGTAATAGTGTTACCAACATAAATTTTGGAAATAAAAATTTATAAATTTTAAAGGGTTTGTTTTCTTTTTAAATATGTGTTTATTTATTTAAAAAAACGACAAAATAGAAAAAGTAGTATAAAGCACATGTTTTATAAAGCCATTATAGCACTTGTCCCCTTAAAAAACATGGACCCGTGCTATAATATAATGCTTTATAAAACGTGTACTTTAATATACTATTTAGATCTTGCAAATGAGTTTTTTATACCTAATCTTTGTTTGTGCAATTTAGTGTACACCACTGTATTTCAAGACCATTGGCATTAACTGCAAATACAGGTAAAGGCATAAGTATATTATTGAAATTTGTTTTAAACAAAATTTGTTTTTCCATTGGATCATACATTAGTACCCTAATATCTGTGACGGTTGGGTCGTTTTTCATTTTGCTGGGTCGGATACTTTTATACGCTGCTTCGCAAGATGTATAGTTTTTAAAAAAATCATGAGTAAGCAACCGAGCTTTAAAAGGAGCCGGTTTTGTACGCGCCTCTTCAGTAGCTCTTAAATAATCGTGTGGAAGACAAATCTTTCTATTTTTAAGTTTCTTTTCTATCAGATGATGAACACTATCACACTCCATCTGGGTGTGACCCTTTTCAAGGTATTTTTGGAAAATAACTTGCCCGAGTTTTATAGAAAGATTTAGAAGTGCACTAGATAGTGTAGAGTTCCTATTTTGATAGAAACAGCCGTCAGACCACAGAATAACAGGCAAATTTCTATCAACACAATTTTCTTCAATGTGGTGTACAATAAAATTAAGGAAGCAAAAGTGGAAGCACTTAAATTGCCTTCTGTTTCATCCCACCCATAATTTGACGCCTCGTGATTTTCCAAATTGTGCATGGTGAAATTGTGAACTGTTAATTTCTTTTTATAATATATCGCACTTGCATTTAGAACGGGGGAGTTTTTCACAGCTTGAAGATCCATAGTGAAGGTATAATTCTTAAAGTTGATAGCGTCTTCTTTATCTTTGCCTTTCTCTTCCCTTGCCAAATTTTTTCTCTCTATGCGAGATGCGTAAACATCTTCGTCGAGATTCTTAACTTCAAAAGCCCTACATGTATCACAACAGTCTTTCTTCGGCTGGTATAAACTTAACTTTAAGTCACAGAAGATCTGGTTAAAAATTGCATAAGATAATTTTTCGTGTCCGGTATTCTCACAGTGTTTTAAATACTCTTTGTATAATTGGGCTTTGGACTGAAAAACTGTTTCAAAGTATTATTTGTTTGTATCCCTACGACAATAGTGTGAGGGCATTTTGGGTAGGCTGTTAAACCATTCAATCAGAAAATGTCTGCTTATTTTGTTTTGATTTATTAATCTTGTTTGATCTGAATTTCGATTTGTGGTTTCTTCCGTGGTTGTATTAAGTCCATGCTCTGTCTTTTTGAACCAATCATGTACCATGTCCTCTTTTACATCAAAAGTATTTAAGAACATTCTCTTACAGACCCTCTTTTTTTCATTATTTTTATTTCTTAAATAATACCAGTATGTTCCACTTCTTCAGGATGGTTCTTCACCTTTTGATGACCTTTTAGTTTTCGTGTATTCCATATTATATAAGTTTGTTTTGCTTCCCAATTCATTAATTCCAAAAAGTTTGAAACATAAGTTTCCTTTCTTCCTCCGAAAATAAGCCACAAAATGCTTTATTGATTTGGCACAAGCTAAAGATGTACATCTATCTCCTATCCTTTTACTGGGTCGCTTAATGCCATAACATATTTCCTTGCCCTTATTTCTCTGAAAACCAGCGTAATCCACTCCGTGCATTCTTCTAGACTTCGTTTTTAACCTATTCCAACTTTCTTTATCTGGTTTCCTCTTTCTGTGTCTTCTTTTAACTGTATCTTCATCTGAGCTACTAATACTTTGTGATTCATCTGCATTATTTGCAGATTTACTTAAAGATTTATGAGCTTGTTCATGGTCATCATATTTTTTTTAGGAGATAAGGTTTTATCTTTTCAGAAGTGCTGCTTAAACAGGAGGTATTTATGTGCAAATCACTTGTTTTGAATAAACAAGTTTGTTGTAAATGAGACAATTTTAAATCAGCAGCTTTTACAACTGTATCTGATTCTGTTTTAAAGATACTAAATGGATTGTCGTCATTTTTTTTTCAAATTTGAGTTTTTAATCTGGGGTTTAGATTGAAAGGTATCTTGCTGAATAATACTGTCACTGGAAAGGCAGTTAAAATTTATTACAGTATCGACAAGTTGCTCATGGGCTTGTGACAGTATTCCACTGGCATTTATTTGTTGGACTAAATCATTATTTTGAAAACAACTCTGTGGGGCATCATCCAGGAATTCCTGCTGTTGAACGTTGTTATGCGAAGAATAGTTAATTTCAGCAACATCATAATCGGTAGTGTCTTTACAATCCCCTTCTACTAATTTTAGAGTTCCATCTGCGGTGTTCACTTCTTAAACTCTATTATATTCATTAAATAATGTAGTTTTAGGTACTTGGTCAGAACTGCTAGGAGCCCTATGTAAAGCCATAGACAGAATTCTGGCTGCTCGAGTTTGCTCCGTCTAAAAAATAAATAAAAAACTTTAAAATTCCTGACCATAACAAAGTTTTTCCTTCAAAGAAACCTGCAAATTTTAAGATAATAATATCACATTTTGTTTCCAAAATATTATATTGTAATATCCCGTACCTAAATATAATAACCACAAAAATCTGTTAACCATAAAATCACAATAACCCGTATCGTAAAGGGCTGACTTTTGCACATTCACTCACTATATTGTTAATTTTAACGTACTAGAATTCATAACCGCTCAAACAGAAATATATTTCTAATTAAATAACAGCAATTAACTTACCTTTGAATAATATTAAAGCCATTAATGAACAAAATCAGTCGCACGTGTGGTGACAGTCATAGCGAGCATATGAAACTGACAGATACGGGGTATTAAAATTATGGAATTTTCGATGGTTTCCTTACATTTTTACGTTACGGCGTTTTGATACAACGTGTAAGGCAACCCAACATACATAATACAATAAAAAAACCAAATTCGCTAAATAATTGTCAGATACGGGGTATTGCAGTTCCCAAGTAACACACATAGTTCCAGATCCTTACGTTTTCAGACTGGCCACTAAAACCTAGTTCCTGGGTACACCCTGTTACCTAATTTGTCACTATATCAGGTAATGCCACTCCGAAAGATTTTTTTATAGTATCTGTTACCACTCTGCTACTAGTAATTTGGAATTTGAACTCCCAAAATTAGGGTAGCAATCGGGTTGTTACGTCTAGTAATTGGAACTAGGCATATCCTTTCATTGGTACCACTAAGTGGCAAAAACTACATAGTGGCGGCAGGTCAGTAACGGCTACCAACTTGCGCTACTAAAATGGGTGTATTAAGTATTGGTTACTATATGGTCCCATGTATAGTCACAGAATAGTTCCAGTAACCTATATTTTGAGCCTTTAAAGTACAAGGCATTTTGGTAATATTGTTGGTTCCGAAATAGTATCTGCAACTATGGTTTGTTACTATAAAGTTATAGGTACTATACTGTATTGACGTTTTGCTACTATAAAGTTGTAGAAACTAAAAAATGTTTCTGTATAGTGGCAGATCATATATGTACCCAACCTGTCCGTTACATTTTTTTACACGGGTATACTTCCTAATAAGTGAAAGTGTTTTTTGTTTTGTTCACGTCGTTGTTTTGATAATATGCCTAAAGTACAGAAAAAAAAATTTAAACACTCAAGTACTTTCTATAGGAAAGTACAGCGCTTATCATTAACCAGTGTTGGACCTAGTACCAGTGCTGACGATAATAGCTTTTCTATGGAGCTTCCTAGAGAAGCTGATCATAATGAGGGGCAAACTGGATTAAATTTAGAGAAGTATGAATGCAATTTAGAATAATGAAAACTTCTAAATCTATTTTCGAAAATTTAGTTCTTTTTCGTATATTTGTTAAAGGTTCGTATAAAGGGTGTTCCGAAATTAATTATAAGCTCTATTATATATTCTAGAAATGTCGAGTTGGTTAGTTCTGAATTCGGAGAAAAACCAGAGCTGAAAGAAGAAAGCAATATCACTCAGGAGCTAAGGCATTGGGCCTTAAAACATCAAATTAGCCACGTTGCTTTAACTGACTTACTATGTTTACTGAAAAATAAAGGCTTAACATCATTGCCAGGAAATAGTATGACTTTGTTGAGTACACCGAGATCTTGTGCCATTGTTTCAATGGGAAATGGAGAATTTTGGTACAACGGAGTAAGAAGGATTTTGGAATTTCGTTTATGCAAAGAGAATAACCTAGAATCGGTATCTCTAATTTTTAATATTGATGGCCTGCCTCCATTTAATAGTTCACCGTTAGAATTTTGGCCAATACTCCTAAAAATTCATGAATGTCCTTGTGATCAACCCATGGTAGTGGCTATTTATTGCGGCGAGTCTAAACCTCCATTACAAGAATTTTTGCATGAATTTGTAACGGAACTAAATGAGATTTTGGAGACAGGAATTCAAGTTATTCAGATGAGGGTAAAGGTAAAAATTCGGTATTTTGTGTGCGACACTCCAGCACGAAGCTTTATTAAAGGTAACTACTACCTCAAATTAATTCAATGTTTTAATTAAGCATGTAAAAGGTTGTTCGTTAAAAAAATTTCAACTGTTTTCACAAAATTTAATTCTTCGAACATTTATGGTCCACATTGCTTTTTAATTTCTTAATTTTCTAATTTTGGCGATTATTGTAGGAACTGTAGGCTTTAATGCGATACATGGTTGTATCAAATGCACCGTTACTGGAGAATATGATAAAAATGGAAGGCATATGAGTTTTCCAAAAGTTGACTGCCCTTTAAGAACGGATGAAAGTTTTCGTAGGGCTTTAGATAAAGATCATCATAAAGTAGAATCTCCATTAATAAAACTGCCAATAGATATGGTTGAAGATATAATCATAGCAGATTCCTTACACCTATTTGATTTAGGTATTTAGGTATTACCTACCATGTCAAACCCCTAAAATAAAATGTTTTTTTTTAGGAGTTATGAGAAAATGTCTATATGGATGGGTTTACGGAAATTACAACTTTAAAACAAAATTGTCAGCAAGAGATATAAATTTGATTTCCGAAAAGCTCAAGCAATGTAACAGCACCAAACCAACTGACATTCACAGAGCTATAAGACCATTAAAACATCTTAAAAACTGGAAAGGTACTGAGTGGAGAACTGTATTACTATATTTGGGACCAGTAGTATTAAAGGACTACTTACCCAGCTCTGTTTACCAAAACTATTTGCTCTTATTTTGTGCTGCTACTATATTGTCATCTAAAGTCCATTTGAAATTTATTAATGTTGCAGAGACACTCATACTAGATTTTATTAAAACTTTTGGAAACTTATATGGTTTCGATGCCATCAGTATCAACGTACACAATGTCTGTCTTGTTGTTAACGACGTTAAAAAATTTGGACCCTTAAGTGAAATCAGCGCCTATCCTTTCGAAAATTTTCTTTCATGTTTAAAACCTTTAGTTCGTACAGGAAATCGACCTTTAGCACAAATTGCAAAAAGAGTCGCAGAACTTCAAAATGCCAGCATAGAAATTGGTTCCAGAAAAACACACATATCTACACCCTATGTTAAGCACGAAAAACAAAATCAGAAACACCAATTGCCTAGTTGTGATAAAGTTTATAACACCGTGTATATTTTCGAAAACCTTTTTCTTTCAAATAATGCTAAAAATATGTGGTTTTTGAGTAAAGACAATACTATAGTAAAGGTAATAAACGTAACACACTTTCACGTAAAAATATATATTTATGGTGAAGCTTTAAAGA
Source organism: Polydrusus pterygomalis (assembly GCA_963969555.1). Lineage (NCBI taxonomy): Eukaryota > Metazoa > Arthropoda > Insecta > Coleoptera > Curculionidae > Polydrusus > Polydrusus pterygomalis. The sequence goes on from OZ018379.1 coordinate 87,875,707, forward strand.
AAACAGAAGACTTTTTCCAATTACCAATTAGGTCATCTCATTTAAACATTTATCAGTCCCAATATAAAACCAAAAATGATTATGATAAACCAAAACTTTATTCTTTAAATAATATAAAATGCAAACTTTTTTCTTTAGAATACAAAGAAACTGTAGTCTTTTTACCTTTACTTCATACTTTAGATATGTTTTCATTTAATTTTAATTATTAGTTAACATTTGTGAAAAATAGTAGCAAATATATGCACATAGGATACCTACATAAATACTACTTAACAATAAACATATTTAAACATAAGACATAATATTCTTTAAAAAACACACATTAAACATAAATGTATACCAGGTGATGCATTGGCCTAGGACGTATGAATCATCCCACGTAAATTTTAAACTGTACAATGTCAGTTACCATACTTTGACGCTCATTTACAGTCGTAATTACAGATTATAGGTAAAAGAAAAAAAAACAAAAGTTTTAGAATTTTACCTAAAATTTACTATTAAAATAGCCCAATATCAATCAGAAAGATAGGTAACAACGAGTATTCTTTCTTGATTTAAATAAGACAATTAAGAAAATGTTTTGACACTTTCAGATGCATGAGTATCGGGTCCATTTAGAGTCTGGAACAGAAGCTGCGTTGCTTCGCAACATCTCTCGTTGTGATTTTAAAATATTTATGTTCTGGCCAAAACAGTGTTTTTTTTCCCATTTATGAGGTACTGCAGTGACATTTTAAATGCATCCATCTTAATTTGTTCCTGAAATTAAGACTGTTCAGATAAAAGTGTACAATAATTATATTTACACCTTTCACCTATAACCTGCAATTACGGATGTATGTGGATGAAAAAAATAGTGACTCATCCTGTAACTACAAATAATATTAGCTTGTGAAATTTGTTGTAAAAATACTTTTTGTATGCCTTTGTACACGCCGAATTTAAACAATTTTAAACGAGTTAATTTCTAGTTGCAGGAAATTTTTGATTAAAATTGAACAGGTAATACTACAAACACCAGCTTAGATAAACTTATTAATCCACGATTTGTCATTGTCAAGCATAATTTAAAAGTTATTGGTTTTTTTAAGACAAATCATAATGGCAAATATTGTGACGTTTGGGTTCGTTTGGATTTGCAGTTTGCAGTATTACCCCTGTGCAATTTTACTTAAATAACTAAAGATCGGCTTTATCCAAGATTGTTCATATTTGGCACATGAATTTAGCATACAAAGGCCCATAAAAAAATTCCTCAAAAACTTTTCTCTAAATGCATTAATATTAGACACAACACGTTTTACTAGTTTATGATCTCTGAATCGGAATTCTTATAATCAGAATGATTGTGATCTTCTGCCTGTCCCCTCTCGTTATTTTCTTCATTTGACTGATTTTGTACCTCGTCTTCTGCCGTAACCAAGTCTGTTGTTGCCCGAATTTATTGACGTTTTCGGTGGTTTCTTTTTTTTGCATGTTTCAAAATGCCGTCTCTAATAATTTTTTCATTTTTTTTTTTGTATGTCGATCATCTGATTTTGACAAGACTTCAAAGAATACTTCGATGATTTTCTTTAAAACAATAAAAGATTGCTTTTCAACATTATCCTTCCGTTTGGAAATTCCGGTCCAGCTATAATTTGTTAAAATTTCTGATGAAAACATCATGTCAGAAATTTTGTATGCCACTTTTGTAGCATTATTTTGCCCAGAACATCCACCAACTTTACTCAGAAAGTCAATTAATTGACTTTTAAAAGCTAGGTTGCTTTTAATCTCTTCGTCAAGCCTATTTATTTCTGTTATTGTCTGGAGAGGAAAGGAGAACTTATTCATAAGATCTTCCTTAACTGATGGTTCTTTCAGTGAAAAGTTTTCATTGCCAGTCAAATTGTCTAACTTCTTAGAAATTTCCTCAAACAAAATTGAGGCCTTTTTGTAATCATTTTTTAATTCACCTTTTAAGCTGTCAAATTCGGTTCTTAGACTTATAATCTCATATTTTATTTCCTTAATTTCACTTTTTAGTTCTGATAATTCTTTTAGTACGTCGTTTTCTTGTGTTAGACTTTTCCATTCATATACGATTTGCGGTTCCTCAGAAACGTTGGTAGTTGCCACTTCATTGATCGTAATCACTTCGTTACCGAGTGCGATGCCTTGGAGATTAGGTGATAATGAAGTGGATGGCATCAAATTCTCTGGCTCAGGAGACTGATGAGAAACAGTAGGAGATTTAGTATGGTTTCTTGCGGCAGCACTTATTTCCTCTTCAAATGTATCATTGTCCAAACCTGCGCCTACTGCCGTAAACAAGTGATTTCGGTCAATAGAGTGAGATGTCTTTTGGAGCTTGGCAAACATTTCTTCTTCGCCATCAGTATCTGCGCAATTTTTGAATTTTTTTTCCAAGTCCAAGGCCTCTGCGAACTGGACTATGTTTTGATACTTTAAGATGCATGGGTATCGGGTCCATTTAGAGTCTGGAGCAGTAGCTGCGTTGCTTCGCAACATCTCTCGTTGTGATTTTAAAATATGTTCTGGCCAAAACAATGTTTTGTTTTTTTTCCCATTTATGAGGTACTGCAGTGAAATATACCCCCTTTTTTTCTTTTGTTGCTACAATTTTAAATGTATCCATCTTAATTTGTTCCTAAAAATAAAATGAAAGATGAATAACTTTGTTGACATAATATACAGTGTGTCCCAAATTGGAGGTGCATGTATTGCGATCTCGGAAGATATAAGAGATACGAAGACAGTTAAATTAGAACAAAGGTGCGCATTTATGTGCTCAGTTCGTTTAGAAGGTTTGAAAATTCCGAGTACTTCCGGAGATATCCAAGTAAAACCGAAATGTTGCGTTTTCGTTTTTATTTATTTTCGGCCTTGTTTAAAAAGGCCAAAACCAAAAACACATTTTCAGATTTCTCATCTGATGTTTCGTCTTTCGGCCACCATCAAAAGAATTATTTTTCTTATGGGCGTCATATTATTTTTCTGCTTTGTCGAACGATACTGATTCGTTCTAAGCGAATGCCAAACGGAACTCTAAGAGAATGAATAATTTAATCTGAAAATATTAAATTTTTAATTTAAAGTCGGCATACGAGTATTTTACAGCGCCAAAAAGGCGAAATTTAGTGAAAACGAATTAGATTTTTAACGCTGTGAAATAGCTGTGTATATTAAAATTAAAATTTTAATATTTTCAAATTAAATTGCATCATTCTCTTACAGGTCCGTTTGGTATTCGCTTAAACAAAATGACTATCATTCGACAAAACAAAGAAACAATATGGCGCCCATAAGAAAAATAAATCTTTTGATGGTAACCGAAAGACGAAACGTCAGATGACAAATCTGAAAACGCCATTAGGTAGCTGTAAAATATTAGCTATGAAAATGTGTTTTTGGTTTTGGCCAATATTGTCAAATAAGGCCGATTTTTTTTTTAATATCTCCGGAACTACTCGAGGTTTTCAAACTTTCTAAACGAACTAAGCACATAAATGCGCAACTTTGTTCCAATTTAAGTGTCTTCGTATCTCTTATAGTTTCCGAGATTGCAATACATGCAGCCCCAATTTGGGACACACGGTATTATATAAGTTCAAAAATTGTCATCCGGGAACAGAGTGTCCCATGGCATTTTAACACGTTTTGAACCGTTTTTTTTAGTTTTTTATTCAACGTTTTATGAAAAACAGCGTTTATTGGCGTATATCACGGGATCTTTATTTTGCTTTATACATCAACCTCATCAAATCATTAAGATTCATTCAATTTAAAAACAGCTAAGTTGTTAAGTTAACACATTTTTATATGGTTAATAATTTAGGTAGGTACCTTGGAAATTGAAAAAAAAAGCATAGGGTACGTACTTATTTAAAATAGGAAAGTAGGCCCGCACCTTAAGTCTGAAATAACCTGTATACATACCTACGTGAAACTAAGATTATTTAAAAAAAATAATTTGAACCATTTTATTTTAATAAGGTACAAACGATTAAAATGTATTAAAATATCATGTAAATTATAGAAAATATAAAAACTAGCTGGATAGGATAGTTTCAGTTATTGGCTGTAGTTTGAGTAATATTATTTGTAAGATGAATAGCTCTTATACTCGTATTAGGTAGTATATCTATTAATACTATGAATAACAATAGGCTACCTATTCAGGTCGTTGTGATAAATTAGTTTTGTAATACTTATGAATATTAATAAAAAAATATTATTTAGTTTCGTATTATTTATTCAATTCTGTACAGTATGCCCAGTTATAAATAAACCCCCTGCCTCTAACTTTTTTATTTGACGTGTCAAAAACATCTAAGCAAAGATTTTAAAATGGTAGTTTAATTTTTCTGATAAGCTCCTCGGATGGTCTAATAAAATAGTGCGTCGGTGTATTTTTAAGAGAGATTAAGAACGTAATAACTGAAATTATTGAAAATAAATACTTATTTGCCTAATTACGTATTTTAGTTCTGACCAGACAAATCAAGTTTTTTTTCTTTTAATAATTATGCTAGGACTCTCTGCTAACAATTGCGACGTTTTTTTTATAGCCAAATCTCGCTCTATTTGGTAAAAAATTAAAAATATCAAGTAGGTACTTATAAAACATATCCACCTCTAAAGTAACAATAAAAATATAGATACCTATTTAATCTATCTACTTACCTTTTACGTAGGTAACACAAATCCAGAAACAATTTTTTTCCTAAATACTTTCAATTTTAACCAGAGCAGCAATCAAACTCTCCAAACAAAATATATTTAAAATTTGAGGTTAAGTATATATTGCTCCTAGACGCATGGTGGTAGACGGAACTTCATAGTAACATATGGAACTATACTGTCCCAAATGCCTAATTGTCAGACTTTTTGGTTGTTCAAAGTAACTTTTTAGTTCCAGTAGTTACCATACTATAGAAATTTAAAAAATCTTTAAAAATAAAAAAGTTCCAAAGTGGTAACCGATACTATAAAGTCACTTTTGGGTAGTAACAATTTAGTCACTATAGTGGCAGATTTTTTAAAGTAATAAATGGGTGGTCCCTGCTACTTTATAGTGAAGGGACTAACTCTATAGTAGCGAAGTGTAAATCAGTCATTTTTTACGGTCACTATACTTTTAATGGATTTTTTTTCTGGATATATTCTCCTTTTTTCTTTATTTTCCGAATTTTTACAATACTTTAAGCATTTATTTTTTAAAATAGAACTGAAACACAGTATTGTACATTATAAAATATCATATTTGGTATTTTTGATATTATTTTTTTTTCCGTAAATATCAACAAAATTAAGTAAATTCGAGGGCGCGTTAAAATATTTCCATCTGAATCGGTTATATTTCGCAGTAATGTGGGGTGCGTTTTAATTTTCGTTCAGGAAGTACACGAAATACGCGATTAAAAATCATCATTTTCGTTATAAACTTGGAAGCCATTATTATCTTTAACATGGCCATGACTCCGAGACTGTCATGTCACTTTATTATTTAATTTTAAAAGTTTTTACAACGCAGAGGTCACTAGAGGAACGTTTAGTAGCAGTTACCAGGCGGCCACGTAGAAGTTACTAAGCCGCTACGTAGCAGGGTAGTGGTTGCTACTGCCTTGTCACTTTATAGTAACAAAAATATAGTAACAACGTTGGTCCCTGGGACCACGCGGAATACTACCCAGTTACCCTAAATTCTTCTTCATTTTAGTGGCAGCTACGTGGCCGCTGGGTAGCGGCAACGTAGCCGCCGATAGTGGCTGCCTACTTGATGGTCGCTTTTGTGGTCCCAGGAACGTACCTGCTACTATGTGTGTTGCTTGGGTTAGGCCATCGATTTGCTGAATCTGCAGTTTTATTAGATCTTGTCTTTTTTCTAATATATATTGAAGTATACCACAATGGGTCTTCTTTCCTTTTCTTGTTGTTTTTAAGAGAGGGTTTTTTTTATTGTAAGCTTTTGGGGGTCCAGCCTTTCCACGTATTTTCAACTCATCTGATATAACCTTTAAAAATCACAAAAAAATATCAGCAAGGGTTACTTTTAATTCTTAATGTTTGAGTTACAGTTTAGTATGGTATAATTGTATTTAAAGTATTTTTTATCTTTACTAACCTAAAAAGTAAAAATCTGAAACTAATACTACAAACTCAAATGTAATGTTTGTAAATTCAAAACATTAATTATTTCCCTATGTACCCAAAAAAAAAGCGAATTTTAATACCAAAACTGTAAAAAATAGTTGTAGTTTAAATTTATACCTTTTTAGTCGCAGGGGTATAAACTTCGGTATGATCCTGATCTAACAAAGTATTTTTTTTTTCCTAAAAAACAAGGGTAAAAAGTAAACTAAGGGAACTATATATTCTTATTTAGAGGTTCAATGAGCCTCCGGTCTATGAACAGGTCACCAAAGCTCCGCTTGTATACAACAGGTGTACAAGACGTACTTTTAGCTAGTAACTGCGCTTCCAATAGTTTCGTAGGTTAACTTGGACTCCGTAATGTATATTTTTTATCTGATTTTCGTTGTTTATGTAACCAGACCTCAAACTTTTTTTTTTTTTTTTTTTTTTTTTTTTTTTTTTTATGATCAAGCACAAGCACTATAGGAAAAATCCTTTAAGGCGCTCTGGGAGCGGTGCGTGTGCGAAGAAAGCGATTCACGTTTTTCTTGAATCGTTGGAGGTTATATTCGGTTGGAAACACGGTCTCAGAAAGGCCGTTCCACAAAGATGACGTCCTCCAAATAAAAGAGTTCTGAAACAATGATGTTCGGGGTGTACTAAGTTGAACCACATAGGGATGGGCGGCAGTGGTTCGTCGTGTGTTTCTGCTATGCATTACTCTAGGTGGAATCGAGCGGGCAATATCTGTCGAACACTTGCCATGAAAATATCTGTAGAAGAGAGTCAGATCACCAACCTGTCTTCGATGTTCTAAGCTGTCGAGGTTCTTAGTCAGCTCGTGGTCGCCGATTAGACGAACGGCTCTCCTTTGGATGGAATCCAACAACCGAAGGGTATGCTTCGGTGCAGAACTCCAGATATGAGAGCAGTATTCCAGTGATGGTCGAATCTGGGCTTTATAGAGTGTCAAAAGTTGTTGAGGTGTATACAACTTTTTGGTACGGAAAAGTATACCGAGCTTCTGAGAAGCTGCCCTGGCGATTGCCACTACGTGATTATGCCAAGACATATTTCCTCCCAGGTTGACACCCAGCAAATTAATAGACGAAGTCAGTGGAATTGCGTGTCCTGCCATAACGATATCGGGTTCTGCAATGTTGACCTTCTTAGAGAAAACTGCAGCCTGGATTTTTTGAGCGTTAAATTCGACTTGGTTACTGTCACTCCAAGACAAAATTTCTTCCAGGTCTTTATTGAGGCGTGATACCTCATGTTGTCTGCGAAGATGTGCGTCAGTAGCCGATGTTTGAGGTTTCAAAGTAAAAGATGAGATAAGTGTGCTGTCGTCAGCAAAGCAATATAATGGATTTTCTGTTTTCGCTAGAAGGTCGTTAATGTACAGTAAGAAGAGAGTGGGAGATAATATGGACCCTTGGGGAACACCAGCATTGATGGTGAAGGTGTCTGAGAGAAACCCGTCAATCGCCACTTGCAGAGAGCGGTCCTTGAGGAAGCTAGACAACCATGAACAAAATCGACCGGGCATACCATAAGAACGCAGTTTGCTTAGGAGCCCCTCGTGCCAGACACGGTCAAAGGCTTTAGAGATGTCCAGTGCAATAGCTCGGGACTCCCCATGATGTTCGATTGCGTTGCTCCAAAGATGAGTGACATAGGCTAGCAGGTCTCCTGTTGATCTGGACTTACGAAAACCATACTGATGGTCGCTGATAATTTTAAGGCCTTCCAGGTATTTTATAAGTTGTTGGTTAATAGCTTTCTCCATCACCTTTGATATAACTGAAAGCAATGCGACTGGTCGATAGTTGTTTGGCAGGGTTTTCTTGCCTTTCTTTGGTATAGGCTGGACTCGCGCCTTTTTCCAGCAAGATGGAAATATTCCTTTTTTGTAGGATAAGTTAAAAAGTCTACAAAATACTGGTGTGAGTTCATCGGCGCATTTCTTGAGCACTATAATAGGAATTTCATCTGGACCAGAAGCTTTTTTGGCATCGAGCCCCTTCAGAATTCGTTTGACAGGACGCTGGCGGAATACGATATCAGTCATTTCCGATCGAACTGCTGGAATGTTCGGGGGTGTTTTTCCCTGAAAGTCTACCGTGGAGTGTGAAGCAAAGAGTTCTGCGAGTACGTTCGCTTTTTCTTCAGCCGTGGTTGCTATTGTGCCGTCAGAACGTGTTAGCGGTGGAATATTTGATTTGGTAAAATTTTGACTGACGGCCTTAGCGACTGACCAAAAAGACCTAGATCCGTTAGGATTGGCGAGAAGTTTATTTTTGATCCTCATGTTGTGAGCCTCTTTGTTTTGATCTATCGTTTGTTTGCACTGGTTTCGAGCGGTAACAAAGATGGTGCGATTCACATCGGTAGGATTTTTACGCCATTGTCGGTAAGCTAGATTTTTAGCTCTGACAGCACGCTCGCAGTTATTGCTAAACCAGGGCTTGCCATTAGAAGGGCGCTTCTTGGAGAAAGGAATAAATGCTTCCATGCCAGTAAGAATGACATCGGAGACCTCTTGAGCACAAGCGGATGGATCATCTGAAGAGAAGCATACTTCCAGCCAAGGAAAAGTGCGAAAATGGTCCCTTAGGTCTTCCCAACTAGCTGATGTGTAGTGCCAAATTTTACGAGGTTTAGGAGGTTGTTCAGAACAAATTGGCAGCTCGCTTAGAGTTGAAATAAGTTTGTGATCGGAAGATCCTAATGGAGGATGAACGGTGACTGTGTATAGGTCAGGGTTGGATGTCAAAAAGAGATCTAAAAGACTAGCAAAATCTCCATCTCGGTCTGGAATTCGCGTTGGTTCTTCCACGAGTTGAGTTAGACCAGAACTGATCGCAAAAGATTCCGCCTCACGACCCTGTTCATCGTTGGTATTTGAGTATTTGAGCCAGTTGATATTGTGGACGTTAAAGTCACCAAAGATAGCGACTTCGGCATTAGGATGGTTGGTTTGCAAGAAGTCAATTGTGTTTGCTAGTGACGAGAAAAGTGCTCTGTAATGGGTGTCACTTGGAGGACGGTAAAGGCAGCAGATAAACTTGGTGATTTTCTGCGTTGATATTTTAAACCACATTACATCAAACTCTGCTGGTTCAAGTGTGTCCTCTCGTTGGCAGCAAAGACCATCTCGGATAAAGAGACAAACCCCAAAGTTGCGTCTAAATCGGAAATGAAAATCGTATCCAGGATATAAATAGCTGACGGTGTTCGTTGACGATCTGACCTTTGTCTCGGTCAGTGCGAGCACATGGGGCTTGGATGATTGTAAGTGCTGGTGGACTGAATTGATGTTGGTATTAAGCCCTCTGATATTGCAGAAATCAATTTTGAAGCTGCTGTTTTTGGGTGTGTCAGCAACTGTAGGTGCCACACTATTTCTCCGTTGAGTGTTGTTAGGGGAACCCAATATATTGTCGGAGACAGTGGATGTTCGGTTAATATCGCTTGATGAGGCCACGGGATCAGCCCCCACCCGGAGATCCGATCGGGGGGCGAGTTTACCTCCGGAGTATTTTGGTCCTGGAGCTTCCATCATGCTTTTTCTTCCCACCCTGGAAACCGGGAACATCGGCACAGCGACGAAACGTTGACTCAAAGAATAACTCAAGAGCAACTTCACGCCGCCTAAGCCGATGCAATGGTATCTCACCGGGCGATGCCGGGTGGGCCAGCATCTACCATTTCAGATACTATGGATTTACTGAGACTCCGGGCGGCATTGTCACATTTATTATACAGATGACCGTAACTGACCTTCACAAATTCTTGGGTTTCACCTATTGTACAGTTCCGTCAAAACTGATTTATTTACATAGCATAATATTTTGTTATTAAAATGCCAAAAAAATTTTAATGGATCGAAAATTAAAAACAATTTTTTTACCGGTGTGCACTAACTAATATTTATAAATGCTAATTTTTTATATTGATATTTAGCGTCAAATTTAGTCAGAGGCGTTTCTACATAAAAAGGGAATATTGTAAAAATGAGTAGGCTAGAGAAAATGTATTTATTTAAAACATTAGATAAACTATTATCAAATTGTATGTAAAAACTCTTGGACGGCCATAGCTTTCTAATAAGACATTTGAGGACCTACAGTCATATAAACATTTTTCATATGGTCATATTGTGAAATCATCCCCTTGAAATATACGACACTGTTGCGTCGAACAAGAAGGTTTTTATTTATTACAACTTGTGGCAACAGGATGAAGCAAGCTGTCCTGGAGACAGAAATAATAATACCAGTAGCTTATCGACAATTGGTAAGTGAAAGTCGGGATCGCCTTTTTCGTAGGAATTTACTCGACGAAGTATAGATAATTCGCGAAAAGGGGATTCGTTGTATAACGGAAATACAGTCCACTAGTATCACTCTACATTTTGATCCTATCGTGTCGGATCTTACCGCGAAAAATTTCGACTTTTTTGTGACAGCTGCTTTGAAAAGACCTTCAAGAAAAGTATTTCAGGCTGGAAGAAAATTATTAGACTATTTGTAGCGACGACTACAATCCCGAGGACTGAAATCCTGTGAGTTCATTCCATTTTATTGCTTATGGCTATAATATAGACACTACAATATCTGACTTGACAAATTTTAATTTTTTTGCAAACCATAACACCCAATTGTTTACGGGTAGTAATTAATAACTTGACAATTTAACAGTGACAGTTTGACAATAACATGACAGAGACAGCAACCGAGTTTTCTGCATTTAAGTTTAAACGGGGGATTTTAAAAAGCGCACTTACACGTTTTAAAAAATTTGTAGAAAAAATAGATTTTCACGATCTCGCTGACGATACAGCTTCTGAATTAAAAGTGCGATTAATTAAAATTGAACCAAATTTAAATGAGTTTGAAGATATTCAGTTTCACATTGAAAATATAGTTAAAAACAACAAAGATTCTCTCGAGAAAGAATATCTTGAAAGAGAGTCTTATGAGACTGAATATTTTAAAATTGTTTCTTTAGTAACAGGCCATATTTCTGACGATAATAATTCGAGTTATAAAAGTAATAAAAATACAAGGGTTATTCATAAAAACGATCAAAAGCCCCAATATTCAGGGAATGCTTCTATTCGCCTACCAATGTTAAAGTCACCAACCTTTTCTGGCTCATTTGACAAATGGCTTGAATTTCGGGATGCATTTATTTCTTTGGTAGAGAAAAATGGTTCTCTTGACAATGTGCAAAAACTATATTATTTGCGTGGTTCGTTGGAAGGTGAAGCATCTGAATTGATCGATTCCATTAAAGTCACTGATTCAAACTATAAGTTGGCATGGTCTCTTGACAGAAAGATATGAAAACAATAAATTAATTATTTATAATTACGTAAAGGCTCTTTTTGATGCACCTGTCTTAACAAAGGAATTATATAGTGATTTGCGTAAACTATGATTGTTTTAATAGAAATGTACGTTCTTTAAATTTATTGGGACAACCTATAGACAAGTGGGACACATTACTTCTTTATTTGTTGACAAGCAAATTTGATTACCGAACCAGACGGGACTGGGAAAGTTTTAAAACAAAATCTGATCTTCCAACAATGGAAGATATGAGTATATTTTTAAAAAATAACTGCGAGTTGTTAGAAAAATTAGAAATTTCCAAGGTTGATATGCCTAGACAATTTAGGCGACCTCAAAACCAGTTTTATCAAAGTAAAGCACTCGTAGCTCAGGGCAAATTTAAATTTACTTGTTATTTTTGCAAAGGTGATCATTCCATTTTCAAATGTGACAAATTTTATAAACTAAATGTTTACGAAAGAATTCGTGAATCAACAAGATTGAATCTTTGTTAAAATTGTCTTAATCCGAATCATGTCACAGCAAAATGTGAAAAGATACCTTGCAAGAAGTGCAATCAAAAACATAATACTCTTTTGCATAAAGGCATTACCGGCGGGGTTAAGATTGAAAAAATTGAATCCAATTTGATGGAATCAACATCGGCAATGCATCTTCAAGAAACAGTTGATAATAAAGATATTCAATTTAATAGAGGTATTGATAAAATGGAGAATCCTAATTATACTGTTTCGATGCAAAATGGAGTGTATAATTCGCAGTCGGCTAATTCAAACAAAAAATATGCATTGCTTTCAACGATACAAGCTATGTTAGCTTAGATAAATTTGGCAATATTTTTAAGGCCCGTGTTTTATTAGATCCGGGTTCTCAAAGTAATTTTATCACAGAAGAACTTAGTAACAAAATCGGCTTAGAAAAACAAGCAGTTAACTATCAAATTAGTGGGGTAGGCAATAATAATAATCCGTTATCAGCTAAATATAAAAGTAATATCAAACTTTCATCGCGAATTAACAACTTTGAAACCGAAATAAGTTGTTTAGTTTTACCAATAATAACAGCACCATTACCAATGTGTGATTTTGACGATACTCTTCTTAATATACTCAGTGGCATATAGTTAGCTGATCCCGAGTTTAATATTCAAAAGAACATTGACATGTTATGCGGTATTACGGTTTTTTATGATATCTTGTTAATGACCCAAATGAAATTAGACAAAGGTCTTATATTACAAAATACTAAGTTTGGTTGGATTCTCGCAGGAGAAATTAGTATATCTGTATTAACCAATCACTCCATTGTTTCTTGTCATTCGATCGATACATTATTAAATGACAGTTTAATTAAATTTTGGAATATCGAAGAAGTAGATAGAGGCTTTGACAAAGCGCAAAAATCGGACGAGATCTGTGAGGCACATTTTAAAACATCTCACGAACGTGATAATGACGGGCGGTTTATTTTAAGAATTCCATTTAAGGAGAATATTTTACACTTAGGCAAAACAAAAGATATGGCATTACGACGTTTTAAATTATTAGAAAATCGGCTTGTAAAAAATAAAAATTTAAGTATTCACAATTCTCAATTTATGAATGAGTATTTAGACATAAAGCATATGTTTCAACTCGATGCTAAAATAGAAGACCTTGAGGAAGATAATGTATATTATCTGCCTCACCATGCGGTAGTGAAGGCATCTAGCTTAACTACAAAATTGCGAGTTGTGTTTGATGCCTCCGCAAAAAATGATAGTGGTTTATCACTAAATGACGTCCAATATGCTGGACCAGTAATTCAAAATGATTTATTATCCATTCTTTTACGGTTTAGACAATTTAAATACGTAATTAATGCTGACATTTCGAAAATGTATAGGCAAATCTTAATTCATTCTGATCATCAAAAATATCAAAGGATATTTTGGCGTGACGACTCAAACAGCGATATAAAATGTTACCAATTGGCTACGGTAACGTATGGAATTCGTTGTTTGAATCAAGTAGCAATTGAGAATGAGAAAAAATATCCGTTAGCAAGTAAAGTAATTAAAAATGATTTTTATGTTGATGACCTTCTTACTGGTCATGACTCTTTAGATGAAGTATTAAAGTTGCAACATGACATTGTTGCCATTTGAAAAACTGCAAGTTTTGAACTACGTAAATGGTTAACAAATAAGCAGGAAATTTATGAAAGACTTCAAATAGATCATAATTTAGAATCGTGTATTGTAAAACTAGGTGAAAACGAATCTAACAAAACTTTAGGCATATACTGGAATGCTAATAATGACACTATTCAATTCCATATTCGCGACTTTGATGATCAAATTCACGTAACAAAAAGATCAATTCTGTCCATTATAAGTCAAATATTTGATCGGTTATACAGTCCACTAGTATCACTCTACAGACACCATATTATGAATATCCAATATATTGCCGCTGGTTATATTTTAACAAAGTTCAGCTTAAAATATAACTTTAAAACAACTTTTCTAATTGAAAAATTTAGATACGTTCGTTTCTAATCCCATTTTAACCTTATTTTAAAATTTTCATTCTTAAATTTTAATCTCGATTGTTGTTATTTTCCCTGATTGTAGGTTTTGTTTTATTACCCAACTTTAAAAACAAGAAGAATGCAAAAATTATTTTAAACAGTATAAACCGACATTTTAAACAGCAATGCTCTTTACAATGTAGGCCTAGTTTTATGTTGTTAGCTAGTTTTATAAAATTTCGGTCATTTACTCGTATTATACAGTGTGTCTACTTAAGTTGGAACCATATGGAAAACTTTTTTATTATTGGCTTTATGGAAAAAAGTTAGTCTTTATAAAAAGTTCTGCATGGTCTAAAACTTAATATATAATCTTCAGTTATCAAAATTTCCCAGTCATACGAGGTATATCAGAAATTACGAATTTTGCTCAAGAATAAAGTAACTTTATTTTTGACAATACAGAATAATGTTATAAAGAAAAGTTATTTTGAATTAAAAGTTATGTTCAAATATGCAATTACAGTTATTTACCAAGAAAATTTAGGTTTTGTGATTATTTACGTTTTATAAATTATTTGTATTTTATCTCTTATCTGTTAAAAAAGTGATAACCTTTCCATGTGTTTGTGTTTTTGAAGAACCTTACAATTTAAATACGTTATGAATATATAATAAATATTTATTTTAGGAAAGGTTATCATTTTTTAACAGATAATAGAGGTAAATACAAATAATTTATAATGTAAAACGTAAATAATTACAAAACCAAAATTTTCATGCTAAATAACTGTAATTGCATATTTGAATATAACTTTTAATTCAAAATAACTTTTCTTCATAACGTTCTTCTGTATTGTCAAAAATAAAGTTACTTTACTCTTGAGCAAAATTCGTAATTTCTGATATACCTCGTATATGACTGGGAAATTTTGATAACTGAAGGTTATATATTAAGTTTTAGACCATGCAGAACTTTTTATAAACACTAACTTTTCCCCATAAAATCAATAATAAAAAAAGCTTTCCATATGGTTCCAACTTAAGTAGACACACTGTATATTGATAATGGGTAAAAACTCTAGAGATGCATAATATTGTTTAAAAACATTTCTCCATTTTTTTTTGAAGGTAGGTACCTATGTCTAATAAATTTGATTACCAAAATTTAAAAGAACTGAATATTGGGTAAACATCTCCGTCTAAAAAACGCATCTTTTTATTTTCTTTATTAAATGAGAGCGTTACCAGCAATTTTATACCAGAGCAATTGCGCCCCCTAGCGTTTATTTGGAAACTTAAAAATATTTTACGTCAATTTTTCTTAGTCGATTTAGTAAATAATTTTTTCCACGAATACATTTATAACATTGTATCTCGCCAACCTTAGTGGGACACCCCGGTATAGTATACATAAACAAAAATAGTCAAACTCTTCCATTTAATACCTATACCAAGGAAGTTGTACAGAAAAAGTTAATCCGCCATATTAAGTATAGAATAACGGTAAATAGTTTATCGTATTCTACTCGTCAAACTATTTAATTTGATTCTCATATTAAGAGAATCGTACAAAAAAAGGTGATCCTCCATCTTGGAAAGTCCGCCATATTGGATTTGGAACGATACCTATATTACTAATTATAATAACAAGCTAATTTTTTGATTGTATTTGACCTAAACATTCTGACCCACTAAATAGTATCTGTGTGTTCGAAGGTAAATAACTTAAAACATTAGAACATTTACCATAGTAATGTATATATTTTTTACACCATCAGAAAGTAGAGATTTCAACGAACAAAAAGCCCACCGACTTTTTTAAAAAAGCAGATATTTTGACGTGAGAATTTTCGATTGAAAATCAGCGTGCTTTTTCGATATTAAGTCAAAATAAGGTGAAAAAATAAATATTTTGAATCAAAAAAATTACAGTGTGTTTGGGACATGAAAAGGTCAGTTTTCACCAAATTTTGTGAAAAAACATTTTTTTTGTAAAAGATAAAAATAAAAAAACCAAAAACTTGGTTATTTGAATATTTCACATAAATTTTGAGGTTATGTGAAAAAAGTGTAACTACAAAAGTTGTAGATCTTTTTATTATCTACAACTTTGCCATTTAACGTTTTTCCATAGGACTTGTAGTTTTGACGGAAATCGAGATAAATCGTTTTCTACCCGTAAAAACTCACCCCTTTCCACTTCCCGACTTCCGATCGCCCGTAAATTATTTTTCCTTTCATTTTTGTTATATTCTCTTCCTTTTCCAATGGGGTTCATCCTACTATTATTTTTTTGGTTTCAAAAATTATCGACCCTGGTCTAATAATAGCCCTGTAAATCATATTATAATAAATACATTTAAAGCGTAAAAACAAAGAATTTTGTCAATCATAATATGTTGCGGCGATGCCAATTAGTGGGAATCCCACTAAACCCCTAAAAGTACCTCGTATACACAGATGTATACGTTTGCGGCGCGATGTAGCGGAAGAAGGCTGAACTAAATTTTATACATGGATATAAACTCAGGTAAGTTGACCTCCGAATAAATTTGGCGGCGACATATCGGCAACCATTAATACAATGTTTTGAGACATTTTATTAGGGAGGGTAACTGAGACTCCGTATATTGGACGCTCAGTAGGCCCGGAGTCTCGGTGAACCGAAAATTTTACATGGGTGGAAGCCCACTTGTACCATAAAGAAATAGAGAGGTACCTATATGTATTTAATAAAAAATCTATTTGCTATAAAAAAAACCTTTATGATAAGGGGTAAAAAAATTTCTTAAAGGCAAATTGATAAGGCAATAGGTTTTTGAAAATGTTCCTGGGTCACAGGTGCATTGTATATGTTTAAGGATTAATCCAACAGTATGGACGGATTATTTCAAGATGGTGAAATAATCGCCTATTTTTATTTCTTGTATTGTTTCCACCGTTTTGATTAAACGTTTTTAGCATCCCAGACCCTCGACAAATATTTTTAACTACTGGAGGGAAAAACCTAGATCTGCGGTTTAAATTTAAATGAGAAAGAAAGTATCATTCTATATATAACATATTTAGGAACGTCGATTTAAAGGAAAAAATATTTTTTTATTCCCTCAACATTTTGTCATTGGAGGAAACATTAGTGGCGTATTTATATTTATATTTTTTGTTTTATGAACCGGCCGAATACCCGTGTTTGGGTAGCAATTATCTACAGTTTTAAGTTAAAAAAAACAAATTAATAAATTAATAAACCCATAAAACGAAATGTTGTCAAATTTGTATAAATGTGTTTATAAATCCAACCTTTTTTAACGTAAAACTGTAGGTAATTATACTCCTAAAGAGAGATATTTGGCCAATTTTCCGATAAAATAAAGAACTAACGAAATATTAATTAAAAAGAAATGGCGAAGGCGTCATTAGTGTTTGCCCTTAATTTTTTTAAACACTTGTATAAGTAACTGTAGTAAATTCTTACCTTGGTATAATCCTGGGTATAATCATGCTCTAAGACAGTATTTTCTTTATCTCTGTTAACCTAAAAAATAACAATCTACTACAGACACAAGGGTTAGAGTTGCTGTTAAATTCAATAAAATTTAAATAGGTATTTACTGAAATAGTTAGGAGACATTTTTTAATTCTTAAAAGTTAGTGTTACCCCCAAAATCTCAAGAAATAACTGTAGGTATGTAATTATACTCATAAAGAGAGATATTTGGCCAATTTTCGGATAAAATAAAGAACTGACGAAATATTAATTAAAGAATAAATGGCGAAGGCGTCATTAGTGTTTGCCCTTAATTTTTTTAAACACTTGTATAAGTAACTGTAGTAAATTCTTACCTTGGTATAATCCTGGGTATAATCATGTTCTAAGACAATATTTTCTTTATCTCTGTGAACCTAAAAAATAACAATATACTACAGACACAAGGATTAGGGTTGCTAAGTTAAATTCAATAAAATTTAAATAGGTATTTACTGAAATAGTTAGGAGATATTTTTCAATGTGGTACCCCCAAAATTTCAAGAAATAACTGTTGGTATGTATGTTCGTAATTTTTGGAGTAAAAGTTACTGTTTGGTAAAAATTTAGGCATCAAACAAATCTATATCAAAAATATCTAAGAACGTATGTAAGCTAGGTATAATAAAGAGTGAGCGAACAAAATTCTTTGAAAAACAGAAAAAAAACTTTAAAAAATGTAAATATAATAATATACTGTTAAACTTTGTACTTACCATAAATTCATATAATATAACGTCTTCTGTGTTATTATTTCCATCCTCATTTTTACAGGTATCACCATCAGGTAGTTCCCCTGAAATAGCTTAACAAAATGATACCTTTGTATTCTGCCGTCGTAAAGAAGAACCACGTAAACAACAAGTCATAATGTCGAGAAAATGAGGGAAATAGTTTATATTATTAATAAAACGGATATTATTTGTTTTAGGTGAACAGATTTTTTAACCAAAGTTGCATTGTATAAAAATAATTAAATGGCTACAATAATTCAACGGTTAAGCAAAAAGAATTTGTTTTATAAAAAGAAAATGACAAATACGGCGTATTGGCAGCAAAATATGAATCGTTTTACTAAAGAAGAAACACGTACTAGCAGCTTCCTAAGGAATAACTGCGTATATTGTGCTTATACGCAGTTTTTTCTTAGTAAAATATAAATAAATAGGTACATTCCTTTTATTTAGTATTATAAAACTATAAAGTTTTATATGTATTTATTTTAGAAAAAAAAAACATAATATGTAAAAAAAATATATTTGGCACATATTAAAATTAAAAAAAAAATTAATAAAATACTTTATTAATAATATGGTTAGTTTAGGTTAGTTCAGTGGTTATTATGGTACTAATTATTCTGACAAATTGGTATATCTTGCCAAAAAGGTAATCTGGTGTCTGGCATCAGTGGTCCCAAATTTTTTAATATGGATTCCTTTTTCTCTTCGGCTATCCCACACGGGGAACTACGGAAAGTAGGTCCCATAAGGTTATTATTTTTTTTATATTTTTCTTGCAGAACATCTACTTCAATAAATAAATCATTGGCAAAAGTTCTATACGAAAATGAGAATTTTCCTTTCGTAAACAATATTTCTGAGACTTCACGCAAATATGGCCTGGGATTTAATTTATTTATTTTTGTAATTGAAGAACAGTTTTTCCAATCCGCTATATTATTTATATCCATACATTTAACTGTTGCGTGACTTTTATTTGAGCTTTGGACCGCCTCAGTAAAATCCTTAAAGTCATATGTTTTTTTTTGTTTCTTAAGGCTTAATTCCACCTGGTGGTGAAAACTATCTGCTGACATGTAACTATGTCCGGGTTCAAAATACTTCAGATGAACAGTTTCTGTGCCAAATTCAGGACTATTGACAAGGAAGATTAAACATGTTATAAAAGTCCAATTTTTATTTTGACTCGTGCAGTTATCTGCCCAAATTATAATTTGTTGGACGTCTCTATTAAATTTTAAGAAGTTATGGAAAGCACTCATAATTTCTTCTTGTTTCCTTCCTGCTATCCCTTCGTGCCAAAGAACTGCAAATGGAAAATGTTTTTTCTGTGACCCAAGAGGAACAAAACTTTCATTGTAAACACTAATTCTTCGTTGAAAGAGGACTCTTTTAAACATATCTATTCTAGGTAACATAATTACCTTTTGCAGATCTGCCGAAACTGCTAAAAAAGTTGTCTGATTCGGTTCCAGTTTATTGGCCTTTTCAACATCCTTTTGGTAAGCCATTCGAGTGTATTCCACATATTGTAAATGAACTTTCCAAAGTTTGCATATTTCACACTCATTATCCAAAGACTGTTTGGTATGAGAGACATTGTGAAATGAAAACTCTTCACATTTTTCACAGTCTTCGTTTCCAAGTTTGGTAAAAGCAATATTTAACTTTTTTACTTCTGTTCTTTATAAGTCATAAGAACATGACAAGCTTGGAAATTTTTCTATAAAATCGTTATACATTAGAGTAATATTTATGTCACTTGGAAGATATAAGCGGCGAGGTGCATGCTCTCTTCGATAGTGCGAGTTTGCAGGATTAAAACTCATTATATGATTTCTTATATCATTTCTGGGAATTTTTTTTGAACACTCCTTTCGCCCTCTGCCATCTTTAATATTAAGCATATCAGGGGAAGCTTTACTGTAGACGCTACTAATTATCCAATCACAATTTCTTTTAAAGCCCAGAGTTGCTAAAAAAAATGTTTTGCATACAATATGTTTAGAGTTAGTATCGTCTTTTAAATAATACTGAAATGTGGACATTTTCTTATAACAATCTTCATTGTTTGGTTTATATCGCCTTTGCACTTCGTTTCTGGAAGTGTTATGTAAAACGAACATTTTTTGTTCATGCCAAGGTAATTTCCAATAATGCTGAATAATACACCGCCTTCTCTCTTCACTTATTAATTCGGAACACTTACGAAAACATGACTTATTACAACCAGGAAGCAAGCCATGTTTATTTTCGCGTAGAGTTTTCTTCTTAATTCTGCGTTCGGCCGGACTTTTTGAATGAGTTTTTCGTTTCCTTACTGTTCCACGCTTTGTTAAAGTTTCGGCAACTTTATTTTCGTCTGAAGATGTCTCTGAACTGCCCGTATTTTCTCTTCTATAGACAGTGTCTGTTGTTCTTATATTTTCATCTCTTATATTGTTTTCTTCAAAGATAGGTTCCTTAGCAATATTTACTACTTCACATTCTTTAATTTGGTCGAGATCTAAAAAAAATTAAAGAATTCAAATCGAGGCACTATTTTTATTAACTATAGCTATCTGTGTAGCAGTAATTTAATTGACTATTTATGTTATCATCCAAAACGCATAATATAGTTATCATATAATATATATTATATATATTTTTAAAACGACCTACAAGAAACTCACCATTATTACTATTTAAGGTATTACATGGAAGTGTCTGGTTCTTTTGAATTTGATCCGTAAATCTAATTTCATCCAAAGCTGCCTTCAACTGGTCCCCTTCTACAGCTGATGTACGTTCTTCTAAAATTATATATTCTTGAGAAGGTTCTTTAGAATTTAGATTCATATTTTCTGCTTCTACACGTTGTCCAATTTGGTCGACATCTACAAAAATAATTTTTTTTACAACTATATACAGGGTGTTACAAATTCGAGGGCTACCATTGGGATCTCGGAAACTATCACAGATACGTGGAAGTTTAAATTAGGACAAAGTTACAACTTTGCCCCAATTTAAACGTCCTCATATCTGTTACCATTTCCGAGATCCCAATGGTGGCCCACGAATTTTATAACACCCTGTATGTATATATAGACTAATTGCAACTGCCGAATGTGTTAATTCCTCTTAAAATCTATAGCTAGCAATGTTTATAATTTTTTCTTGGATATTCATTTTTTTATTTTACTTACATTCCTCCGGAAAAATGCAAAAATTTTCTGTCAATTTAATAAATCCAGTCTCTTTGTTTTCTGAAAAGGAGCACACAGATGTTGAGTTTAGATTTCCGTTAGAGTTTTCCTTGGATATATCAAAATCTACAATAAATAATAAATAAGAATAATAATAATAACGAGAATAATAATAATAATACTATATGAATTAATAAATAAATAATCAAATAATTTAATTAAAATGCTTACCATCTTTTGAGACATATGACATATATCCAATTTCGTGATTGTCTTCAGTAAATATAGGCAAACTTAATGTTTTATGTACTTGAAGACCATTATCGGTATTTTCTTTACAAGGTAAAGACTTTTCGTTTGTCTTAATACCCTTGTCAACACTTTCTTTTTTATTTACTGCATTATTTAATGCTAAATTTACTAAAAACCGTCCGCGATTCATAATAAAATGTAGGTACGAGCGTGGTGAAACACAAAATACGTGTGTAAATCGCGCCTAAATTTGCAAGCTTTAACAGGAAAAAACCGCGGATATGTCGAATGCTAAGCAATAACTACGTAC
Source organism: Polydrusus pterygomalis (assembly GCA_963969555.1). NCBI lineage: Eukaryota > Metazoa > Arthropoda > Insecta > Coleoptera > Curculionidae > Polydrusus > Polydrusus pterygomalis. Next base: position 87,897,741 of record OZ018379.1, read on the forward strand.
ACACAGATGTGCTAAGAAACAACCGCGTAAACTCTATGTTTTTACGCGGGTATTTCTTAGTTTTAGATGTATACGTGGTTTATGCTTAGTACTCGGTATTCAGCGGGTGCAAATACGTGTAATTAAAGCGACCCTGGCGGTCCTAATATTATAAAATACGCGGATTTTTCTTCGTAATCCTGTTTAAAAAGCTTATACAAGCCCTATGAATGATAAATCTCAGTTTGGAAAAAATTGTGGTATACGTGGTTCTTTCTTATGACGGCAGTATTACCAAATCAAAATACTATTCTTCTTTACAACATTAATGTAATAATTAGCCAAGTATAAGGTGTACCAAGAAACAGTTACAATAGGTACTTACTTGTTTTAGGTATAACAGAATCTGAGTCATACTCAGAAACTCGACTATTAACTTGCATCTGTATGGTTTCTAATAATGTCATTTCAAAATCTTCTATTTTAATATAATCTGGCAAGCCACCACCAATCTTTTGGCTTTCTTTTTTATTATGACTAACCTTTTTCTTTATAATTTTTTTTTATTGCTTCATACCGGTTTTTTAAGTTTTCCGTATTTCTGTAACAAATTTCTAAAACAATTAGGTATAGTTATGAACAGTTATTTTTTTTAATATGCTTCCTTTTTTAATCAGTATGTTATAAGCTATTTATTTACCCAAAGAAGCATTGAAAGCAATCTTTTGCCATGATTTATTTTTGTCTCCTACAGTGCTATTATCAGTTTTTTTATTTTCTATAATGACCTTAAATTGGCCAGCGAGTTTATTGAGTAGTCTCGTTTCCTCATTTGAAAAATTGGGGGAGCGTTTTTTTTCGCTGCATGTTTCTAAAAATTAACACTACTTACAAAAATATTAAAACAGCAGTCATATTAAATTGAGTCGAGTCTTTATAAGAGTAGGTAAAAGTGATCTTTTGTGTTTTGTGAATCATTATGGTGGCCATTTTGACCCCCCATGCTTTACTGCAAAGCGCCTATTAGGTTAGGTTATGACTATTTTCGGATGGAAAGGATTATAATTACAGCTCGTTCGATTTTCTATACTTCTACCGATATAAGTGGATTTTCCTTATCGGTTCACTTGGTTTTAGGTTTTTTTAAGCACAACACAAGGTTAGAACGTTTTGAAGCGCACCATAGAATAATACTTATACATGGGATAGAATGGAAAGTCCCATAATAACGAAATTGCCAATATTAGTAAGCCATCTATCGGCGCGGGCACACGTTTTACACCGTTTCGACCCATTAGGAACCTACGTAATCGACTGGCACTCATGGAAAAGGCGTAGATTTCTCTTTACCTACATGGCCAATGACAGAGACAAACTTCAATTTAGAAAACTCTCTACGAGATGGCGATCTCGGCTATTTTACTAGCGCATTCGCCATATAAAACAGGTAAAGGAATTCTCTTTTCACAGCCGGTCAAGAATTTTATTGGCTTTTCAATGATTTGGTGTTTTTTTGTAGAAGAATTCAATTTCCAAATATACAGAGTGTTTTGGAAAGATAGAAAGGGTTGCAATATCCATTATTTTCGATTGTCAGTCTAAACTTTTGGATAACGATTTTTGAGTAATTTTTGTGTTACATTCCGCATTGAATTTAAACCTATGGTGAAATTCGATGCATTCTGCATCTGTGTTTTTTCTCGAAACGGTTTCGAGACCAATTATACAGCGCGTCCCAACTTCGGTCATCGCTATGGAAATCTGGACCAATACATTTTTACATTTCTGTTAATAGCATCAATGTCATCGCTATTGAAATCAGTAACTTCATTCAGTAATGTGCTGAATAATTATTATCTTATTATTGCTGTTATGTTAAACCTATAAATAAAATGATAGAAAAAAAATGTTTTCAAAACTTTACTAAATGAAGTTAGCGTATATGGTCTTTAGAAAGGAATAATTGCCTTATTTTGCGTAGTAGACAAAAATGGTTCCAAAACGGTTTCCGGAAAAGTTAACACAGATGCAAGATTGTATATGTACCTACATATTTGGAAATTGAAACCTTCAACAAAAAACAACTGAATCATTGTAAAGCCAATAAAATTCTAAATCCGCAGAAACAAGCAGATGCCTCTTCATGCCTCCATGCAAAAAATACATGTCTTCAAAGAAATTAAAAGAAAATCAATATATTCACTTCTGACTAGTTTATTTGCAAAATTAAACACCCTTCATTTTATCCAATATTTAAGCGAATATATATCGATACCTTTTTGCCATAACATCGTAAGTCTCGTTTAGTTAATTTTACAGTAGAGTAGTTTTTTCAATAATCCTGTTTATACATGCCCAATTGAAGTGAAAATTGTCATCCGGACGTATTATGATGAGCTTTTAAAGAAAAGTAATGGCTTTTCGTCAAAATAATTCCTGTGTTTTTGTAGTTGGACTTACGATACTTTGGGGACATCAAAAATAATATCCCAATGTAGTTATATCGTAAGTGTAGTACCTACGATAATTTTGGTAAATTCAGAAATAATTTTATTTCTTGATCATTATCGTAAGTTCCGCACTTACGATAAAAATTATTTTCAGACACTGTCCCTTAATGTAACATAGAAACAACCAAAAATCATTCTTTTAAGGTAATTTATTTAACTAAACACAAATCTCTTGGGTTATAAACTAACAAAACTTTATAATCCTTATTACATGTCGTGAGTTATGATAAATGTGTTATAGCTAATCGACAAAAATCTAATATTAGAACCCTTAATCGCTTCCGTCTTCCTCATCGGATTCTGGTAGCCTATCTGGAATAGCCGACGTTTTCATTTGTCTATATTCATTTTGAAACATTAGAGGAATTATATTCTTGTCGCAGAGATCAATTATGTCTCTCTTCTTTTGAACGGAAATACATAATTTTTGAGAATAGAGTCTTTTCGGTTTTTTCCCTTTTAAATCAATCTTAAAATGTATGCAATTTTGGCCATTGTATGAATAGTCAACAGCTATATTTGGATTACCTTTTTCAAATTGTATTTTTCTAATTTCGCTAATTTTTATAAGTTTTCCGTTATTACATTTAAATTTACCCGCTTTTAGTACATCATCAGATATCTTTTTCCATTCTAAGAAGTCGCTAAAGTCCATTTGTATTGTTTCAAATGGTTTCGGCATAGTACGAGAGTTCCCTATCAATGTACACCATTCTGATGGGGCCCACACTATGCGTTTTTTAATAAACCGCTCAATTGTTGCGTGAACAGAGTCGACAGGCATATAAGTATGACCTGGTAGTAAGTATCGTACACTGATTGACGTTATATTAACCGATTCTTTAAGAAAAGTCGAAATCATTATAAACATTGCTTTGTTTTTATTCTGACCATAACAACTATCACAATTTAGTGATAGGTGTTTGACGGTTTGTCTTCGATCAACTTCTTGCAAATATTTGTAAATTATCGTGCATATTTCGTTACTGCCACGTCCTCCGTCACATTCTCCCCACAAATAACAAAAGCCATTTTGAGTTCCACTTTCGTAAACAGTAAGGTTGTAATAAGCATACTTCCTGGCATAATACAATAGCAAATTGTCCCCATGGGGTGTGTTTAACACCTTCTGCAGGTCGAAACTGGCACATAAAAATTCTGAATCTGAAACAGCTTTCTTCTGATCACCTAGAAATGAATCCTTGCAAATATTTTTGTTTTCCAAATGTTTTTCATATAATTGCTTTGTTTCTACTGTCTCTTCAAAATCTTTGTCCTTTCTCACTTCACAAACTTTGCACTTATCTTTCTTCGGCAAGTGAAATCCGATATTAAATTCTGTCTTAAAAATCTTTCGGAAAACTTGTAAGGAAACGATATTGTTCTTAGTTATGCCATTTTCTAACTGATTTTTCTTAAAAAGTTCGTATAAGGACGATACGTTGCGAAATTCAGTGGGTAAGTATTTCCTTGATGTTTTATTTCTGCAATAGTGAGATGGGACGGCGGGGAGCATCGTGATAAAATTTAAAACAGTCTGCTTCTGCTCCTTCCCAGTCTTGTTATGGGGGACATGCTTACCTCTCTGATCTATTTTGGAACATGCGCCCGACATAGAATTTTTTCTCGTATATCTTAAAGTCATTTGTGATATATCCAAGGTTTTTAATAAGAATTGTTGGCATACCTCGTGTTCCACATCATTCCACTTAATGATATATTTGAAGGAAGATTGTCTTCTGCTTTGTTCAGAGTCTTGTTTTCGACGTTTTATTTCAACATCTTGTATGCACGAAAGCAGCCAGTCTCGTTGCCTCTGTGCGCTTCCTAAGCCCCAATAAAATTCGAAAACATGTTCCCTTACTGTCTCTGGAAATTTTAAAATACACTGGTTTGGGCAATTATTACTGCAAGGATTTCCTCTAACAGACTTATTGGCACCGAAGTTGTTATAACTTTTTCTTAAAGCCTTTTTGCATGCGGTTTTTTGTTTTCTAAAACTAGTGTTTCCCATTGTATCTTCTTCCGTATCAGTCGAGCTGCTGTAGTCACTATTAGCGATATTTTCTTCAAAAGAATAGTCTGATGAGTGGCGACGGAAACGTTTAGCTGTATTACAGGTACGAGTATTTTGATCATCCTCGCTACTGGAAGAGCCATAATCAACGAGTTTCACAAAGGGCCGTGTTGAATTTACTGGGTTATTTTGTCGAAGATCAGTATCAATTGAAGAACTTGGCACATTAAACTCGGAGACCATTTCTGTTCCATCGGCAGTGATATTATGATAATATAATATAGGTTCATCTAGACTCATTACAACCGTATCAGAAGATTGTAAATAATCGGTTAAGTTCGAAATTTTAACAACTTCTGAGGTAATACTGGTGCTAGTACATGTGTTTGAGTCTATAATGGCATTTAGGGATTCCTGTGATACTAGTGGAAGCTCCTCGTATGCGCTTGATACATCCGAACATCCTTTTTTATAAAAAGCTGTGGAATCTTGTAAATAATACGGAACTGAAGACATTTGAGGGTATTCGCCACCATTAACAGCTAATGGACGAGACTCAAATTCTTCTGGAGACTTAATCAAGGTTGATACTAGAGGCGGTATGGCATTGGGGTCTTCTGTTCCTTTAGAACTTAAAGCTAATGCCACCAGACGTTTTGATCTAGTAGTCATTGTGATAATCTGAAATAAACATAATTGTCGTCTTTTCAATAGATGCAAAGGTGGTTTCGGTTATAGTTCTCCGTATAAATGGCTAGGTCCAAAAGTTTTTAAATCCCCATAATACATCACTGTAAGAAATACGGAAAAGAAAGAAATACACAAAAAGTGTTCAGATATATAAACTGCAATTAAATATATTTTTGATTTTAACTTGTTCATAGTTTGCCCTGTATCGCATCCAACTTTCTTTTTATAAATGGATCACCCTATGTAATATTATATCATTGCATTTTGTAATTGCTCGTCAGATTCTAGACCAATTTAATGTATAGAGGACATGATACATTAAATCACGTTAGAATTTTACTAGGAAAGTAAAAATATAATGATATACACAGGGTGTTCTATTTTAAATCAAGTTGGATACAGTCGATGGTAAACCATCAACCCCGTATATTCAAAACATTTTAAAATGCAGAGTTTTGTAAAATTGGACAACTTTTCGGCTAAACATTTTTTTATATTTCTTTCGGTGTTGGAGTTATTGAAAAACACGCTAGCATGGGACACCCTATAGATTAAAAATGTGTTAAAATATATTCCACCCGGTACATAATCAATTACAGTAAAATAGTAACGAATTATTAAACCAAAAACAGTGCTCAAATATTCGGTTTGACACGAGACGGTCGCGCCATTTGTGTTCTTTACTGCCATCATGGTAAACCGCTATTGTTTAAAAAAGAATAAAAAGTTTATAACAAAATGAATTTTTGCCGGAATTTGGGCCCAGAAAACGTGATTCATAGGCATAAGAGACAACAACTGCATTTGACCTTGGCGAGAGTAAAGGGCACAACTGTATTAACCGTTTAATAAGTTGTTTAGGTTAGCACAATGGTTAGCACATCAATAAAAGCATTATTTACCTAGAACCTCTTATAATAATTTATAGAAAACCACGTTGTCTTAAGATGGCTTTGAATTAGAACTACATTAACACAATTTTTCTACAAATCTGAACGGAAATACAAAAACAAACCGTAATTAATCACAGAAACAAACTGATTGAAGTACTTACGTTCAAACTGCTCAGCGAAACACAATGTACTAACGGCCAGTTTTATACCTTTCATTTAAACTGAAGTTTAAACTAAAGATTTAATCCATAGATTTTCTTCTATTGAGGTATTTGTAGCGTTTTATACCTACCGATTTATGAATAACAGCTAACTTCTCGTGCTAATATAGAACATCAAAATTTACTTCTGGTATTGTCAATATGGTCAAAACTACCCTTCTATCCTGTGATTTGATTGTCAATTTCCAGTGAATTCCCTACTTGCGTGTTGTGTAGTGTATTGCTACGCACAGTATTCGTTTATGGTGCTACGATTTGATTATTTTCTTTGGCTACCATGGAGGACATCAGACGTTTTAAAAACTTTACTGACAATAATATTAAAGTGGTTATTGCATTAGTGAAAAAATATGCATATATCGTTGAAAACAAAATAAGTAATGCCGTAACCTGGAAGGAGAAATCCGATGGATGGGAAACCATCGCTAAAGAGTATCAAGCTTTAACAGGGGAGCCAAGAAGTTCCAAAAATCTTAGAGGAAAATGGGAAAATATGAAAAAGAACACGAAAAAAAAATTTGCCGAAGAAAAACAAGATATTTATAAAACTGGTGGAGGCCCCTATGTTGAAACAAAGGCAAATGAAGATGACTATATAATAAAAGATATCCTGGGAGTATCTGTTGAGGGACTACCAAATACTTTTGACAGTGACAACATAGAAATAGTGTTCGAGAAAGAGGACCAGCTAACGGGAGGAAAATATTCTTTAGTTTACGCATGTGCCAGAATCATCTGTCACTCGTCATATACGAGGGATTTGTGAAACAAAACTAGTGTAAATAATGTACCAGGTGCGACTGATCAGTAAAAATAAAAATTTGAAATATTTTTTTTAATAATCACAAAAAAACACATTGAGTTATATTAGCAGCATTTATTATTGATTGATATTAATAATAACTTACACCCTAATATAAAATTTACAATAGAAAATGAATTAAACAATTCTCTTAAGTTTCTTGACCTTATTATAACAAAATTATATATATTTATGGTCATTACGTGGGTCTAGTGAGCTAATAAGTTTGGTATTAATAAATTCGTCAAGCACTTTTGAATCTTCTCTGGAAGCCTTCGGAAGTGGTGTTTTTTTAAAGGACTTCTTTTTTTTTGTGGAAAAGAATGAAAGTTGTTTTGTAATTTTTTTATTAACAGGTTCTTTAACACTGTTATCTTTGTTGTCAAATATTGTCGTTTGTTTTATATGAGATAAGGCGACAGCTGTATTTGTATTTTCTAAAATAAGTTTCAATTGCTGAGGACCTAAATTATCATTTTCAAGACTTTGAATCAATTTTAAACAGTTAGATTTAATTCTCTCTTTGATGTTATTTGTATTATTATTGCGGGTTATTATTTCAGATGTTAACTGCAAAACTTCTGTACTATGTTGCTTTGGGGTTATTATTTCTTTTATATCGCTATGGTCAGACATATTAATGCTCCTATTTAAAACAATATAATGAATATGCTTACATATAGTGGTTCTTATAACAAAATCAGAGCAAGTGCAACTATAAGAATGGATGCATATGTTGCAAAAGTTACATTTAATTGAGCAGCAGACTATCGAGGATAGTTTTGCAACACTATGTACTTTTTCAGATTGAATATTCTGAACAACCCACAAATTTAATTCTTCTTGAAGAATACTACATTTAAGTGTTAAAGCTAATCTATGTTTAGAAATTATGGCATTTTCTAAGTTTTTACCTTTTTTTAAATGTATTATTCTCTCAACTGTTTTATCTCTTAGAAACAACATTAACTGGTGAATACTTTTGTCCAATCTCTTAATTTTCTTACCCTCCAAATAATGATATTTAATGGTCTTATGAAAACTCTCAATATGCATGTTGGTATTTATACCACAATTAGCACGATAACAATAGGCCCACTGTTTGGTAATAGGTAAATAATAAGTTTGAATGTATTGACCAAAAGCTTTAGTTTCTTCGTCTTCCAATAGGCTTTGTAAAAATTCATTAAACTTTCGTTCAAAATCATCGTTACTTAACAAAGACTGAAGATATTTTATTGTTTTATAAACCCAAGATTTCTTTTCGTCATTACTTATTTTTGTTAAATTTAACTGCCATGCTCTGTCTACGTGCCATGCACATAACAGTCTTTTTTCAACCGGTCCCATTACCAAACACCAGGCATTTAAATATGTGTCGGTTATGTCAGACATAAAAACTTCCACCCTAATTTGTCCAACAATCGCTTTTATTTTAGAAAAAAAGGTTACATATATAGCTGTATCCTTTCTGTTTGAAAACATAAAGGCCACAGGAAACCCTTGCCTATTTTCATCGAATGTAAGTAGAGTTGTTAGCTCAAAGTCATAGGCATTAAGGCCATGGGTCCCATCAATCGTAACTAATTTGCTGCCAAAATATGTTAATATTTTTTTTTGAACGCCATTCATAATAATTAAACAAAAGTCACTATCACTAAAACCAGTTAATTTTTGTCCTTGGGGCTTGTAGAACAAAACTGGATTGTTATCACTTATTTCACATTCCTTCACCCAAATATCCACGCTTGTCCCATCATCAGGATGCCGACAACCATCTTTTAAATCAATTTTATAGGCTACTTTCATGTTCCGTATGTCTTTGTTTGTAAGCAAATCAACCCTTCTTCACTTATTGATTCTCGAGTTGAATGCAGAATGCTAAAAACCCAGAAAAAAATTACTGACACCAAAATTAGGTACCCAAACCAACAATGGGGGATATAATAATCATGCAAAATAAGAATACTATAAAGCTATTTTTAATAAAAAACAAGTGTTTACGTATTACCTCTTTGATGGAACACCCAAAATGAGTTTGGATGCAATCATTTCCCTATCGTCATTTGAAATCTGCAAATGCTGTATGTCTGTGCCATGTAAATAATGTGACTTGTAGTATGTAACAAAACATTCATCTGAGGTTTTATTTCTTTTCACAATAAGTTGGCTTACACATGCCTTTGTCAATTTACAAGATCCTTGTGATTTTAAACGTCTCTTCCGGTCTCTATTTAATAAAGGAGTTTCCTTTCTGTCTCTGTAGGAACGTCTACATTCAAAATAGAGTTTTTCAAACTCACATACAGATAATTTCTTGCCAGTACTTTGTACATATTGAACTTTGTTTTTATTTTGCTCTTCTAATAGCCACTGAGTAAAAGCTAAAAAAAATAATTACTACTCACTAATTTATTATGATTTTCATTTGAATTGTGGATTGATATATTATTTTGTATTTACATACATATATCTTAACTGAATTTTGGGCGTATTTTATCTGACTTGTGTAAGTCGTTAAAATTAATATAAAACTTTAATTTAAACTAAATATTATATTTTAGCTTGGTACTTAATTACTATTGCCGAAATAATTTAATGAAAATCTTACCACTATAACTCGTAAAATGCAGTTCATTAACAATATTCTCAAAGTTGTGATTTTCCTCCAAATGTCTTCTTAGGTCACTATTAAACTTAAAATTAACATTGCATTCAACGCATGTATATTTCGTATCGAATGCGTAGTCAATGGATTTAGGTTCCTTATTATGAACTGTTCTCATGTGTCGGTTAAGATTATATTGAGTTGAAAAAAGTTTATCACAGTCAAAACATAAAACGGGCATTTTAGGGAACTTAAGAGAAAAAAGCACAATAATTAATCACTAATAAGTACACTAAGAAACACACCAGAAAAACCAAAGAAATGTTAGGTTAGAGATGTCAACAAATACCGAACCGCTGACATTTGTAGCGCATGCGTAAAATAAAGAATATTTTCCTCCCTTTAGCTGCTCCTCGAGAAAGGTACCTACCTATTTAGTAATTTTTTGCAAAAAGACATCATTTATTTTATTAATTTTTTAAGGTGATGAAGAGGAAGAAATAACCAATAATCATTGGGAAGCCCAATCGAGTAAGTTAATTTTATCTGAACAACCTAAGTAAGTCATTTTTTATAATAATAAATTACTGGACATAAAAAATGCCTCTTCAATTCATGCACGAGGTAAATCACTACCACCAAATATCGGTGGTAGTGGGTAAATACACTGTAATCTGTTTTAATTTTAAATTGATGTCGAGGACCTAAATTTTATTAAAAAAATACTGTTTTTTTAGGTATTGCTAATGACATCACAGTAGAATGTGAAAATAATTGGGCTACAAATCAAAAAACTCCAAAGTCATCAGAGCATGCAAATCGTAAGTAAATATTTATTTATTTATGATTAATAGCCTGATGTTTTATTACAGTTAACAAACAAAACAAACAACATTGTAATATATAGCAATAGGTGTAGATAGTATATAGGATAGGTATAATAGAGACTGGTCTACTTTCTGCCTAACCTAAATATGCTATTCTGTTTCAATTTTAACCAGAGCTTAATAATTTTGTTCTAAAAATATTGTTCTTTTAGGTAGTGCTAATAATGACATTATAAATAATATACAAAGTGGAAATTGGACTAAAATTCTAAAAACTCCAAAGTCATCTGAACTTTGTGGAAAGCGTAAGTAAATGCTTTTACTTGTTTAAACTCTTAAACTGAATAAAGTATCCAAAGACTTTGCAATGGACCTAACACAGCCACTGCATACATATTTAAATTTCTTTTACCAAATGGCTTCCACCTATCAAAATAAGGTGGAAATGTTAGTTTATAACTCCAAAAATGTTTTCGGTGTTGTATTATACAGAGTTAAAATTTTGTTCTCAAAATCATCCCTTACCAATTATAAGGTGTGAGAGTAATGTTTGTCTTTGTGTATTTGTCATTTTTTTAAACACATTTAATTTTCAGGAAAACCATTGCTAAATAGACCCAGAAAAAAAGCTGAAATTACTAATGAATGTAAAAACAGAATTACAGCTCTATCCCAAGTAAAGATAGAATTATGCCAACTACAAATGCAGTGCCTAAAAGAAGACAACGCACGAAAGCTAGAGGAACATGAACTAGAATTAAAACAAAAAAAAGAAATCCATCTATTGGAAGTTCAACATAAACAGTTACAGCTGGACTTGCTAAAGAAACAAATATTAAATTCATAAATATTTTTCTATTTTCCTGTTTCTGGTGTCCCATATAAGGATGCACAGTACAAGGGACCTAAACTGACCTAACCTACTTTCATTACTAATAATTATATCTTTGTATTTATTTTTTTTACTGTATAACTGGCTAGGTATCTGCTTTCAACACTAAGATATTATTATACCATTATAATATGAGTAAGTAATTTTTTATTTCAGTGTTTAACTTTTAGAAGGGATGTTTTTGTGGAATGGGTAAGTAAAGGATTTGTTCCTTCATTGGTCAATTCAAGGTAACTGAATATTATTATTTAGGTAAAGTTCCAAAACAGCTTAATTCTAAAATTACCAATCTCAAAAATCCAATAATAATACTTTTGGTTAATGGAAAATAATAAGGTGCATTCATAAAACTTATTTTAATATTTTATTTACAGTAAAATCATATTTTCTTACAAAACATATAGGTACTTATTACATTATATACCTAAACTAAACTAAACTAACCTGAATGAATGACCTATTGCAGATTGGTAAAATAGTTGTTAATAAGATAATTTCTGATTTGAAGTCCATTACCTTCGGGTATTTCAGGATTATATTCGTCCTCATCTAATTCTTCATATCCATCATTTGGAGGCTCAGGATCATTGTTAATTAATGCTATATTATGCAAGACGGCGGTTGCAACTATTACAGTCAAGGTAGTGCTCAGCTTTAATCTTAATTCAAGCCTTAATACTTGAAACCTCCTTTTCCATACACCATACTGGCGTTCTACTATGTTACGTGTACGTATATGTGACTCGTTATACAAATTTTCACCCCTTGTTCTGGGCTCATGTACAGGAATAAGCACATGTTCACTTAAAGTATAACCTGAGTCGCCAAGTATAAAGCTGTTACCAAAAGTTCCTTGTTCTAGCATTGCTTTCAGTCTTGAACTACTAAAAATATGTCTATCATTTGCAGCTCCTGGCCATCTAGCAACAATATTGGTAATTTTAAAATTTGCATCTGTTGTACGTTTATCGTAAAAACACCTTTTCTATTTCTGTAGTTTTCTGCATGGTTACCACCTAAAATTTTTAAAATTTATTAACAATGAAAAATATGTGAATATAAAATGTGTGGAAAACGCAGTGTTGAAAGTCACTTGAATACTTTTTTATAGTAGGTCAGTCTACTCTGTCTCTGTCTGTCATACCTCTATTATACTTAACAGTATTGTTCAAAATATGTAAAAAAAACATCTAATGGGCTTACCTGGTGACTGAATTCGAACATGGGTACAATCTACTGCACCCATAATGTTGGGAAATCTAGCCACATCGTAAAATGCAGCCTTAGTTTCATCTAATTCTCGTTGGTTTTGAGGCAATTTAATAAAGTCTGGTGCTAACCTGGCTATTGCTTCAGAAACCTGTTTGATTGCAACACTTGCAGTTGACTTATGTATGCCACTAAAATCCGCTGCTACAATGACCATACTTCCAGATGCATAAAATCTTAATGCAAGCAGCAGTTGTGTCACAGGTGTTAGTGCGTTGTTCCTGTAAACAAAAAAATTTACAAAATACCTAATGTAGGTAAATGTTTTATTGTCAAATACTTACTGATCTGTGACTCTCTCAAGCAAATCGTGGATATGACCTAGAATAAACTCTGCAGAGTATTTGGATATTCTGAACCTCACGAAAAACTCGTCATCTGTAAAATCATCTATTGTAACTCTCGTTCGAAAATTACGAGGTGCTCTGTGTGGCTCTACTATATTTATTACATCATAGTCCTCCAGTTCATCGTCGTCTTCAAGAATATCATGTAACACGTCGAATATTTCTTCCATTGTAATTAATATAAATTATAAATAATTATATATAACAATAACATAGACAGATTTGTGAGGTTATAAAAGAACAAAAATTAAATATTTTCTCTACTTTTGGTTCTGCGCATACGCAAATCCATAGATTGTAGTTTAACTGGACCTCTATCCACCAGTTGAAGCTTAAACTATAGATCGGAGATCACAGTGACCTATAAAACGGCATTTTCAAGAAATCTCTAGTTTAACTGTAACCTTGGAGATAATCCGAACCTATAAAACTGGCCGTAAAAGATCGTAACGCACCTCACTGCGTCGTAAGTAGCACTTTTTGCACCACGTGACTTGCACCTTACGATGTTTTGGAGACCATACGATGTTTTAGCAAATACAAATGAGATTTATTTACATTTTTGTGTGACTTACGTTACACTTAATTGGTTTTTTTCTCAAAGACTATGCTATTCTACCTTACGATAATTGGCTGGAAGGTGTCTGGCGGCTTGTTAGTTACGATAGTTCAATAATCCCTTTTTCCTAAATTTGTCACTTACGATGTTTTGGCAAAAAGGTATCGATATGTTTACGAACAATAAGTGTAATTCTGACCTAACTTTGAAAAACATTATTTTTATCTTTGGCTGATTACTTTAACTAAAATGAAAAGTTTAATTTATTAAATTTATAATGGTGTTTCTCTGCCGAATAAGACAGCTAGATGATAATTTGGGTGGTAATAACATTTTTTAAAAGCAACACAAACCGTAAAAAACTAGAAAACAAAATGTCGAAAATCTTGTTTCTGTATTTCACCTCTGTTGCTTACAAATAGGTATATCATAGATAAGAATATGCTTTGCTTAAATCTTAAAAAAAAAACATAAATATACTACCAAAGATATATGGCCGAGTAGGCCAAGTCACAACCTGACGATTGTTAAAATTTCAAGTAGATAGTATAAATAATATTCCCTCATATAATATATTTTGTCAGTTAATTAATAGTATATTACATAACAAGACTGGTAAGAAGGCTTACCACTAAAGTTGTGTACTATACTTTTTCTACGACTTCATATTATTTTTTTTATAAATTAGAGCAAGTGTTACCTATATAAACCTTAGGGAAAAAATACAATTAATAGGCTTTATTTGGCAAGAAAAAACAAACGAACAAACTTTATTGAAAATGCTATAATTAACAACGTAGGTACAGATGGAAAATAAAAACTATTTATTATTAAAATTAATGGTAAATTTTGACAATTTTTTATTATAATTGGAGCAACTGATTTTTCCATTAGATTGGTGTTCATTGTCATAATATTTGTTGGAATAAATTCTGTAGTTTCTTCCTGGTCTGGCAACTTATTAAATGTGGATGTAGATGCTGAATGATTTACGACGGAGTGCAAGATTCTGTTTGAAGTTATAGTTTTATTTAGAATGGATTCGTCTACATAGTTTTCCGCCATAGTGAAAGATTTCCAACCGCCATGTCTCTTTAAGGCCATTAAGTCACCTCCAGCGTCGACTAAAATTGTAGCGGAAGTTCTTCGGAAACAGTGACCTGTGTACAAAGCAGCATTGGGCAGTTTTAAATATTCTGCAATATTTTTTGGCACTGCTCCTAACTTATTATTACCGACTACCTGACGTGTTACTTTGCCTTTTTGAAAGTTTAAGAAAAATTGTTGAATGTTGGTGTCCTTAATAAGGTTTCGAAGTTCTATATAGTTTTTACATATGCCATAAAATTTTCCGGAAATTATAAAGGAACGTGGTATTTTTGTCTTCGTATCAGGAATCTTGATAATAAGAGTGTTTCCAGTGTTTTCTATATCAGTAATTTTTATATTCTTTAGCTCTTGTTTTCTGCAAGCTCCAGAAATTCCAAAAATTAAAACTACTTTCATAAACAAAAAATCTTGATCCGGCGCTTCATTTAGGAATTTATTTACATCGATAGCGGTGAGTATCTTGGATTTTTTACTCTTATAGCCATCTGATTTTCTCTTTAAATAGGCTCGTAATTTATGATAATTTTCAATATTAATATTGTGCTTTATGCTTAAATTAGTGCGTAGCATCGAATAAATCGCCCAAAGTGAAGAGGGTTTAAAGGTTTTTGTTAAATTATCGAAATATGCCAGTAAAACATTTTCTGAGTAGGTACTCACATGGTTATCAATACACCAGTCAATAAATTTTTGATATACTTTTTCGTACCCCAATTTCTGGTGGCGTTCCCTCAATCTCAATATTGGAGTCGCTCATACTACTTACTGCTAACCATTAACATATCCTATTCTTACAAAAAGTATCTCCTACTTTAAATTAAGTAAATACATTATTTACTTTAATTCCTATTTGCTTTACATCAAACTACTTTATTAATTTATTTTAATATTTTTATATTAAATATAAAAATATAATACACTCCTTATTAATATTTTTGTAGCTTAAAGCGAATATAATATTTATTTATTCGGAGGGTCATTTAAGCTCAGCTAAAATAGTTTATAGTTTTACTTTATGGCCCAGGTATTCCAGAAATAAACTTGAACTTCACTAGTACTGTAGGTATGTCGACTAATACAATTTGTTGCATTTTAAATAAGCAAGTCTATAAGTAAAGTCGATTCACTCAGTAAACCTGCAAGATGGCCGACATGTCATATGACAAAAGTCATTGAAAATGCAAAAATTTATTTTATTTAGCTGGATATGACTGATATAAGTAATCGTTTTTTTCTGTGTATTTCCAAAAATAATATACAAATTAAAAATTTTGATGCTTAAAATTGCCTCTGTTAATACAGACATTGACGTTGTTAAGGCGACGCATAAAAAATGTATTGAACATTTTCAGGATTTTGACGGCTCATGCCCAATGTGATGGCGCAACTGTTACGTAATATTATATATATATATTACGTTACTGTCCTTACGCACAGCTTGGCTTATAACAATATAGTGTGTGCTATAAGAGTTTTACTGATACAGTAGACAGTGCGTAAGTAGGTTCTTACTATTATAGGAGTAGAAAAAGATAATTACAAGATAATGATTGAACATTAGTACATAAAGAAATTAGGGAAAGAAATGTTTATTATTCTTAGCTCGTAGGCTACTTCCTAAATTTGTTTACAATCTTTACCATATCAATAAATAAAAATAAACAGTAATTCTAAATATTTAAATATAGTACAGGAATGTAATGCAAGGACACCCTAGCACTAACAACCAAGCACCCAACTTTACACACATAATCTTGATTGTTTTAAATTCTGCCCAAGTACAATTGCTTAATTTTACGTATACAAATTTTAACGGCGTTTTTAATTTCCGGGGGGATTCAATTAAAAAGTCTTAATCCATCACTACAAATTTAATTTTTACAGAAAAAATAAAAAACCCTCCACATACTTAGCATGTGGAAGGAAAAGTAATTTAACTTTATATCTCTCATTAGTGATTCCGGTTTAATCTACTTTTTCTTACCCCCTTTTTTCAGTTGGACATGACCAATTTCTATTGACAGTTTGATTAATTCTCCCCATGCCTTCAGTATGTTCCAGGGTTTTGTAACTTACAGTTGATAAAAAAAAATTTAAAGGTAAATACTACTTTTATTATCCTAACAGTTTGGCCTTATTGTTAGCTTGTTTTCTTTTCAATGTTTTTAAATGTATTTTCTTGGCATTTATAAATATCTTGGGGGCGTTTTTAGAAATAGTCCTTCGGTTCAAACCTATAATTATCCTATTTAATTGCTTAGAAAAATTAAAAACATTAATTGTAACAAAATATTTGAAAATTTGCAATTTAATTTTTTCATCATGGAAACACTCTGTAAATTTTATTTTTTCAAAGTATAACCCAGAATGCCCTTTTTATGAAAATTTATATTAAATTAAAAAAATTTAATAATGACCAAGCTTTTTTTTTTATTTATTTAAAAATTCTGCGTTAATATATTTCAAATGTCTCTCTTTCTGTTTGTATTATTTGTATTGCAAAAAATCCTCATCACTACTATCGTCTGTATCGTTCTTTATAAAGGTATCTTTGCATTTGCAAGGCTGCCTCCCAATTTTCTTAAACACATATCCTGCTACATGCCTTAGTGCCTTGGTTTCAATGGGCGCCAGAGATGACGGCAGGTTTTCTGGCACCTTGCAGTAGTCTTCGGGATTTATTATATTCTCCTCTTCAGGCAGACCCTGTAAATAATATCTATGGTGGGTGAGCAAACAAGTACAAGTCAAAATTAGGCAAGGCGAGAAATCGCATTTTAAATATTTGCCGCTTAAATATTAGGGCTTTATTGCCGCTATTGCTTTAGAACCAACTTTTTTAATTGACAAAAATGTTTTTTATGAATTACTTTTATGTATTTAGCTGTTAAGAATTTTGTGTTTGGTATTGATCATAAAAAAAAATATGGCTTATACTATTTTATCCGACCTAAGAAGTTGACCTATACTATTATGTAGGGCAAAAATGGGATTTTATTAGGAATCATTGAAACTTAAATAGCATAAAACATTATAAAATAAAACAAATTTACAAAAAAAAGTTTTTATTTCAACATAGGTAGGTACATTATTATTTTTTATTTAAGTTTTTCACCTAATCTTCGTCAAATTCAACAACGTCTGGGTAGGTATCACGTACATCATCATCTGTGGGTAAATCAAGGTAAAATTGACGAAAAGCTGGAGATATTAACGACAGTAACTGTATTAAATCAGTTTTTTTTTCCTTAGATATGGAAGGCTTTTGTAAGTAACACTTGTTAGGTGACAATACCTCGGTTTTTCCTCGTCTAGCAAAATAAATTTCCTTGAAATTTTCTTCGTTAATAAGGCTATTTTTAAAATAAATCTGGCCGGGTTCTCTGGTATAACGAATCCACTGCACATCCTGCCATTTAAAAGGGTCTCCAGAAGAATCTTTTTTCACAATACCAAAGAGCTTTTGTATAAATCGGCAAAATTTAAAAACTGGTCGTATGTTAATTAATTCACTAACCATAAATTTGTGCTCAATACTATCTAGTGATTTCTTTCGCTGCATAACGGTTAGAAACATACCAGCAACGTGAGAATTTTTATTCTGCCCGCCACATGTATCTAGTGATGCCGCGAGACGAGACGAGACGAGACGAGAATTGGCCCATTCTCGTCTCGTCTCGCAAGGCGAGAATTTTTTTTTACTCGTTTTGACGAGAAACGCGTTTTTCTCGCTCGAGAGTGCCATTGTCTCGTCTCGTTTTTTCTTGTGAGTAGGGAATCATAAAAAATATTTTTTTATACGAATCTTAAAGGGGGTAAACATTTAAAAGTATCTGGTCGTCTCGCAGAAGGGTTTAATATAAGTCGGTTTGTTAGTCATGTGACTTAGAAACTATTTTTCTTAGATCAACAAAATATTGCAAGCGGCCATAAGACATAATTCACGTAATGTAATATGCTTGGCACCGAGGTATTTTCAGTCCAAAATATACGGGGTGGTAAAAGATACAGAATAGAGAACGATTTATAATATTAATAATTATTGATTCATCATGGAACTACCCTTCTTTTATTATTTATTTTTTGGCATAATTCGGGGCATAATTAACTGCAATAGTTTGGAAAATATTCGACTAAATAAAGGGATCAGCCCAGAATGTCATCCGGGGAAAAACCTTAATTTTTTTTATTACATTAATAGAAAGTGCAAGAGAAAGAACTTAAAGAAGTATTTTCGAAAATGCTCTATTTGACATATCAAAATTTAAAAATTTACTTTATTTTTTGCTCCTTTTACCCAAAAAATACAAAAATTTATTACGAACAAGCTTAATGTTACGCAATTAGGAAAAATATTGTAAGTAGTAAGTTTTAAGGTAAATGCCTTCACAATACGATAGAGTAAGAACGTTAAACACATTATTTTTCTGTCTATATATTAGGAGATACCTAAAATTTAGTGTTTTAACAAACGAGAAAGTTCGAGAAAATTCGAGAAAAACCGAGAAATTTCTCGACGAGAAACGGTATTCTTTCGTCTCGTCTCGTGACTTCTCTCGAGAAAAAAATTTCACTCTCGTCTCATCGAGACGAGACGAGACGAGACACGAGAATTTCTCGTCTCGGCGGCATCACTACATGTATCTGAGTACAGAATCACATTTTTTATGTTTTCTGGCAAGGACAATAGTTCCATAAAAAGACAAGTTGCAATTTGATTACCACCCTTCTCCTTCATGCCACATAAAGCATCCTCCAGTCCCCATATCATGAAGTGTTAGATTGTATGTCCACAGCTGTCTCTTATAAAAAGAAACACTAGAATTAACATAGGGTGTAGGGAGGCATTGTTGCAAATCAAAAGAATAACAATTTGTATCTTTGTTTTGTTTTGCAAAAGATTTGTCAATATCCGTTTGCTTCTAAACGTGTTTGTTTACCGCTAAAATAACCTAAAACTCTGGTTGTCAAAACGATACAAATAGTGTAATGTTTGCAGTATTTTGGGTATTTCTACAAATAAAACTACGTTTTCCCGAAAACACTACATGGTTTATTGCTTTATATTGACAACAATAAATTGCTCGATCGCGATACCATTTTAACACTAATCATAAATGTTCGAACCTATATCAGACTAATCCTAAGCTACAAGAGGTGGGGGAAGTCAGGCGCTCTTAGGCCACCACACTCCCTCGGATCAAATTTACAGAAAATCTTTCTTAATTTACCATTCGACATTTAGACGGTCTGGTGGCCTTCTAGCACGCTGAGGCCTTGTGATTAAATTTGAGTTTGAGTCACTAGTGTCCTTATCCGCCATAGACAGACTAGGCCTTCCCCTATTTAAATCATTATTTCTTGTCTCAATCATACTATCAGCTAAACTAACTTCTAAATTACCTAGTTCATTTTTACTTATATCTACGCACTCGCGAATTTGATTAATATGACGCTTCCATATTAATGTAGTACCAACCACTCTAACTAAATACGTATAAGCACCAATTTTGTTTTTCACTGTGCATTTTGTCCACAAAACTTGATTTGGTTTACGATAGTCCTTACAAATAACTAATTGCCCTACACTAAGCTTTACTTTCCGTCTCCCCCCAGAGTTTTTAATTTGGCATTTTTGCGCTTTATCTACATTTTTAAACACTGCGTCGTGAGTACTCCCATTCTCTTTATTAAAACCTATGGGATTAATTAAATTAAATCTGGTTCTAATGCTACGACCTAATAACAATTTAGCAGGGGTTTCACCGGTTGAACAGTGTGCTGTATTCCGGTAATCAAATAGAAATTCTTGCAACCGAAAAGACAGATTTTTTTCATTAATCACCTTTTTCAAAAATTGCTTTACTGTCCTTACCGTGTTTTCTGCACAACCGTTAGTACTCGGATTAAAAGGAGCTATAGTTTTGTGCTCAATTCCGAGTTTACTTAAGAATGTTTTAAACTCTCCCGAAGAAAAAGGTGCTCCGTTATCCGATACTAAACAAGTAGGTAACCCGAACTGTGCAAAAAGACTGTGGAGTTTATCTATTGTGGTAACAGATGTTGTACTAGGTACCGGATAAACTTCTATCCATTTAGAAAATGCATCTGTTACACACAAGTACATCTTATTAAAAAAAGGTCCCAAAAAATCTACGTGTAGCCTTTCCCACGGGTTATTTGGAAATTTCCACGGTATTAGAGGGCAATGCTCCGGACTAGATTGAAATCGAAGGCAGGATTCGCAAGATTTGCAAATTCTTTCTATATCCTTGTTTAATGATGGCCACCAAACATAGCTTCGAGCTAACGACTTGGTTTTAACTATCCCCATGTGGGAACTATGCAATTCCTGTAATAAAAAAGACTGCATTGAAGAAGGAATAATAACCTTATGTCCCCACATTAAAATATTATTTTCTATTGTAAGTTCATCTTTATGTAAAAAATAAAATTTGTAGTTTTCTTCTACTTTGGACGGCCACCCATTTAAAACATACTGAAATATCCGTTTGAGAATTACATCGTTTGATGTTTCTTTTTGAATTGTAGGAATGTCTAGCTTAAATAATTGTTGTTTTTCAATAAAATTTAAATAAGTAAAGTCTTTTTCGAAATAAACTGAGTTTACTTGGCTATGACTATTTGATGCTAATGGAAAACGAGAAAAAAAATCAGACACATTTTTTTCTGATTTAATATATTCAATGTCGTAAACGTAACCTGATAACAACCATGCATATCTCTGTAATCTATTTGCAGCCATTTGAGGAATACCTTTTTTATTTCCAAAAATAGCCAAAAGCGGCTTACTGTCTGTAACTAAAGTAAAACGTCGACCAAAAAGATATTGATGAAAACGCGTAACTCCAAATACCAAACTAACCGCTTCTTTATCGATTTGACTATATTTTTTCTCTGTATCACTCAGAGTTCTGGATGCAAAACATATAGGCTTTTCTACCCCATTATTAAATACATGGGACAGCACTGCTCCGACTCCGTAAGGTGATGCATCACAAAATAACTTTAATTTTAAATCCGGATTATAATGTACTAATATATCAGGGGATGTAATTAATTGCTTTAATTTGTTAAAACTTAAGTTGCACTCTTCCGACCAATTCCACAAAGTATCATTTTTTAATAGAACGTATAACGGATACGCCAATGTTGCCATATTTGGCATGAATTTCCTATAATAATTTATTAACCCCAAAAATGCCTGTAACTGAGTTTTATTTTGGGGAGGGGATGCTTCTAAAATTGCGCGAACTTTTTCAGGCGACTTTTTAAGGCCATCTTTATTTAATATATAACCCAAATATGTGACAGACTCTTGGAAAAAGACACATTTACTTTTTTTTACCTTTAAACCGCAGGAGTTCAGCCTTGAAAATACCTCATCTATTCGTGCAGCATGCTCAGCTATATTTTTTCCCGTTATCAAGACGTCGTCCTGAAAGCATACTACTCCTGAAATTCCCTGTAAAACCCTTTCGATGGTTCTTTGAAAAGCCGAGGGCCCTATTGAAATTCCAAAAGGCAACCGGTTATAGTAAAACAAACCCTTATGAGTACTAACAGTTGTCAGCATTTTCGACTCGTCGTCTAATAAAACCTGTTGGTAAGCGTGCGACAAATCAATCTTCGAAAAAGTTTGCCCTCCTTGGAGCTGTGTAAATAAATCCTCTATACGAGGGATTGGAAATCTGTCTACTTCAATGACTTGGTTTAATGTAATTTTGTAATCGCCACATAAACGCACTGTGCCGTCGCTTTTTAACACAGGAACAATCGGTGTGCCCCAGCTACTATACTCTACAGGAGTCAAAATATTTAATCTAACTAACCTATCTAATTCCTCCTCAACTTTATTTCTAAGCGCGTACGGAAGCGCCCGTGGTTTAAAAAATTTTGGTTGTGAATTAGGTTTTATTTTAATTTCGATTTTACCTTTGCTAAAGGTACCAATACCCTCTGAAAATACATTACTGTATTTAGACTGTAATTTTTGTACAATCTCGTTCTCAGTGGTAATATGTTTAATTTCTTGAATACCTAAATTGAATTTGAACATAAAATCACGGCCCAGTAAGGGTGGTCCCCCGTTATCAACAATGTAAACATCAACTGGGTGTGTTTTATTATTATACGTAAAATTTAATGACACTGTCCCTACAGGATCAATTTTTTCCCCAGAATAGCTGATTAATGTAGTTTTGGAAGAAGAAAGCGGTATGTGTAAAAAATGTTTATTATATAAGTCGCTTGACACGGCTGTTACAGCACTACCGCTGTCCAATTCCATATTTAAAACTACGCCTTCTAAACTAACCTCCAATGTAATGGGCAAATCTTTATTTCCTATGCCTAACTTGAACATATGCAAAAAATCTTCGTTTTTGTTGATATCAGTGTTATTTGATGAATTTTCAAGTTCAAGAAAATGAGACCGTTTTTTATTTACGCTACGAGAGTTTTTGCATACGTTCGATAAGTGACCTTTTTCACGACAAATATTGCATGCATGATAACGATACCGACAGATTTCTGAAGAGTGTCCCATTTTTCCGCAAACTTGGCAACTCCTGGTGACTTCAGAGTCTCTAAGCAGTGGCCTACCCCCTCTTCCCTCAGGAAAACTGCCGCTGCTACTTAACCAGTTTCTACTGTTATTTACTCGATTATTTACTGGCCGTTGTGATGACCAAGACTGCTGACGACTTCCTCCTTGCAACCCCCAATTTGAGGTTCCACTAGCGCCCATTCGATAAATTTGTGGTTCTGTTTTGATTTCCTTTTCATTGAAGGTATTGCCATAGCAAGTCTTAGCTGCTTCTATGCCTTGGGCAACCTCCACAGATTTGGTAAACGTAAGGGTTTTGGCATCCTCTTGAAGCAATTTTTCCAAAATTGCACCCTTTTTCATGCCGAAAATAAATTTATCCCTTATGGCCTCGTCGAGAAATGTACCAAATGAACAATTTGCCGACAAATGACGAACTCTGACGGCCCATTCGTTGATCGGCTCGTCGGGATACTGTTCAGCGGTATAAAATATCATCCTTTCTCCCCAAATGCTCGTCTTCAACCCAAAGTGTTTGTCTAATTTCTCGACTATTTTATTAAATGACACTTTCTCGGGTTCCTCGGGCACTAGTAAATCACTCACAATGCTATAAGCATTTTCACTAACATTATTCAATAATATAGCTCGCTTTATGTCTTCGTCGGTGATTTTATTTATAATGAAGAACTGGGTTAACTGTTTTTTGTACACTTCCCATTTATTAACGTTTGGGTCGAACTCGCGGATGGTCCCCATCGGCGATGCGAAAACTCCAATAGCACTGCTTGTTCCCGCCTCGACCACGCCGGCTGTCGGCGCGTCGTTTTTACCCATGTCTGCCTTGCACAAATTTCGTTAAACTGTATGAAATTACCGATTAATTACTTAAAACGACGATTTGGTATCCTACCGACTGCGCCAATGTAATGTTTGCAGTATTTTGGGTATTTCTACAAATAAAACTACGTTTTCCCGAAAACACTACATGGTTTATTGCTTTATATTGACAACAATAAATTGCTCGATCGCGATACCATTTTAACACTAATCATAAATGTTCGAACCTATATCAGACTAATCCTAAGCTACAAGAGGTGGGGGAAGTCAGGCGCTCTTAGGCCACCACAAATAGTATAAGTCAATATTAAATAAAAATACAAATAGTATAGGTTAACTTGTACTATTTAGACTTTTCATTAGTAAATATCTTAATAGTACAACTGAACTTGTACTGTTATGGCCACCGAAATCAAATTATTTTGGAGTTAAACTAAGTAGATCACATTTAAAATATAAATATTTAAAAGACACTGACTTGTTCTATTTGAACCAGTCAATGTGGGATTCTAAAATAGATAAAAAAAAGTACAAAAACTCATTTTGGTAAAATCCTGACTTATACCCGTTTGACCACCCACCATAGATATAAGGATTTAGTTATATCTACGATAAATGAAACATTTATCGATGGTTACATTATAATATAAATTGCAACTAAAGGATATAAAATAAATAAGTTTAAACTATATACTTAATATACTTGCATTTAATTCAAATTAATTTTTATTCACTAACGATCATACAATGATGATTTGAGGTTCGTCATACTGACCTGAGATACCAGCCCTTGTAAAGTTAAAAAACATCAGAACTGTCCTCTTTACAATTTGCACCAAAAGAGTGAGCGGAGGTTAACTGGTTAACTAATAAACTTTTGTAGTAGTGACTGAAATTTGTTGGGGTCGGATTAATATTCCGAGTTCCCCTCTGTCTTATTTTTCCAAAAAAATTCTCCAATGGATCCTGGTTAAATGTTCGCGGCATTAAATAGGTAAACCCAAGCTTTGACATTTCATTTCATAATTAAATAAAGTTTTTTATTGTTTTTATCAGATTATTTAAGCTTGGGGGTGTAAAAAATTAATTATGTGTCTTTTTTAATAAACTTATATGTTTTTAATTTTTTTTTAAAATTTTCCTTAAAAAAATTTAAATGTGGTGAACCGTTCTTCAAAGCTACTCTCAAATCTTTTCCAGGTAGTGGGTTAAAAGATGAACCATTCAAACTGTCAAATAACTGGTCCAAGAATTCCAACAAAATAGCAGTAAGGTCTGTCGGGGCAACTGGGACACGATTTTACAACATCTATGATTATAGTCAATTATTAATAGCCTAAAAACCTACTATTTAATTTAGCAATAATTTGAAATTTTTAGGGCAAGTTTATGCTGCTGTCTACTTAAAGAAAACGTAGGTATCCAGCAGATAATATTTTTATCATTTTAGAAAAAAAACAACACCAACACCAAAAACAACACCAAAAACAAGAACATTTGGGTCCAGTTGCCCCGGCTGAAGGGGTAACTGGACCCACATATATTCATCGGCGTTCCTTTGACGTTGTAGTTAACTGGGGTATCTGGGCCTATTTATACACAAACATATAACTTGGAAAAAAATGATGCTAGTTTCTATCACAAAAACTCTTGCTGTCAGAAGCAATGATCTATGTAAAAACACTTCCAATCAAAAACACTGATTATAAAAATATTTTATTGTGTTTTACAAAAATAAGATGGAACAACAGTTTTTCCAAGTAGTCTACCAAGAGATATGATAAAACATTTTAAGAAAAAGTTTTATAAAACAATATTGTGCAATATTTACACATATAAACAACTTAACAAAGAAAAAATCAAAATATGTTTGTTAGGTCAGAGAGATCAGTATTAAAACTTATCATGTCTTTAAATCGGGCTGAGCTGCTTTTAACTGGTTGTGATAATTTGCGAATAAAATCTTGATTAGCTATCAAGGATTCTTCATCCGTCTCGAAAAACTTCATGGTTTGACCGTGTCGTTTAAAAAACCTTCCCACATACCCTGCCTTTTCTTTTTGAATAAGATTTACGACGTACAATCTGAAAACCGCACCAGTTTTACCATAAACTTTAACGACGTAAAAATCGCCTATGTCAGGGGATACATTATCTTCTGTTTCTTCATCTTCTGAAGAAATACATTTTGAATCATTGTCACTTTCTTGGAGCGAATATTGATCACTTACATCAGAGGAATCGTCATCTTTAGTTATTGTTAGTCTTGTTCTTTCTTTTTTAATTCTTTCTTCAAAACGTCCAATAGCATTTCTCCAAAAGGTTTTCGTTTTTTTGTTTCTTGTGACTCGATATTTGATTCGGCTAGATTGGTCATCACAAAAGGTGGTGCAGTTGAGGTACTGGCCACAGACGGCTGCAAATCAATTATATTTTGTGGGTCTGTTGCTGCATTGGTGGCATCATATTCTACAGCTGTGCATTCTGTAGAGCACTCATCCTGACTTTCCTTTAGAGTTGAAGAAGTGTTGTTAACATCGCTCTTTTCTGCTTGTACGTTGGCATTTGGCAGATTATGATTATAGCGCCGCAGGTCTTCGGGTTTAAAAATACTCTGTTGTATTGCATGTTTATTGGGACCTTGCAAAGTTGGATCATAGATACCCGTGGTCGCAAACCCACTGATGATATTTTGGGTAGGCATCTCCTGTACCGCTTTGGTAAGAAGTGAGACAAATTCGGATTTTGGAATTTTCTTTCTAGGATTGTGACGTTGCCACTTTGATAATTCTTTGTCCCACTTAGTTTTTAGGCTCTTAAATACCGCAACATCCAAAGTTTGCAGTATATGGGTAGTATGCGGTGGTAATTTTATAATTGTCACCTGATTATCGTTGGCTAATTTAATCAGTTTTGTAGATAGATGTGTCACATGGCCATCGTATATCAGCAAGACTGGCCTTTCTGGACCAATTTGCTTTAAAAACAAATTCTTAAACCAGCTGTAAAACAAATTAGTTTCCATCCATCCACGCTCGGTAGCAGATACGGCCGTTTGCGTCACTTCTTTATTGAACCAATTTTCCATGACATATTTACCTTTGAAAACACAAAGCATGGGAAGCATATTTCCATCGGCAGCGCAACATAGAAGTACGGTGGTATTTTCCCGGCCTGATGTCCTTGTCTTGCGTTTACTTTTAACTCCAATAGCTCCCACTACCTTAGTCTTTGATGGGTCATGGCAAAATGACGTTTCGTCACAATTATATATTTGTCCTGGCTTTCCACTTAATTTTAAATGATTCATAATTTCCGACAATTTATTAAAACAATCATATATAACCCAGGGATTAACCTGATCCCATCTGACGTGCTCAATACTCTGCGGTTTCTTTATAGACATTGCATGCCTACGTCTGAAAGCAGTGAACCAGTCAGAACCGGGGCGGCCGTTCTTGAACCTTGTGGTTAAATTCTTTTCTTTTATGTAGAGCTCAACCACATCTATTACTTCATCACGGCACAGCCCAAACCCATTCCTTTCCATAGTTTTAATACAGTCCGCAATCTCCCGTTCCTCCTCTTCTGATAGGTATGTTGTCACTCCTCCTCCCCCTTTGTTGTCACTGGAAGTATTCCCTTTACCCCTGGTGCCTGCTATATAATGTTTTAAGGTTGACCTTGGAATGTGGTAAAATATGGCTGCTCCTCTGGTGTTTCTATTTCCGTTTCTTACGTCATCCACAGCTTTCTGCACGTCTTCCTTAGAATAAGTCGCACCCGCTCCTTTCGCCGTCTTTCTAACGTACGTACGCACCATTATCTACAAAATATTAGAATAATAAATATAAAAAATAATTATGGGGTATCTGGACCATAGGGCCCAAATACCCCAAGCATATAGCCCAGATACCCCATTATGGCTAGGAGTTTGGGGCAACTGGGCCACCCCTTTCACAAACCATCACTTTAAATTAACACGTTCGCTACCGACCAGAAATGGCAGGATCCCGCTGTGAACCAGAGCCGTATTTCAGAATATACCTAAATTTTTTTTGATTTTAAGACGCGTTTAATGACTAACCTAAATCAAGTACCAATGGCCATTATAGTGGCAACGGACCGACGACAGACCGCACAAAGGAAAACAACCACCGCGCGTGGACCAGATCTAATTTACATGCATAAGAATGAGTGTGCATTTTTGGCCACTATAGCGGCCGCGGTTCACCACGGAGGATTGGAAAGGCCACTATAGTGGCCGTCGGTAGCGAACGTGTTAAGAACGTTATTAAGCACAAAAATAAATTAAATAAATCCTAAATATATATAAAAATACAAAAAAAGGTCACATAATACCCACCATGTATTAAATTTTGTGACTAATAACAATGCATGTAGCACGATGTTTGCGGATTAAAACTCACTTAACTATCACGTTACGATTAACACGTAAATATGGCTGCAAGCTGTGTTTGGGATTTTGTTTAGGGTGGTCAGCACTGTCGATTACGATCGCCAACTGTTAAAACCAAAACAATTCAAACACTATGGCGGGAAAGACTCCATGGCCCAGTTACCCCTCTGGTCCAGTTGCCCCGACAGACCTTATCTGTAGCATCTTTTTCAAGTTTAAGAACTTCTTCTTCCGTTTGGACAGTGGTTCCTAAAAAATGATTATTTTTGACAGCTGCTTGTGTTATTAAATTTTATAGTAGTATAGTAAAATAGCAAGATATTTTAGTAACAATCTAAAAGCTAAAACCCACCTCAAAATGCAAATACGTTTATTGCTGCTGCAACTGAATGACTAAATACCTGGGTGCATTTTGAAGACACATAACCACGATAATTACAAACAAATGGTTAATTCTACAGCAAGAATACTTACCAGACATTTATTTTTTTAATTTTATTATTAAAACTAGAACTCAAAAAAAAATTATTTAAGCCAAAAATGTAAACAATGCGAACACAAGAAAGAAACAAACAAGGAAAAAGCGCGAAATTTTAATTAAGGTTATGGTAGATGGGACGTTGTCAGATTTTTTACAAAAAATACAATCGGTTTGTTGAACTAGAAACTTAACGTATAAAATCTAACTGCCCGTTACAAATTGTTTTTTGTAAACAATTTAGGCTTTAGATTTAGCAAAAAAAATTTTTTTCTATCTATCTATTGTTTTAAGTGTTTGAAAACTTGTTTAGAACCGAGTAAACGTAACAAAACCAGCTACTTGTGGCAACGTCTGTCATTGAAAAATAACCATAAACATAAAATACTCTTTGCGGTATTTGTCCATAAGTAACTGAATCGGTTATCGTTAATAAAGTTAAGGAGCTGACATTTTAGTGATGCGCATGCTCAGAATAACGATAACCATAATTGCATGGCGAAGTAATGGGTTTAAAATCTGTTTGATATTTTAATTTCTGGTCTTGTTCTCTCTACAGATCAACAACAAATTAGGTTATATTTTGTTTACACCACATTATACGGGCGCAACATATTATATAGGTACTTCCACATGACCAAATAAAACTTTTAGTACACATTTTTGGTTATCAAAAGTTAATGTTAAATAGCGTAAAATTTGGTTAAAAGAGTACACTTTAATAGTAAAGTTACCAACGTCTAAAAAACTCAAATTTGTCTGCTCCATTGTAGTGAAAGAACGGGTCCACACGTAGTCGTTTCGACGTCAGTTACTAACGTCGGGTTGTCTATAGTGACGTTGGTTAGACGTCCAAATGCTATTTGGGTGCCGCTGCTGAGATATTTGCGTCGCCGAGTTCTTCTACAGGTGCCGAAGAACTTACGTTTATGTTCGCTACATCAGCAGGAATATCTGTAACAGCACTAGGCGCATAGAGATGGTTCGGAAATATTGTTGGATTATATGGATTAATGCCAGTGGCACTAAACCCACTAACTGCGTTACTATGTGTTGCTGATTTAAAATAGGCGGCAGCAAACAGTTGACTTACTTGGTACCAGCCAACCGTCATGTTTGGATGGTTCTTAAGCCACAAAGTCACTTCTGTATTATAATACGATTCCAATGGGCCGAGCAATGCAACATCTAAAGGCTGCAGTCGGTGGGTACAGTGGGGCGGCAGGCATACCCATTTTCTTTGGCTTTTAAAGGTGCTCCCAAACTTTTATGGCTATCATGACCATTGACCATCAACTATTAAAATAACTTTCTGCTCTTTACTGGGTTTTACATGTTTGCTGAAGTGGTCCATCCAGTACAAGAATAGTTCTGATACCAAGAGTACCTGGCGGTGCACCATCAAAAAGTTCTTGTTTGTGATTTTTTCACGGAAATATTAACGCTGGGGGCACAAATTGTCCCATGGAACCCATGCAAGCTACTACAGTTACATGTGTGCCTCTTTCTGCACTTGTGAGTGCTCCCACTTGTTTCTTTCCTTTTCGTACGAATATTTTAGGAGGTTTCTGCACTGTTATTAGAGCAGAATTATCCATATTATAGAGACGGTCAAAAGGAACATTATCTTTTTCCATAGTTGCCTTAAGTAATTCAAAAAATTTTGTAACCTGGACCCTATTAAATGCTCGGGCTCTTGCGGCTGAAGTTGGCTCTGGGGACCTTAATGATAATTCTGGATGCCTTTGACGAAACCCTTTCGACCAGTCCCAACCTGCAATTTTTTCACTTTATTAAAAGAATGTTTATAATTCTGCATTTCAGCTAAACGATACGCCAACTTCCTAACTTCTGTTGTGGAAAATCCAAACAACCTTGGCTCATGCTCTAGCATAAGTTTCACAAGTTAGTCCTCTGCTTCTTTTGGTAGACTTGTTTTAAAATGACCCAAACCCTTTTGTGATTCAATAGCACACAAGTTTTTGTGTTGAACTCTTCTGCGCAAATTAGTTTGGGGTAAATTGAACATTTTAGATGCTTTTAGCCATCCCATTTCTTGATTTCTGATGGCTATAATTGCCCTTTGCATATCAGCTTCACTCCAGCTTTGTCACTTTGAACTTCTTTTATAATTTGACAGTATGCCACAAGAGTAAAACACAATTATTGCATTGCAATAAACGAAACCGGGCAAAATGACACACTCTGCCATTTTAGGCCGATAATCAGTGTGCTATATTACCCTGATGATACAAAAATTTTATCATTCAAAAAAAATATAAGGTAAGTTAATTTAAAAAATATCCAAAGTGCAACAACATCACCTTGTGTGCGAAAACCTACTAATAAAACAAAAAAATATTAGGTATTAGGCAGAAATGCAGATTTATTAGCTTACCAAAATGTGTAAAAATAATTTTGTTTACTTACATTTTCGATTAGGCGGCAAAATTAGAAGATCAATCGACTTACCTGTAAGGAAGAGTGATCCTAATTATACAAGCAACCTCGTCGAAAGATTATAAACACCCTGTAGTTGCAACGCAACGTTCCTAGTCTACGACGTTCAAAGATAAAACAAAAACTATGTAATATACAAAGAAAACACTATATTGTGTTAAATTCCACTATATTCAAAAAACAAACAAAAACATTTGTCGACTCGACATGTTTCGCTACACTGTAGCTTTATCAAGAGTGAATAATCAAACCTAGGTGTAAGTATATATACCTTAGATTGGGTTTTCCAACAATTCAAAACAAATTTAATAGGGGTGAGTTATTAAGATCTAATTGACAATTTAGGAGATTATTTGTATTTTTAAGTTTATTTATTTCTAGGGATTCCAGCAAATTAAGTTTATTACCCTCTTTTCTGTATGAAGAATTTGGAAATTGTAATTAAAATTATGAGAATATTCTAGTAAATGATTTGCATAAAGGGAGTCTGTTTTTTCCAACGTAAAGCTAGAACTGTGTTCTCGAATTCTTTTTGAAAAGCTTCTACCAGATTGACCTATGTATGTTTTGGGGCAATCCTGACAAGTTAGTTTATAAACACCGCATTTATAATTTATTTATTGTTTATAAACTACCTTGTCAGGATTGCCCCAAAACATACATAGGTCAATCTGGTAGAAGCTTTTCAAAAAGAATTCGAGAACACAGTTCTAGCTTTACGTTGGAAAAAACAGACTCCCTTTATGCAAATCATTTACTAGAATATTCTCATAATTTTAATTACAATTTCCAAATTCTTCATACAGAAAATAAGGGTAATAAACTTAATTTGCTGGAATCCCTAGAAATAAATAAACTTAAAAATACAAATAATCTCCTAAATTGTCAATTAGATCTTAATAACTCACCCCTATTAAATTTGTTTTGAATTGTTGGAAAACCCAATCTAAGGTATATATACTTACACCTAGGTTTGATTATTCACTCTTGATAAAGCTACAGTGTAGCGAAACATGTCGAGTCGACAAATGTTTTTGTTTGTTTTTTGAATATAGTGGAATTTAACACAATATAGTGTTTTCTTTGTATATTAAAATGGAGTTCCACCAAGTAAAGGCAGAATCAATTCAACAAAAACGATGTACTTATATAATCGGTGATTCAGCACCGCTCTGCTCTGCCTGGGACCGACGTTGAATCTTCATTGTTGAAAGAATCTAGATTGCCAGGGGTGGGTGCTTTAAAGATAAAAGCTAGGAATGGGTAGTTTATAATCTTTCGACGAGGCTGCTCGTATAATTACGATCACTCTTCCTTATAGGTAAGTCGATTGATTTTCTAATTATACTTCGCAGCCTCGTCTCAGATTATAAACACCCTGTAGATGTTTAACGAATCTGGCAATCTAGACTGTTACTAAAACCCTTTTTGCGATATAAAAATAATCATTTAATGTTGGCATATCGGGTTAGTATTTAATCAACTAAATACATTCGGTAAGTATATATATTAATTGTAGGTACATAAGTATATATAATATATACAAAAAGATATATTCTATATGTATATTAGTACATTAACACAGTAACAAAAACTAAAAAATTGAATACATATAGGGAGAGAGTAAATACTTACTCTTAATTAACGTAAAAATCACAAGAATAATTATGATAGAAGTCATTCTAAATTTACAACTTAATCCTAAAAGCAAAGAATATTTAACATTTATGTAACGTTCGACCCCTCTAACATTCCCTTTGCAAAGTCAGAACTGTCTGGCAAAATCGGTTTATTATAAAATTTTGAAAACATTTTAGATTTTTCTGTCCATCCTGCTGCTTTCCTTATTGATTCTATATTAGCACCCCCCTAAAGGCTGCTGAAGTAGACGCATGTTTGGCAGAGTATGCAGAAAATATTTTAACATCTATTCCACACTCTTCCAGAACATTTTTAATCCAGTGACTAATCGTCTGCGCACAAGCTGCATGGATTGGTTTTTTAATTGTCAAAATTAGTCTCTCCTCTCCAGGAGGCCTTAAACTTGATGTTATTTTTAGGTATTCAATAATAGTAGACCCTAGACAGAGCTCGAGTTTTTCTTTAAAAAAAGGTATAAGTAATACTGGTTGAAGCCTATTTCTGCCTGATGTTTTTAATTTCTCAGCTATAAATATTTCTAACTTATCAGTCGTTTGTTTTATTAAATTAATGTTAAGGTTTGTAGTCGTTGTCCACATATTAAAGACAATAAAACTACCATTTTAAGAGTTAAATGTCTTAAGGATATACTGTGTAAAGGGTACCACTCTGCCAGTTTTAACAATACTGGGTGAGGATCCCATATGTAATCATATTTCGGTTTTGGAGGTCTAATATTATACAACCCCTTTAAAAATCTCTTAATCATATTTTGGTCCTCTTCATTAAAGTTTAATATTAAGGCTAGTGCTGATTTATATGTATTAATGTTGGAATACGAAATACCAGAGTTAAAAATGTATGTTAAGAAGGATATTACTTCTTGGAGGCTATACAGAAAGGGGTTTATTTGTTTCTTACCGCAGTAGTTCCACCATTTTTTCAAAACACTATCATATTGCCGGTGAGCGGTTTTATTTAAGGAGCAAAGTATGGCTTCTATACCGATCTCTGGAAAGTCTCTCTTCAGAAAAGCTATCCTGATAACCTCCCTGCCACCAGGATAAGCGTCCTGTACATGGGATGAGGTTTCCTAAACGGGAACATAAGAAAATTTTTCATAGGTCCAAAACAAATAGGTTCACATGTAAGTAACTTTTGGAACACAGGGTACCACGGTTGACTTGGGCACTTGGGAACCACCAAAATGCCTGTGGCCTTATCCTCAATAATTTTCTTTATAGTTTTCTTAATGATACTAAAAGGGGGGAAGCCATAAGAATTAAGTTGTTTCCATGATACAAGAAAGGCATCGACCGTAATACTATCTGGGTCTGGTTTCCATGATATATATGTCTTACGCTTAGTGTTAAGCTTAGACGCGAACAAATCAATTTCAGGGAAATTAAATACCTGACACAGATTTCTAGATTCATAATCGGCAATAATATTTTGTTTTGTATTAATATAAGAAGCAAAGGGTATTATGTTTTGTTGCTCACAATGCTCCCAAATTTGTTGAGCAACTTTGTTTAATTTTTTATATTTAACACCACCCATTTTATTAATGTATGTTAATGCTGTAGTGTTATCCACTCTAATTAATATATTGGCATTATACAATTCCTTTGTAAACGATTTAATTGTATTATAAACAGCTTGTAACTCCAATATGTTAATGTGCTGAGTTTTCTCTTTCGTGCTCCAGTAGCCCCTTGTTCGAATAAAGTTACACACTGCCCCCCACCCATTTTTGGAAGAGTCTGAAAAAATCTAGAATTGATAATTTGGTTCAATAATACTTATACCCTGATCATAATATATTTTAAGCCACCATATAATATCATTTTTAATGGACAAAGGAAAATCAATTTTTCTGTTATATTTATTATAATTTTCGGCAAGGGCCAACTATTTTACCCGCTCCAAGACTTTTACATGCGCCCAACCGTATTGAGTAGCTGGGCATGCTGCCACAAGAACACCAATGAAGGCTGCTAGAGTACGAATTGAGCAACTGCTTTTTTGTAGGAATTGATTACAGAGTGAAACAATTTTTTCTTTTTTATCTAGAGGTAATGACATTCTCATATTTACGATGTTAAAATTAAACCCTAAGAATCTACATTCTTTCGTGGGGAACAAAACACTTTTTTCTTTATTTATAGTGAAACCTAATGATGTTAGTAGGTCTACAGTTATATAACAATATTTTTTAGCCTCATCATAACTTGACGCAATTATCAATAGGTCATCTAAGTATGCCACGCAGACAACCCCTAAATTTCTTATAATATAAGGACTGATTTTAGCAATTTAGTAAAGACAAAAGGTGCGGTAGAGAGCCCAAAGGGTAAGCAGTAAAAGGAATATAATTTTTCTTTATATTTAAACTTAAGATATTTTCTATATTTTTTATGAATATTAACTGAATAATAAGCATTTTTTAAGTCAATTTTACACAGAAAGCTATTTTTGTGAATTAGATCTTTAACACCTCTATAGTCCTCTAGTTTAAAGTGAGGTGGTTCTATTAGAAACGTATTTAGTAACTTGAGATTTAATATAAATCGTAGAGAACCATTTGGTTTTTTGACAATAAAAAAGTTTGAAATAAATTGGTTAGTCTGACTGCAAGTCCTTGATATAGCACCAGTGGCAAGCAGGTTAGTAATGGTCCTGCGAATTTCCATAGAGGAGTTTTCTTTAATAAGGTTTTGGGGAAAGTTACTTTGTGTGGGCTTAGAACATAAGGGAAGTTTATAACCTTTAACCCATTCTAATATTAGAGAGTTTTGTGTAATGCTCTGCAATTTATTATAAAATTTACAGAGTCTGCCCGAGTTATTCACCTTTATTATTTCCTGTGGTCCGTTCTCTTCTAACTCCGTTTCTGTTTGCTATTTTCTGCTCCCCTTTGTCTTTTTTTGACTGTTGAAACAGGATCGCCTGGCTAAAAAATCAGTATTTGTATATTTGCCGGATGATCCTGGTAAGAATTTCTTATTCGGTGCCTTCGAAGTTGAACTAACACCAAGGAATGGAGAAACCTTCTTTTTTATGTCGCTGCTAACCTTTCTAACTTCCTCGGCGGATTTGATATGTGTAGATATCTCTTCCCCCAAAGAGATAGATGTCTATTGGTCTATCCGTAACAACCTACCTAATCGAGCTGTCTATAAATAATAAAGAAGGGGGCGAAAATTTTCTACAACGGTCTCCCCCTCTCAATACAATATAGTTTCAGGTGAACAATCGTTTTCTATACTGTACCTTAACATACAATCTATAAGAAATAAAACGGATGAACCTAATTTATTTTTGGAAGCACAAAATTAACCAGATATAATTTGCATTTGTGAGCACTGGTTGAAACCCGAGGAATTGTGTTTTATTATTGATGAATATATAATTTTATCTAAATATTGTAGATCGAACCTCTCACATGGTGGTACTATGATTTTAGCAAGAAAGTCTTTTGTAGAGGTAAATTATTTTCAAAACGTTAATAAATATGATAAGTTTGTTACGGATCAGATTTTCGAGTTCTCTTTAATTTATTTAAAGGTTAAAAAATTGTATTATGTGCATTTATCGTAGCCCTTCTTCAGGCATTAACGACTTTTTGGATAAACTGGAACAGATCCTGTCTTTGCTGTCACATCAGTCAAATCTGATTTTGGTGGGTGATTTTAACATTAATTTCAGTGACGCAGGCTCAATTCATACACTTAATTTATGTAATCTTTTGGAGTCATTTAACCTTGTCATGCATGTGAATACTCCCACTCGTATATCCCGGTTCTCTTCTACCACCATTGATTATTTTTGTTCATCTTTGACCACCTCTAATATAGAGTGTTTAGTTGTGAATTCAGGATTGTCAGACCACCAAGCCATATTGAGTACGATTAAATTTGACATTAGTCCAGAAAAACCTAAATTTAAGAGCGGTAGGCTATTTAGTACAGTAAATTATAATAAGTTTATCAGGCTGTGTAAACTCGTTCAGTAGATTGATGTCTTGAAGTATAGCGACCCTCTTGACCAATTTCATATAGTTTTACAGGAATCTTTTAATAGATTATTTACCTCATCCATTATAAAAGCGGGTTGATTTTCACCTGATTATTCAGCGATAATCTCCCGCTCTCCGGTAAAAATCACCCTTGTCAAAAGTGAAAATCTCACCCGTCAAAACTGAAAATCGCACTTGTCAACATTTAAAATCACACGTCTGTAACAACAGGTTTTTTATTGGTGTGGTGATGTTTGATGATTATCTAGATAACGAACAATGGCGTTTTTGGTTGTTACTATGGACAACAAATAAAATACAAACAAACGCCAAAGTGTCATTTCGAGATATCATTTAAACGTTTTACAAAAATGAAAAAAAAAAACGAAAATTGGCTCTGTTTCTTCAAACTCCACCCCTCAGCATTCTGTTATACAGTATACTAATTGTGTGTTTAATTGCAATACATTAAATGGTGCAACATAAATCGTTAGTTTTTTATTTGGTAAATAATCTTCAAAATACATTTCGGGATTGGGAAATAATCAGAAAATCATTCTCAGATTTTTTGCCATTAGGAAATCTTCGGAATGATTTTCGATAATTTCCCCATCCTTTAATATATTACTACAGAGCATTTCCTGTTCAGAAAATCAAGTTAAAGCGTGAGAAGCCCTGGTTTACGGAGGGATTAAAAATATCATCTAAAAATATGCGGTGCCTGCATACCTTAAGAAAATATACAAATTGCGCCTCATTTCTAAATTATGTTTAGAGATATAGGTCCCTATACAGACAGCTAATAAAACGCGCCAAAGAACTGTATTTCTCCACCCGTCTCAATAACACAAATAATTTGCAGAGGGAAAGTTGGAGGATTGTCAATGAGATGAGAGGTGCGAATAAGTCCCGCAATTATGGTGCGGATATCTCCCCTGATGCATTAAATAATTATTATTGCTCTGTCGCGGATACTCTTATGTCTGGATTAAGCCCGACTGTCGATTTTATGGAATATTTGACGCGATTTCGAATCGGTCATTCTTTTTTCTTTCGACCAACTGATCCAATGGAACTTATCGAGGTTATTGGGTCGATTAAAAATAAAAACTCGTGCGGTGAGGATGGCATCTCAGCTAAGATTTTCTTGTCTCTTCCTTATTGTGCGTTAAGTGTTCTCTCTGATGTAAAATCATTCGTGGGTGGTAGGTAGATTCCCTGATATCCTTAAGCATGCTCAAGTCATTCCCCTCCACAAAGGTGGAGAATCGGATGATCCCAGCAATTTTCGTCCGATCTCCTTGTTGTCAACCCTGTCAAAGATTATTGAGAAACTGGTTAAAATCCGTGTTGTGTCTTTTCTTAACCAGAATCAAATTTTACATTCAAATCAATTCGGATTTCAAACGAAGAAGGGAACTGACGATGCAGTGTTTCAGTTTTTGGAGAGGGTGTATTCTGGTCTAAATGGTGGAGATTCTGTCGCGGCGGTTTTTTGTGACTTGTCCAAGGCGTTCGACTGTGTGAGTCACGAAATTCTGCTGCGGAAGCTGGATGTGTATGGTTTTAGGGGAGAAATACTGGTTCCGATCTTACCTTGACGGACGCTCCCAGAGGGTTATCATTGGGTCCAGAACATCGGAGGCTGGTCAAATAAACTGCGGAGTTCCTCAGGGCTCAGTCCTTGGTCCACTTCTTTTTCTGATTTATATTAACGACCTTGCCTTTATCAATATTACTGGCCAATTTACGCTTTTCGCCGATGATATCACTATACTCTGGCGTCATCATAGTGCTATTGCACTCAGGGATAGGGTGTCATCTGATCTTCTTATGATTAAGCAATGGTGCGATTCTAATATGTTGACTCTTAACGTCCATAAAACTAATGTTATGGGCTTTCGTTGCAATATGGATGGGTTGTACCTTGGTGAGAGTCCTCTTACGGCCAAGTCTAACACCAGATTCTTGGGTTTATCCATCGACGACCACTTAAAGTTTGATTCTCATATCTTGGAACTGACTCGGAGGGTAGCTTCTGGTTGCTATGCTGTGCGGCTAGTGTCACGGGAAATTGGTTCAGCTCTTGCTCGGACTGTCATTTCGGACTTCGGACTACCATTCTTTGGTGGAATCCCACTTGCGCTATGGGATTGTATTCTGGGGAAATACATGTAATTACCTGTTGAATTCATTATTTGTTTTGCAGAAACGAGCTGTTAGATATATTTGCAAAAATTTTGGAGATGTGGATTTGTCTACTCTGAAGACTGTGAATAAAAGGAATTCATGGGTACAGCTATTGCAGATACTGCCGCCGATATTTGTTCTTGGAGGCGTATTATAAAGGTATGCTGCTTAATTAGGGCCTCTAATAGGCAACCGCTAACTTCCGAGTTAAGTTTAGGTAGGGAAAGGCCATCTGCATTGATTGGTCTAGGATATTTTTCTAAGATACTTTTTCTCTCGGTTTTTTCCACACTATCTCTACTAAATGCAGTCCATCTATTGGCAATTTCTGTATGTACCTCTGGGCCGACAGCTGTGCCTGCTAAAGGATCCATACCAAGTATGTCAACAGGATTTTTGCCTGGTTGCTGGAGTTGGTTATTGTCCTCCGTTTGAAGGTCATTATTCTGACGACTTAAATTTGAAGACCGTGAGCTTGACGCAGAATTACTAGAGCTCGATCTGAAATGAAGTGCATAATTATACTATTTATTCCTTCTATTTGTTTTAAACAAAAAAAGGCTTTTTCTTCTGTACTTCAGTCATAGAACGAAAGCAATATAGCCCGTCTATAAGGTAATGTTACAAAAACCGTGATGCGGCAGACAAAAAAAAATCTTATAAACTTATAAATTTCGTCATAATTTTTATGACACCTCTGACCTCGGCCTGCTTGAGATAACGCTTAATATGTTTCAGCTTTTATACTCAAAGGTCGTACCGAAAAAAACCCTTTGTAGGGATTCGGGAGGATGATGCTCAGTGTATATATTATGTAGTACATATTTAAATTTTAAATAATTATGTAAATACCAAAATAAATTTTGTCCTAAGATACTTGTAAGGAAATTATGTGTAATCAACAACCCATACAATCGTGCATATAATAATTTAAAAGTATGTAAAGGTTTTTTTAAAAAAATGGTTTACTATAAGAAATCCATGATTTAAACCAGCTCTGATTACGTATTTGAAGGTAACTTCAAAGTAATAACTGAAAATAAATTAATTAGTACTTACTGCTATCGCTATCGAATTCCTTAAGCTTTTCATTTAATTTCCTCATTTTCCGTTTAATTTTTTGTAGGTATTTATACTTATTTTTACGCTCCGGCATCTTGTTTTCACAATTATAAAAATCAAAACACACCGGCCACTTATTTTTCTTCAAACGCACGCTATTCGGTAGAATACGACACGATACAATGAAGATTCAAGGACGGCGTCGGTCCCAGACAGGGCAGAGCGGTGCTGAATCACCGATTATATAAGTACATAGTTTTTATTTTATCTTTGAACGTCGTAGACTAGGAACGTCGCGTTGCAACTACAGGGCGTTTATAATCTGAGACGAGGCTGCGAAGTATAATTGTCAATAAGAAGCGTGCACTCTAGTAGGTCGACGTCTTGACCAACCACTACGACTTGTTCGTTTTCCTGTGATTTTTTTATAGCAGTGGTAACAATTTTGACATCATCATCATCTACTGCAATACATTTGCCTACATTTTGGTTGTCCAGATGTTCAGCAAGCTGTGAAATATGTCGTTCCTTATTGTTAAGATTAGTTAAAAATTTACTTTGCGTTTTAACTAATACCGTATTTTTGTTAAAAAGAATATCAAGCGCAGAGCGTTTTAACATTCTTCTTTGACGTTCAACACTTTTTGTGCTGACACTATTTTCGGAGTAACCGTCAAATACAACAGTAACTTTGTTGCCATAGCGTTTATAAATAAAATTGGTATATGCAGAGTAGACATCTCTAAAGGTACCTTCTTTTGGCCAAACCATGCGATGAAGAAGGCAACTACCATCAGGAACGAAATGGTAACCTGCTGTGCTCACTTCTTGCTCAGCGACTTTGTTAAAAATATCGTAGAGCGACGATTTTTTTGTTTTTCTCATCAATACAGTATTATCAAATAAAGTCAATGGCACAGAAGCAAGCTCGTACTTAAAACAAGAGCGCAGATCTTCAGAAGAGTGTACTGTGCATATGATTCTTTGGAAAAGTTGGGTTGAATCGATTTGAATGGATTGAATCTTTAACCACTTTAACTTTGCCAGCTGACAAAGTCATAGTCTTTACTAAATTTGCACGTTTTAATTTGAGTACTCCAAATACGCTGCATTCTGAGATAGATTTTCGCAAAATCTCTTCCCACACACGCTTTGCTTCATTACAGTTGGTTTCCTCTCCAGCAACATACCCAGTAGATAGCGAAACAAGATTATTCGTATCAATAAATGGGCTGGGTTCTCTAAGCCACTGTTAAAATTTTCGACTATCTTATTCATCTGTCTTTATCCTCGCATCTCTCATTTTTACATGCTGATCCGTGGTGCTTAATGTAATGTCACAATACAACAGCTTCGCATACATGGTGTGTAGCTGGTAGTCCAAAAATTCATTTATTAAGGACGCTTTCTGAAAAGCCCCTTCCGTGGGTTAAGCCACCAAGAGACTTTATGCCTCTCATGAGCGTTTGCTCAATGGTCACGTCTGACTAAATTCCGGACCAATGTTTTTCGGAGCGACGAATTGTGAAAAATCCTTGTTTGGTAAATTTTTTATATTCTTCTTCGGTCATTTTTTCATGTTAGCATTCCATTTCTTAAAGGTAAAGCTGACAAGACTTTGCATAGGGAAAATTACCGGTTGCGTGAAAAATTGGTAACATTGCTTTGATGCAACTTAGATGAAGATTCCAGTCTCCAGTTCGTTCTGATTGAATAAAGTGAATTATAATAGTAACCAACTCCAAGTATTGCAGCCATAGTTTTGCAGTTTTCCCTTTTTCTCGCAGAATATTTGTTGCATCGACAAATTGTAATCTAAGTTGTTTAATGGTGTCGTCATCCAACAAGCTCTCATTTGTCAACATTGTGTTCTTCATTCCGATGAGCATTGACGATATATATTCTTTGGATTCTTCATGGATTTCGACCTATCAACATTCAACCGATACTAAAGACACTAGTTTTGATGTTAAATATAAATTTAGTCCTCTAGCGGCCATATTTTATAGTAAATAAACACTATGTCGTTTTGCCCTGGTATGCCGTTTTAGGCACAATTCCCCTACGCCAAGAATCCTTTTCTGAGAGGTTTTCCTTTGGGCGTTTTCTCACTGACACATTCGATGATGATTGTGCTAATGGTTCTTTCCTTATTTCGTTTTTGGGTACTGCATTTTCAATTTAGAACTTGTTAAAAGAAAACAGGTCTTTGCTGACCAACTGTGCCCTGTAATTGGGTGATTTTCTTTGTGGACCCTTGTTTTTTATTTTTATTTTATTTATTTATTCCAATTAAAATCCCAAAAATATCTGTTCATGCGGGATTCTCTACTAATAACAACATCAAAAATATATTTGTTAAATATAACTAATTAAAATAGAAGGTAAGTCAAAATAATACCTAAAATGTTAATATTCAATAAAAATATTTAAATATGTATAAAATTGTTCAAATATTATTTCTTTTAATAAAATAATATAACTAATAATATCGTTTAGATATCATTTATAAATAATTTGAAAAAATAATTAATCATTAAATAAGTGCACGTTTAAATATTTTTTAGTTTAAGATTTAGCTTTCTCTTTTTTAAGTATTTTCTTAGTTATCATTTTAAAACGTTTTATATTTAAAAATTTTAATGCTTGGGGTATTTCGTTGTAAAATTTCATACCTTGATAATAAATGGAGTTCTGATCTGCCGTATTAAAGGTAAATCAATATTGAAAACAGTTCTAGTTAAATGATCATGTACGTCACGTCCGTAATTGAACTTTATATTTGAATGTTTATTTTTTGATATAATTTGGTGAATAAAAACAATATTTTGCATTAAGTGAATATCCTTAACTGACATAATATTAAAATTTTTATATAAAAATCTAGTTGAATATTGGCTATCCAAGCAATATATATTTTTAATTGCTTTATTTTGTAAAACTTGTAAAGGGTTAGGCAAATTTTGAAAAGTTTATCCCCATATTAAAGTTAAATATTGTAAATGAGAATGAATAATAGCAAAATAAATAGGACTTAACATATTTATTTTATTTATTTATTGAATACTTTACAAACACCATCACAATAAATAGTAGTTACATGTAAAGTCATAATTGCAAATACAAAAAATCAACAATAGGAACAACTTGAGCAACCCAAATCTATACAATAATAAACTCGAAAGAAGGAAAAGACATAAAATAAAATATAAATTTTAAATGTGCAAAACAAGTTCTAAATTACAGACCTCAATTTTCTTACATTGACATGGAACATATCCGTTTGGACCTCGCTAAAGATCTCATTTGCAACAGCCATCATTCTGTTAAAAGGCGATAAACTGCGTTTATCTACACTGAATAATTCTTGTTTTTTAGGAATTCTTAGATTAATCTTAGGTACATTAAAGTGTATATAATTAATTAAGTCGCAGTCTTTATATTTATAATTATTTACAATATAATACAGATATATCACCGCCAGTTGTTTTCTTCTTTGTAAAAGAGATTTAAACTTAAAGCTATCAAGCATAGATTTGTATGAGACCTTGTAAGGGTAAGTATTATTTTTCAAGACGTACAGGTAACGCAGAAACCTTTTCTAGACTCTTTAAATATAATCAATATGTACGGCCTTCGCGGGCATCCATATTTGTGAAGCATACTCCAAGTGAGGTCTTACCAAAGAGTTATACAATCTAATTATAGTAGAGATCTTGAAATTTTTTGTATTCCTGATTAGGAAGCCTAGCGCTTTTATAGATTTTTTAATCATTTGTAAAAAATGGGTATTAAACTTTAGGTTTATCTGAAAGAAAACTCCCAAGTCCTTCACCACACTTTCACGATTTACTGTTACGTCCAAGATTTTGTAATTATTTAGGATTGGGTTTATGTTTCTTGTAAAAGTTACAACAGAACATTTTTTTATATTAAGGAACATGTTATTGTCTGAAAACCACTTACTTACTTTATTGATATCGGTCTGGAGTAAATCACAGTCTGTCTGTGTCTTTACAACCCTGCAAAGTTTAAAATCATCTGCAAAAAGTAGTCCTGTGGAGTTTGAGAGGCAATCTTGTAATGTGTTAATAAACGTTAAAAAAAGTAAAGGTCCCAAATTGCTCCCCTGCAGGACGCCCGAGGTTGCAGTAAAGGGTTTTGATTCACAGGTGCCAATTTTTACCCACTGAATTCTATTTGATAGATATGAGTTA
This sequence comes from Polydrusus pterygomalis, assembly GCA_963969555.1. NCBI lineage: Eukaryota > Metazoa > Arthropoda > Insecta > Coleoptera > Curculionidae > Polydrusus > Polydrusus pterygomalis. Next base: position 87,942,360 of record OZ018379.1, read on the forward strand.
AAAAAATAATAAGTATTATCTGTTATACCTAGCTCCACAAGTTTGTTAAGTAATAATTCATGATTGACCCTGTCGAAAGCTTTCTCACAGTCTGTGTAAATAACGTCTAGCTGGTTTTTATTTATAATTGCTTCAGCAGCAGCTTCAGAAATTATTGAAAGATTTGTTATGGTGGATTTATCTTTCATAAATCCATGTTGAAACTTTGAAATTTTGGGTTTTAGAAATTTATACAAATCATCACATAATATTGTTTCAAATATTTTTGCTAAAACATTAATTAAACTGATGGGTCTATAATTTTTAACTTCATTTTTATTGCCACTCTTAAAAATAGGCGTTATTTGTGCCGTTTTTAGGGCGTCAGGGAAATGTTTATTTATAATAGCAAGATTAAATATATGTTTCAATGGTGAAGCAATAAACTCCGGTATGCCTTTATATATGTAGGCTGGGATATTATCAGGAACAGTTGATTTTTTTGGTTTTAGTTTTTTTATACTTTGAATTACAATATTTTCTGTTATTACCGAGAATCTAAAAGAGCTACCACTGAAATCAGGAGTGCAATCATTTTTGCCCATAGGTTTTTCATAGACTGACTGAACATGTTGTGCAAAAGCATTCGCAATGTCTTTTGAATTTGAATATAAGTTTTTACCATTTTTGACTTCCCCGGGCACCCCACTTTTCTTAGACCTGGTACGCATAAACTGCCAGAATGAGGAAGGGTCAGAGTTTAAATTACTCTCCATATATTTTTCCGGTAAGACCTGTATTCATTTTTTGTTTGAAGTTTGATACTACTTCTTAGGTTGTTAAAATAATTGCACAATGATGGACTTTTTTTTTGAGATTATGCGGTGTAGTTTATTTTTTCCCTAATTTTGCGTATCAAATCTATGGAATACGATATAGGAAATCTAGGTTTACCACACGAGCTCTTTATCTATTGTTTAGGCACAGACATGTCCAAGAAGCCATACATACGATCATAAAAATATTTCAAACTATCATTTACACCTGTTATCGTATACAGTTCTGCCCAATTATGATTTTTAACAAGATCATACAAAAGTAAAAAATCTCCCTTAGAAAAATTATATACATACTTTTTAGGTATACAAGGCTCATACTTCTCTTTCAAAGGCACCTGAAAAAGTAGTGCAGGATGATAAGGGTCCTTAGCAACAACTGTGAGTGCTGGTCTAGTAATGTGTGGTATTTCTATGTTAGATATAAGCAGGTCCAAACATCTATTTCTAAAATTTTTAATAGTATTCAATTGCTGCAAATTATGTAAATCAAGAAACTCTCCTAATGCATTATTTTTATCATTATCACAGGTATTTAAGTATGGAAGGTTAAAATCTCCTAAAATTAATACTTTGGTTTGCTCACTTGTTAAAATGCTCCCAAATTAGTTAAAATAACTAATATAATCATCTATACATGAATTAAAATATACCACAGATACAATAACAAATAAATTTTTAAGTTTCAACTTGACAAATAAACATTCCACATTACAATCTTTGGTATCGAGTACTTCATACGAGATCCTCTTATTAAATGCCACCAAAACACCACCCCCTCGGGTGTCTGATGTACTTTTGTCCTTTCTAATCACTGTGTATCTATCATGAAAGAGTTCTCCAGAGTAAATGCCATCACACAACCATGTTTCTGTCAATGCTATTACCTCATATTCTTCAGAAAGTAGGTTGGTATAAAAAGTCTCCGTTTTTGTCTTGAGGCCACGGACATTCTGATAGGAAACTTGGCCATACTCTCTTCTCTTAGTAACTTTATTTACCCTTGCGTTTCCTGAGGAACCGTCTCCTCTGTCTGCGACAGTGTCCTCTTTCCTATAAAAACTTGGAGACCCCCGAGGCCATATCTCCTTTTTCCACGCATTGCGAAAGTTATCTTGCCTAATGGTTACCTTCATTGACGCATATAGTGTAGGCTGTTTAGATTGGTGCTCTTCACAAGTCACCTCGGGAAAATGTGTAACTAGTTTGAAGTCAAAAAAAGTTTTTTTTTAAAATCCCCACTGGTGCAACTATGTTCTGTTTCATTTTTTTTTTATGATCGAGCACAAGCACTATAGGAAAAATCCTTTAAGGCGCTCTGGGAGCGGTGCGTGTGCGAAGAAAGCGATTCATGTTTTTCTTGAATCGTTGGAGGTTATATTCGGTTAGAAACACGGTCTTAGAAAGGCCGTTCCACAAAGATGACGTCCTCCAAATGAAAGAGTTCTGAAACAATGATGTTCGGGGTGTACTAAGTTGAACCACATAGGGTTGAGCGGCAGTGGTTCGTCGTGTGTTTCTGCTATGTATTGCTCTAGGTGGAATCGAGCGGGCAATATCTGTCGAACACTTGCCATGGAAATATCTGTAGAAGAGAGTCAAATCACCAACCTGTCTTCGATGTTCTGAGCTGTCGAGGTTCTTAGTCAGCTCGTAGTCGCCGATTAGGCGAACGGCTCTCCTTTGGATGGAATCCAACAACCGAAGGGTATGCTTCGGTGCAGAACTTCAGATATGAGTTGTGGACGTTAAAGTCACCAAAGATAGCGACTTCGGCATTAGGATGGTTGGTTTGTAAGAAGTCAATTGTCTTTGCTAGAGACGAGAAGAGTGCTCTGTAATGGGTGTCACTTGGAGGACGGTAAAGGCAGCAGATAAACTTGGTGATTTTCTGCGTTGATATTTTAAACCACATTACATCAAACTTTGCTGGTTCAAGTGTGTCCTCTCGTTGGCAGTAAAAATCATCTCAGATAAAGAGACAGACCCCAAAGTTGCGTCTAAATCGGAAATGAAAATCTATCCAGAATATAAATAGCTGACGGTGTTCGTTGACGATCTGACCTTTGTCTCGGTCAGTGCGAGCACATGGGGCTTGGATGATTGTAAGTGCTGGTGGACTGAATTGATGTTGGTATTAAGCCCTCTGATATTGCAGAAATCAATTTTGAAGCTGCTGTTTTTGGGTGTGTCAGCAAATGTAGGTGCCCCACTATTTCTCCGTTGAGTATTGTTAGGGGAACCCAGTATATTGTCGGAGACAGTGGATGTTCGGTTAATATCAATTGATGAGGCTACAGGATCAGCCCCCACCCGGAGATCCGATCGGGGGGCGAGTTTACCTCCAGAGTATTTTGGTCCTGAAACTTCCATCATGCTTTTTCTTCCCACTCTATATATTCAATGTGTTCGCTCTAATTAATAGCTTCATCTATTATCAACCCCAAAAATTTAATTTTATTTGATTGTTTTAAATGCCTGACTTTTAATTTTAAATCACTTCTATATAAAGTAGGTTTCTATTCTATACATAAAAGAGAGGATTTTTCCAAATTTAATGTTAATTTATGACTACACATCCATAATTCAATGATTTTTATATCATGATTTATAAAATTTTGTATAATTTCATATGAATTAGCGATGTATAAAATAGTTGTATCATCAGCAAACAATCTAAATTTCCCTTTCAATTTTAATTTAAATATAGAATTAATATAAATAAGGAAAAATAAAGGGGTCAAAATCGAACCTTGCGGAACACCACAATTAATATTAAGAAATTTGCTATATTTATTTTTGATACGAACTTTTTGTTTCCGCTGATTCAAATAGTTTCTAAACAAGTCAAAAACTACACCTGAAATACCCATCATATCAAGTTTTCTTAATAGAATAGAAAAATTTACTGTATCAAAAGTTTTGTAAAGCTCTAGAGAAACAAGTGTACGTTTTTGGCCTCTATCATAAGCCATTTGAATTTCTGAAATTAAGTCAACAGCTGCAGAATTTGTATCACTTGATTCTCGAAAGCCATATTGCCATTTATATAAAAAGTTTATTGAATTTAAATGTAAATTAAGACAATCCTTTACTATTTTTTCAAAAATCTTTGACAATATTGGCAACACTGATATCGGCCTCTAATTATTTTGTTGTTGTTTATCGCCTGACTTAAAAAAATGGTCTAACGTCAGCAATCTTCATTCTTCGAGGCACTTCACCAGGTTTTAGAGAATGATTTACTAGTTTACACATTACAGGACTTAATGCACATTTACAGCCTTTAATCGTTGCCACATCAATATCATCCCATCCTGGGGCTTTTGAACAGTCCATTTTATCTATTATTTCTTCTATTTTGGTTTGAAGTACATCAATGACATAGGTATATCTGAACTGAATTTATTGGACAAATCTAATCGGATATCTTTTATTTTTTAATATTATTGGTCGTTACTTGGTGGAAATCCATAATACTATTGTTTCATTACTGTAAGTAAAACACTTTTTTACTTAACTCCCAATTTCATAAATTTTGTAAATAAAATTAAGATAGGAAAACCCCAAACTTTTGATCTGTTCTTAGGACTAAATTGTTTGTCAACCTAGAATAAATTATTCAAAATATTAGGGAAACCCATCGTTTATACCACCCTTTACAATAAAATTTATTTTGTTATTGCAGGCATCTATATACAGTGTCCGCAAGAAAGTCCGCATCATATGGGATATTTTTTATTATTAGGTTTAGGTAAAAATTGTAAAAGCAGCTAGTTTTTGCTTACCTAAAAACCAGAAATGACGTATACTGAAGCAGCTGCAGGACTTGCGTTACCTGTCAAATTTGACATTTTTAATAAAATAGGTTCAAAAATGCCATTATTTATCAAAATATCGAAAAACTTTATTCGAGAAAGTTGTTTATTTAGGCATTTTTAGCTTCTGTACGAAATTTTGACAGTCTTATACAATTTTTATTTTTTGCCAGATTCTTGAAAATTTTGATCGACCCTCGTAGATTATCGATGTAAAACCATTTGCCATTACTTCATTTGTAATGTTAATGCAATTTTGTGTAAAATTTTTGTTTCCAATTATTTATTTTGCTTCAAAAACTGAAATTGTTAATGATCAGTATGTAATGTTTGATGCAAAGTTTATCTAATTACATCAGTTTTGCCAAAACTGACTTTTCTCATTTTTCTTAAGTTAGTAAACAGATGTACAAAGAGAAAATATTAGGAAGCTTTCGTTGAAATTTTACTTAATTAATATTGGATCAAAAAGAATAAATATTAATCGCTCGAAACATATTATTCAACAAAAATATAGTTTAATATAACTAATTAATTTAATTTAATATCAATTAAGTAAAATTTCAACGAAAGCTTCCTAATATTTTCTTTTTGTACATCTGTTTACTAACTTAAGAAAAATGAGAAACGTCGATTTTGGCAAAACTGATGTAATTAGATAAACTTTGCATCAAACATTACATACTGATCATTAACAATTTCAGTTTTTGAAGCAAAATATATAATTGGAAACAAAAATGTTACACAAAATTGCATTAAGATTACAAATGAAGTAAAGGCAAATGGTTTTACATCGATGTATAAAAGTTAATCTACGAGGGTTGATCAAAAGTTTGAAGAATCTGGCAAAAAATAAAAATTGTATTAGACTGTTAAAATTTCGTACAGAAGCTAAAAATGCGTAAATAAACAACTTTCTCGAATAAAGTGTTTCGATATTTTGATAAATAATGGCATTTTTGAACCTATTTTATTAAAAATGTCAAATTTGACAGGTAATGCAAGTCGTGCAGCTGCTTCAGTATACGTCATTTTTGGTATTTAGGTAAGCAAAAACTAACTCCTTTTTCAATTTTTACCTATACCTAATAATAAAAAAAATCTCATTTGATGCGAACTTTCTTGCGGACACTGTATAGCGTATCTTTAAAATTAAATGCACATTACCTGACGAAGCTGCAGCGCAGTGAAACATGTCGTATTGTCAATAAAAAGTGGAATTTAAGTAAAAAAGTGTTTTACTTACAGTAATAAAACAATATTATCTTTTATTTTTCTAGATAATTTTTCACCAACTGAAGAGAAATATTGATTAAAACAGTTCCTCATTTTTCTTCACAATTAATTTGTATATTGTCAAGCATTATTGATGTTACTTCAGCTTTCGTTTGTTTGTTATTTATTAGTGATTTAACCAATTTCCACGTTTTTTAAGGTTACCATTAATTTCTCCAAATTTCTTTTTGTAAAATTTCTGTTTTACTTTTTTAAGTTTTCTTTTAACTTGCTTAACACATGTTTGATGCATATTTAATACAAACACATTATCTGGATAAGTTTTTAATTTTTTGTAGTAATAGTCTCTGGATTTGACTTCATTATATATTTCGCTATTAAACCATGGCTTTGAATTTTTTCGAAATCTGTTTTTGAATTGTAGGTAAGATGTATTTTTCTGAAAGCAGTCTATTATCATGTCATAATTTTTTTGACACACTGTTCATTTTCGAATAGCTTAAATTTAGTAGCAATAAGTCTTGTTTTATACTTTGTATACCAACTTGCTTTTTAAAATAATACTTTTGATAGTCTAAATGTTTAGGATTTATATTTTGGAAGTTTTAAAATTTGTATTCCGTGGTCACTTAGTGAATTACCTATGATAGATAAATTTATATAACCATCGTCGTCATTAGTTATAATGTGGTCCAGTAATGTATTGGAGTTACTTGAATTTTGGGTGGATTTTGATTGGTTTCAAATTCGAAAACCATTGGATTGACATATATCGAGGTACACAGTATTTTCTTTTGTCTTATTATTATTAATATTTATATTTAAATCTCCTATAATCCATGATTTTTTTCCAGCTAAATTTTCAAGCTCACTTTCCAGAAAATCAATACAAGGTTGAATATTATATGGTGGATTATAAATTGCTGCAAAAGTTTTTTTTTAAATCTTGAATTTTAATCAATACATATGTAATATTATGTTCACTTTTGATTTTAATAGTTTTAAAGTTAATGTTATTTGCAATTAATATTGCACTTCCACCTCCCATTTTGATTCTGTACACGTACACAGCGGAATAGTTTGGTATGTTATAATATTTTCTTTCATCTTCATGTATCCATCTCTCCGTAATTACAATTATGTGATTGAATGTTGAATAGAAGCAATTAACATCACTTATTTTGTTATTTAATGATCTGGCATTTACATATAATACATACATACTTGTATCATCTTTGTTTTGAAAAGCATTATATATTTCAATATTATCAAAACAATTAACGTTGAAGTCCATTGTCAGAAAAAATAATTTACATTAATTATATAGCAAAAAAAATTTTTTGTAGTTCTTCTACTTGAATAGAACTTACTATTCTAATTGTCTTACTTATATCTGTTTTTCGGCAATAAATTTGTCCATTTTTAATCCATACGTATTTGAAGTTGTTCTCTCTTAAGTTTCTTGTTCTATTAAATAAATTTCTTGTTTCCTTTGAAATATCTTCGTTAATGTAAATAATTCTTGCTTGTCCGTCAATTCCACAATCAGTTGTTTTTATTATTTTTCTTTGTTTTCTTTTTTCAATTACATTATTTCTCATTTCATTAGTTTTAAAGGAACCCAATACTGGTTTAACTGGATTATTTTTAGATAGGCATTTAGTTGTAAAATCATTACCTTTAAATGGAATGTCTAATGTTCTTAGTACCTTTTCTATTTCTAGGTTGCCACCATTTGTCCCAAATATTACTAAATTTTTGGATTTATTTTCAAAATTTTCAATTGGACTTTTTAGTTGTAAGTCCAAAACATCCCTTTGTAGTTGTTTTATTATGTTTTTCATTAAATTATTTTCTTTCTTAATTTTTTTATTTTCATCTGATAAATTATAAAGAGTTTTTTGAAGGTCATCAAGCATTTGGCTATGGAAATTCATTGATTCTTCCATTTCCAGAATTTTTTTATTTAACACCAATAATATTTCTTTTATTGTTGGGTTCGACTTAGCTAAAATAGCATCTTCATTTACAGAACCTACTATATTCCTTTTTTTAATTAAGGTAAATATATCAGTAATTGACACTATTAGGCGAAACATTTTGTAAATTAAATCATTACGGCCACAATTAAAAACTTATATTCCAATTCTATTATTCCCTAATTAACTGATACTTTAAGGGTCAGTATGGCATAAGGGATTTGTTGAAAAAGTAATATAATTTCTTTAGTATAATTTAAAAAAAAAACTTGCACCAGAAGCACCAGTTATTGACAGTCGATTTTTTTAGTGATCTAGTAATTGACACACCAATAATTGACAGTTAAATGGGGATTTATTTAAATATGTTGTTACAAACTAAAAATAAAACTAATTATGTTCATTCAAAAACATCAATTTCTTTAAAGAATGCATATTTTATTCTGTCGCCAACACTTTGAATTTCAGGATGTTCCAGAATTTCAAGTACATCATCAAATTTTATGATTGAGATATCATTCTCAATTAATTTAAAAGACTATTTTCCATCCATTGATTTCAGAGAAATAATTTCAATGCCAATTTAAAAAAAAATTGTACTACACAAACATATCGGCAGAGTTTGTTATCTTCCACCTAAAAACTTGGCTAAGATAAAATCTCCAACTCGAATATTATTCGTTATCTTTGGATTTAGACTTTTGGCTAGATGAATCAATGGAATTCTTCACTTTAATCATAGTCATCACTTTCATTTGCATGAATACTGACGTCATCAAGACTATCGCCACTTTCAATCCACTCTTCAGACTCACTAGAACTTTAAAAATCTGAAACTGGCTTCCTTTTTTTAATTTTATTTATATTTCATTACATTTTTCTTCCTTTTTTCGTTTTCTTTCTTCAGCTCGTCTCTGTTTCTTTTCTAGCTGTTTCTTTTTTTCTGCTTCTTTTTTGATGCGATAGTCTTGCCATATTCCAGAAGTAATAGCAGAGGGAAGTTTCTCCTGTTTTCCTTGTTGATTTGACTTAACTTCCTTGGCCAAAACAATGCCTTCTTAAATGGACTTGGCACTTGCTCTTTCAGTAAGGATATATTTATTGGTGAACTCTCCAACTGAAGGCCCGAACATCCTCGTTCAGGACTTTCACCCCGTTGAATATTTTCAACGTTTCGTGTTGCTGTGCTGACTGTTTCTAATTTTTGACCTTGATCTGCACTATCATTTTCTTCTACTGTGCTACCTGTTTCTAATCTTTAAACTTGATCTGCGCTATCGTTTTCTTCTGCTGTGCTGACTGTTTCTAATCTTTGACCTTGATCTGCGCTATCATTTTCTTCTACTGTGCTACCTATTTCTAATCTTTGAACTTGATCTGCGCTATCGTTTTCTTCTGCTGTGCTGACTGTTTCTAATCTTTGACCTTGATCTGCGCTATCATTTTCTTCTACTGTGCTACCTGTTTCTAATCTTTGAACTTGATCTGCGCTATCGTTTTCTTCTGCTGTGGTGACTGTTTCTAATCTTTAATCTTGATCTGTGCTACCGTTTTCTTTTGCTAAAGTTTTTTTGTCTAGCATCGTTTCCTTTTTCATGGCACACCAAACATGAAATAAAGTTGTATCTTCAATATTGCCGCTCCAATCGTTATTGCAAGTTGCTCTAATTGCTTGCAGTTTATTCGTGGGATTAAAGTTTTCCAAGACTGTAAAACCTTTTCTAATTTTAGCGGTTTCTCTTATGTTTAATGGCTTTTTAACTGAAATTTTGGAAAACTGGACTTGTTCCACGTTACTTGGACATAAGCCACAACTTCTAAATCCGTTTTCAATTGCTTTTTTAGAAACATAATTGAGAGCTTTCTCAAAAACATTTCCAAAGTTCTCCTTCCGAAACTTATTTCCAAAATTTTTAATGTGCCATTCCCTGACAGATTTTTTCCAATATGCCTTTAAAGGCTTAAAGACTGCCACATCCAAAGGTTGCGTTAGATGCGTGGAATTTGGATATAAAGCGATAAGTTCAATACCATTCTTTGAACAAAACTGTGACAAATGCAGTGTCATGTGGGAAACATGGCCGTCTATGAACATTAGAACGGGTCGTTGAATTTGTTTTTCATTTAACCATGGAGTAAAAATGTTCGTTATGTATTCATAGAAAGTCGGCCCACACATCCAACCAGTGTCAGATCGGCCTATGCCCCAATTTTTATTTCAACTATGAGCGATGTAACTTGGAATACGCTCGTATTTGAAAATAACCATAGGAGGAGCTACTTCCCCAGCAGCGTTTGCTGTAACGTCGTTGGTTCCGGCAATACCCAGCAAACAAGGTTTTGTTACCTCAAGATTGGACTTATATCACATTGTAATTATGTGACATTAGGAAGTATGTGGTGGTGATGCTATTGTAATATGTATGCGACAGATTATGTTCCGAATTACGATATCACAAAGTGATAATCAATGTTACCGAATATTACAGCAATATTAAAACAATATCAATGCAATGTTTTTTTGTTATATTATTATAATGTTAATTTAAAAATATTAAAAAGATGTCTTTGCCTTATTGGGCTTTAAGCACCTTTAACATGGCTCGGTTTTCAAGTGCTATATCCAAGATTAACTGCAGCTTCTCTTCCATGCTGCTAACAACAACAGTCTTATCAAGGACTAATAAAAAAAACCATGGAGAGATAAGTTTTGATTATATTTCTTTATACAAATAAAAAAGCATGGAAAAATAATTTTCTAAATACAATTTAAAAAAATACTTACCTACTTTCTACCTACCTGCTTTATTCCTTTTTTGTGTACATAAATAAATTTAAACAAAATTATAGTTTACGCAGTATATCAAAAATACTTACCTATTTGCTCAATTCCAAAAGTTACGTTTTCTAGTATGGATAATGATTTATCTTGCAGAACAGGATTTTGATCTACATTTAGAGCATCTTCATCAGAAACCAAATCACCCGTAGTGGTTGAATTTGTACATGATTCAGCTGAAACCAAAGTCAAATCAATAGCAAATACTTTTAACTTTTCAAATATTTTTACTTACATTCGGACAATTGCAAATCTTTGACATAATTTTTAAAATCAGGTCATCATAGTCTTCATTTTTTTTTATCGAATTACATTCCTTTTTCCTGGCCTTTTTATAATGCCTTCTTCTTCTTCAGTTGTTTTGGCTTAATTTTTTTCGGCTTTTAAAGCTTCCTCATATTCAGGTGAAAATATTATATTCTTTTAATATAAAATAATAGTATATGAGTTTTTGTAACGTAAACCTTTTTTTTTAATATCTTTAATTTCATATAGGTTACAACAAATTTAAATTTTACTAATAGGGTAAACTACCCAATTGTTAGCATCCATAAGGAAGACGCATGGAAAAAATATTTATTTGAAAAATATAATTGAATTTTTTGGGTAATTAAGGCTCATAATATGTTATAAAGAACTTTTTTATTTAGCAGAATAAAAATCTCTTAACTCTTTTATGGGTAGTTTCTAAGAAGTTGATTAAATTAGAGAAACTGCTTAGTAATTCCAAAAATTTTCTTTTTAAAGGACGTTTCTTCAAAATTTAAACCTTTTAAGTTATTAAAGAAATTTATTTTAAAATATTTAACAAATCAGAAACCATTAAAGAAAAATTACTTACTTTTTACAATTTCCATGATAGAAAAATCGCTGATTTTTAAATTTTGTTTCTGCCCAGTCCATGACACCAACATTCCCACATCATTGGAAAATATTGCACACATTATTCGCCTAATATTATTCTTAACATCCGATCCGCCAACAGCAGACAATTTCTGCAACTAATATGAAAAAATTATAAGATTAGAAGACAAAATGGCCCACCATTTATTTTTATAAATATCAAAATTATTTTCATGACTACAAAGCATAAGTAAAAACTTTTATTTTGATTTCCGGATTAGTAGTATTAAAAGACATCATTTAAATTTTATAAAAGTAATAATATTGTATTAAAAAAATTTTTGTTTGTGTGAAATCACATAATTTTAGTAATAATAACAAAAATATCTTACCACTGCCAAAGAAAACTTATCATCCTTGACTTTTTCTTCAAAGCATAATAAACTGTTTACAGACTTTATCGGCAAAAGTTGACTGACTTCATTATTTAGCCTTTCATCAGTCTCATACTTTGTGAATTATTACGTTAAATTCCTTGAATGAAACCACTGCACTGGATCGTAACAATGTGTAGAACAATATATGTATATTTACTAAGTTACTTTTAACATAAACTATTGAAAAATACCGATAGGTTAATATGTTTTGAATCGTTCTAAAATGGACTTAGGATAGTTTTGCACCAAACCGGCGTATGCCTCCGCAGACGTTTAAACTTCACCTATGTTGGTGGTCAACAGTCCTCTTAAGAGGAAGTAACCCCTTTACCACAATAAAAATTGCCGAACGTTTTGCTGGTCAAACGAAAAGAAAAAATAAAAATTGGTATTTAGAAAATAAATTCTACTTTAAATACCCCATCCAGAAAAGTAAATGACGATCGATAATATTCCCAAAAATTTTTTTAGAATTTTTTTTATTTTTAGTAATTTTGTAATATTTTAAACAATTCTTTATTGGTCAAAAGCAAAATGACTTTCCCGGGTGTAGAATGTTGTACCAAACAATTTTTCTTAAAGCCATTTTTCAATATCTGCCTTACTTTTTTCTCAAAAACTTTGGGCGCGTAAAGTGAATTTAAGCGTGTAAAGTGGGTTTACGCGCTTAAAGTTTTTGAGAAAAAAGTAAGGCCGATATTGAAAAATGGCTTTAAGAAAAATTGTTTGGTACAACATTCTACACCCGGGAAAGTCATTTTGCTTTTGACCAATAAAGAATTGTTTAAGATATTACAAAATTACTAAAAATAAAAAAAAAATTCTAAAAAAAATGTTGGGAATATTTTCGATCGTCATTTACTTTCCTGGATGGGGTATTTAAAGTAGAATTTATTTTCTAAATATCAATTTTTATTTTTTCTTTTCGTTTGACCAGCAAAACGTTCGGCAATTTTCATTGTGGTAAAGGGGGTTTACTGCTCTTAACATCAGCGTAGAAGTGTAAATTATGCCTGTTCACATGACCATTATTGTGGAATGTCGCCTCATCGGTAAACAATACAATATTAAACAATCGTACATCTTCTTGAATTCGAGCAAGACGCCAATTACAGAAATTAGTCCTTCTTTCAAAGTCTGGTTCTTCAAGTGCTTGGTTCAGTTGCACTCGGTATAGATGAAACTTGTTCTTATGCAACATTTTCTTTACAGAAATTTTACCTAAGACCAACAAATCACTTATTAGCTCTGCTCTGTCCCATGAATTAAAAAGGCGGCAAGTGACAGTATAACGGTTTCGAGAAAAAGGCATGTAAACTTATGCTTATGTCCTGCATTACTAAAAACATTTAAAGCTTATTATGTAGGTTAGAAACGGTACAAATAGTAATTATGTAACCATTAGAACCTAAAAATATGTTATTATGTTTTATATTTTACAAAAAATGTCGATTAATTTGTTTTAACTTCACAGCCTTATTAAAAATTGAACCCAATGATGAAGTTAAAAGGCGAAATCCAACATATTTCTGTTGACTTGCCGCCTTCTTACTTTGCTTCTTTTGATGTGCCGCTATACCCTGTAATGCATTATTATCAATTTTCAAGACCACTTAAAATTAAGTCATTGATCCAATTAACTAAAATAATCTACACGAGTTTGTTCTTAAATGTGTAAGGATCCTCTTGTACAGGTTTTTTTTCAAAGTTTTATTTACCACAGTGTTTATAACAACATTTTGGAGAAAGTGGTTTTTACATTTATTTTTTCTTTTAAAATTAGATTTCTGTAATTAAGGTGTGGGCCGTCCATTAATCACGTGATGTTTTTTTGGCATTTTTTAAACCCCCCGCCTTCCCCTCCTCCCCATTGGTGATACATGGTGAGGTTTAAGACTACCCCCCCGCCCGCCCCCATATCACGTGTATTTTTTTAGTACCTACATAGAATCTTAATTTTTTAAAAAGTATTTATAAAATACAGGTGGATGATGCTAATTGAAAAGGAACCAAGCGCCAAATTGTTAATTTGCGTAATCAGCGGTTTTGTAATTTATCACGCATTTAAGAATTATAATATTTTTAGAAGTTTTTCCCAGATTAAAATGTTGTACGTTTAAAAGCAAATGATAAACAATAGTGAATTATCTTTTTTTCACTTAATAAAATATAATTTGAACCCTTATTTTGGCAGATGGATCCTTCTCAATAAATAAATAATAAGTGTTTTATCAACTGAAAAGGATCCAAGCTCCCTGGTTCTATTTACAGAATAGGGAAAGAGACATGGATCGTTTAAGAAAAAAACAAAGAAAACAAAAAATTTTAGTTTAATGATAAATCAAAGGGATTCATTTAGTAACAAAAAAATCGTAAACCTTAAATCTAATCACATTTAAATTGAATCTTCAAAATCAAAATCTATGGTGGAGCCAAAACCGTCAATATCGTCTTCGAACTTCTCAACATTTTGTATTTTGTAAAATTCAATCGCATCCTTGGGGAGAAACTTTAGTAAAGTTTTTATATCATCCCATTTTTTTTTAGAAATAGGTTTTCCTTCTGGGTAATGCAATTTGAGTCTTTGGGGATCAATAGGAATTTTTTTACCTCGGGTTGATTTTGAGATATCTATTTCTTTAAACTGATTTTCCTCAGGTGAATGTGACTCACATAAAAATATAGAATTTGGCTTTGACTTTTCAAGATATATTATTTTTGTTTTTAACCAACTAACTTTTTCTTTATCAATAGTCACTTTTCTATTTGAAATTTGTTTTTCGATATCTTCTGTCGAGTAAAAATCGTCAGGCTCCATAAGGTTTATTACAAATTTATTTTGTTTCTTGCAACCTCCAATTATAGACATAAAATCTTTCAAAGTGTAAATTCGAACCTGCATCTTAAGTGCCCTTTCTATTTGCCCAAAATCTGTATCGTTGGGCAAAAAGCTGTGTCCAGACTCAAGAAATTTAAAATAAATTTTGGTTAATGTAGGGTGCTGCATTAAAATTGTTTTTAACATAAGCACAATTTTTATGTTGCGGTTTTGTCCCCCACAGCTGTCGGACCACAATATTAACTCCTCTACCCCTTTTTTAAGGTGCACTTCGACAAACTTCTTTATACATGAGCCCACTTCCTGTGCTCCTCGACCGGCTACCCCTTCTTTCCACAAAAAACAATATGGAGTGTTTGTGGAGCCTGAATGTACCCCCTCGTTAAAAATACTCAATTGCCTTTTATAATAAATAATGTTTGTTGGTAATTTAGGTAATCCTAGGACCTTTTCCATGTCGTAAGTAAGAGTTTCTATCAGTGGGTTTTTACTTGCTTCCTTTAAATCCTTATTCAACTGATCTCGGGCAAGCTTCGCATTTTCAAGATGTCTATCATGTTGTTCTTTTAAATCTAGTTGTTGGTTATCATCTAGCGCATTTTTTACCTGTGATGAATACATGTCGCATTTGTTACACGTATCTTTGATAGGGGGTTTTCGCCTCAAGTTAAAATGTTTGTAGAAGATGTTTTTGTAGAACTGAAAACTAACTTTGGGATTATTGTCTTCTAAATAGAGTTCGTACATTTTTCTTTCTGTAAGGTCGTACGGGAAAAATTTAGCTTCCGTTTCTGAACGGGAGTAGTGAGAAACATAGGTAGGAAATTTGGCTATATGATCAATAATTTTGTTTATTGATTCTTCACAAATTTTTTTCTTCCCTCCGCATTTTCCTCGCTCATCCTTTATTTGGCTGTCTTTTCTAAAGCAGTGTTAACACGCTTTGTTGATATCTGATAAGTGTTTATGTAAGTATCACGGCACACTTCAACATTTCCAAGCATGTAGACTCTAGTATATGATTTACCTGGCCCATTCTTAGCTCGCTTTCTTTTGATAGGCATTTCTTTAGTTGTTGCTGCAATGTAACTTGTTTGCAAATCATATGATGCTAAATCATAAAATTTTTGAAAAAAACTTCGCTTTTCATCTACTGCTAATTTTTCACCACATTTTTTTAGACACCCGCATTTGTAATCAGAAAATTCTTTGGCTTCTTTTAGTTTTCCTTTGACAGTGTAGTGAGTCTTGTTGGAATCTCTCAATTTTTTTCTAGTAGCGAATGTTTGCCCAGGATATTTGTTATGTCGTCCTTTCTTAGAACGTCCATTCCATTGTTTTTTTTCTTCCTCCAATTTTTGCTTTCTCTCAATTTCTTCTTCACTAAATAGGAAGTCATCATCATCTTCCCTCGAACTACTACTGCTTTCCTCTTCAGGAATAAAGTCACGGTCTCTGACACTGTCATCTGAATCTTGGTGTTGTATTTCCTGGTCAAAACCATTTTCGTAGTTATTATTCATATTTTCATGAATTGCTATTTTAGGTAAGTCTTCTGAAATCGCATATTTTTCAGATAAGTCTTCATTGATCTGGTAGTGAAACTCTGAGTTTCCCGATTTTTCATTTTCTGTGGTCACAAAATCCAACCCTAAAAAATAAAATGGGTATGCTGTAATTTTGTTATAATCAAAAAATGATCCAATATTGTCATTAAAAGAAGGAATTTTATTTATCGTTACCTGTTAAGCTTAGATTTGGAACCAAAATTTCTTCATTTAGTGCTCTAACGTTCGGAACTTCTTGAGCAATTACTTTCGGTAAATTTCGTTTGACTAAAGTTGTATATTTAGCAACCATGTTCTGATCTGGAGTCTCTTCCATTTCGAACGTTTTTTCATTCTGTAGGTTTTCATCAGTGTGTGTCCCTGAAGTCCCTATAATAACAGCAATAATATTTAAGTAGGTTCCTAGTATATTTTGTTATTTTAAACGGAAAATACCAAAAAAATCCATTATTATTTAAGTGTTAAAATACTTAATTTATTTTTACCTGCTGAGCTTGGCGTAAGTATCCGAATTTGTTGAAATGGGCTCTTGAACACCAGAATTTCTTTAATTATTATATTATTTGAATTCGAACTCGATTCGGTGACAGTCGAGTTTTCATTATTTTGAACTTGAATGTTTGTCACATCTGTTTTTATATCTTCAAAGTTCGAAATGTTTACCCCTGAAAAATAAAAAGGTATTTAGTATAGATACCTACACTGAATGAAGTAGGTAGTTAGGTAATAGTTATTTACGATATAAGTGTTGTAAAGATTCATATTACAACACGAGATATTAAATTTGTTAAACGAGGCGTTCGCCGAGTTTAATAAAACATCGAGTATAGTAATATGAATTTACAACAAGAATAGACAAAATTTTATCTACTTTCATCTATGGATAAAAATATTTGGCAAAAGGCATTTTGCACCTTGAAAAACGCACCTGCTATTAAGTTTACTAATCAAGTTTTTTATGTTACCTTTTGCATGGTTACTGTTTTGCATGGTTACTGTCGAAACTTTGTCAAACAAATTCAAAAATATAAAAAGCGTTTTTCAAAATGAGCGATTTTGATGGAAGTTTACCCTCTGATATAGAAGCAGCGGCAACAAACAAAGCGATCTCAAGTTTAGTTCCGACAAAATCCAAGGCGTTTTTTTCTTCATGACAGGACTAGTGCTTTAATGGCATCTATTACGGCACTAGTGCTATTATAGATGCCCTACAAAACGATTTACAGAACTGTAAAATTCATATTACTAAATGAAAGTAGATAAATACATTATTTATAATTATATACTCTTACCTATTTCTGTTAAAGTGGAAACTGCTATTCTGTAGTTGTTGCTCAGGCCCACACTTTTCCTTAAAAACATAAAATCACCACAAAATAAATATTTTTTACCCAAGTAAAATTTTATCTAAAAGGAAGCAACCGCCGACGTACCTCTTGGTTCGTAATTTGCTTTATAAAATGAGGTGCATGGTTCTTTTTAGATATTATCTCAATAATAATATTGATTATTTTAGGCGTCAAAATAAATAAACGCATAATCTAAACTTTGCTGGCTCTTAAAAAAGAGCGTAAAGAACAAGAAAATATAATTTATTTCGAGAAAAAAGCTTAAAAATAGAATAACCTAACCTATAAATTTACTTACCGCTTTACCTTCGTTAAATTTTGGCTTTTTTGTCTCTATTTCGCACGACGGATCATATCCGTTTGATCGTAAAGCATTACTCAGAATTAGTTTAGTTCTTTTACTCATTTTTAGTTTAAAAAATCCAAAAACACGAAAACTAGCACTTACAATAATTATCAAAAAACAAAATTGTCCGAAGATATAAAAGGAACCAAGTGACAGTAATCACTTTCTATAAACAGTACTGTGAATCGGTTCTCTTTATATAAAAGGAAACTGCTATTTCACGCAAAGGCACTTGGATCTTTAGCCAATAGATGTCGCTAGGACCACAGTAGGCGCTTGATACTTTTTACACATTATAAATACATGCCAGACTGTCGTATGGTTCCTTTATCTTGATTTTTGCAATTTGGCGCTTGGTTCCTTTTCAATTAGCATCATCCAGGTATAAGTATCATCTAATTTTATTATAGAAAATTAAAGACTACAATAATAACGCAACGTAACAGAAAGGTTGCAGGTTGTTTTTGACTGACATAAAAATAATGAAAGAAATGCGAAAAACTTTTTTGCACTAATACATGAACATAATTTAATGTACAGTATCCTCGAACCACGGATTAGCCAAACTTCCTTCAACACCAATAACTGGATAAGCATCTTGCAACTCAGTTGTTGGCACAGTGCTTTGTTGAAGATCAACATCGGTTTCATCAAACCGTACGAGGTTAAACGATTTACGCATGTATTCAGTGCCAAAACAACAGAATAACTGACACTGACAAGCTGAGTCCGGCAGGCGGTTGTCGTGGCTCGTGGGAACATCACCTTGTTCGTTGCCTGGCAACGGCGAATCAAGGTCACACTACAAGCCGCTTTCGATTTTGTACGCGTTTGACGAAAAAATAAATACACGAACGCCGCTTTTCGGTTCAGTATCGCGCGTTTGCCTAAAAAAAATAAATACACGTGATATATTACTACCCCCACCCCCCACCTCCTTTTAATATTTCGTGATTTTTTATGGACCCCCCCCCCCCTTTCGAGCCTCACGTGATTAATGGACAGCCCATGTGTTCTTTTAAATAGAGAACTAAAATTTCGTACATAATTTTAAACTAATAAGCTAAATATTAAAATATTCTTTCTAAAGTTAATTATGTTTTATAAAATTTTACCTAAAATAAAACATCAGTAATATTTTTTCAACTAATTTAATTCGTATATAATTATACGAAGGTAAAACAATCACATATTTTTATAAAATAAATTGTTACCTATAATATTAATATAATAATTAATAATAATAATAATAATAATAATAATAATAATAATAATAATAATAATAATAATAATAATAATAATAATAATAATAATAATAATAATAATAATAATAATAATAATAATAATAATAATAATAATAATAATAATAATAATAATAATAATAATAATAATAATAATAATAATAATAATAATAATAATAATAATAATAATAATAATAATAATAATAATAATAATAATAATAATAACAATAATAATAATAATAATAATAATAATAATAATAATAATAATAATAATAACAATGTCTTTATTTCTACATTACAAAGGTTTAAATGTTAACATTTATTATGCTGTATTAATTGCAAGTGTAGTGTAGAAAAAGGCGAAGTTCAGTAATAGACTGTCCCTTAAGGCCAGCCCATTCTGCTCTACTCAACCCTAGCAGGACTTTAGTAAATGTTTTACTATATTTGGCGCAACAAGCTCTAAAAAAATTTGAAATAAACTAGTTCCATTATAGGTAGACACACAACCAACATATTGTATCATTATCTTTAGGTAGTTTTGAATTGTTAAAAACATTTACGATAAGTTCCTAATGTTCATGTGTTAGTTTGTTTATTGAAAAAGTATTTAAAAATATGGCGATAAAATTTTTTAGGCTCCATTGATTTGAAGATATTTGGAAGGGGATTATACATATTTGCTATGCTATACATAAAGCTTCTTTCAAAATACGCGGTTCTATGAAAAGGCGGTGTTATGAGACGTCCAAAACGAACGTTAATATTATGTACACTGGAACGAAATATAATTTTTTTATACAAATAGGCGGGAGTTTTAGAAGCAATAATTCTGTGATAGAAACAAACTGAGTGGACCTTTCTCCTGCTCTCCATGTTCAACCACTTTGCTTCATTCAATTTATAAGAGATTCTTTCAAATTTACGAATTCCATATATAAGTCGAAGACAAGAATTTTGCACTTTTTGTATTCTATTTTTTTGTATTCGAGTTAAACAATTACCATAAACTACATCTGCATGGTTGAAGATTGAGAGCACAAGAGAGTCACACATCATCTTTTTGAGTCTCACCGACAAATCATGTCGACTGGAGTAAAGTAATTCCAATCTGACATAAGCACGTTGTATACAGTTTGAAACATGTTTCTCAAAACTCAAAGAACTGTCGAATACGAGCCCAAGGTTGCGTACATTGTCTTTAATTTCCAGCTCAGTAGACTCAATTTTTATATTAATCTGGTTTTTTATGTAATTAACTTCATTCTTTGGACCGAATAGCATCAGACAACATTTTTTAGGATTCAGGAACAGAGAATGTTTCAAGGCAAGAGATCTAAGACCTTCTAGGTCGTTATTTAATTTTTGACAGGACTCAAGCAAATTTTCTTTTTTAAAAGAAATATACAGTTGGGCATCACCCGCGTAATACTGATCTTTGCAGTTTTTAAGAGCGGTGGGAAGACTGGAAGTGTAAATGGCATACAACAATGGACTTATGATTGACCCCTGCGGTACGCCATTGGAAATATATAGTTCCGCAGATACATTTGCTCCGATCTTAACACACTGAGACCTACCAGTAAGGAAACCTTCAAAAAACTTTATTGCACTTTCACTCAGGCCTATATAGTGTAAAATTGCAAGGATAATTTTATGATTTAAAGTGTCGAAGGCCTTTGAGAAATCAAGTAATGCCAACACCGTAACCCTTCCATCCTCAGTAGCTCTAAAAATGTCATCGCTCACCCATGATGACGCCGAAAGCCCGATTGTGTTTCCGGAAGAATTCGGTTTTGCTCGACATGTTCTGTTAGTTGTTTATTTATGATTTTTTCCAAAACTTTAGATAGACACGGAAGGATACTTATAGGTCTCAAATCTTTAAGCTCTTGAGGATTATTTTTCTTAGGCAATGGCAATACCAGAGCCTTCTTCCAGTCATCCGGATACACCGAGTTCTCCAAACAAAAGTTGATGACATGTGTCAGATATGGTAGAATAAAAGGACAGCAGAGATTTATGATACGTATATTTAACCCATCAGATCCACAGGCATTTGATTTTATTTGAGTAATAACATTTAAAACATCTATTTCCGTAACCGTGGAAAACTTTAGTAAAGATTTTACGGTATTTTTAACATTTTTTGTGTAATATTTAATGAGATCTGTAGAATCAACCGAGGTTTGAGGTATTGAAGTTCTGAAAAAGTTATTAATTTCATCAGGTTTTTTTAAAGATTCCGGTATCTCCGTTTTATTTTTTTGAACTCCACCACAATATTTTTTTAAGTCGCCCCAAACAATCTCTGTTTCCGATAGTTTAGTGTTAAGAAAAGCTTTCTTTTCGTTTTTAATTGTTACGGTTGTTAAGTTACGAAGTGATTTATAATAGTCTTTATTTGCATCTGTTTTATTCTTTTTGTATCGGCTCAATGCTTTATCCCTAAGCTTAATTAAGTCTCTGACATTTTCCAACCATGGCTGGTGGGGTTTTGTTATTCTTACCCTTTTAAACGGGGCATGTAAATCTAATAGTATATTTAAATTTTCATTAATAAAATGTATTTTGTCATTAACAGTATGGATATCAAAAATGTTACGCCAAGGAATGGATTGCAAATCATATGTGAATTGTTGTTTATCTATGTTTTTTATATCTCTAAATTCCAGATACTTAATTTCTTTTTTATCTACTGGCACTGAAAATTCACAAAAAATAAATTCGTGATCAGACAGCCGCGGTGCGGGCAGTGTCACTATTTAATAACAAAAGATCGTCTGATACCAGTAAAAGGTCAATAAGGGTACATGATTTGTCGGTTATTCGTGTAGGGCTAGAAATTGTCTGGGATAGACCCACATTATCCAACAAAATATTAAAATCCCTAACTTCGTTCGAGAACAGGTTTATATAATCTATGTTAAAATCACCTCCACAACAGAGTTTATCGCATAACGGAGTTATTGATGTCAAAACATTGTCAAAATTCACTATAAAGTCCGGAAGTCCATGTAATTATTGTTCTTACCTAAAACATCAGTAATCAGTAATATATTTATCTAGGCACGAAAAGACCGATTTTTGATATCCAAAAGTCCAGAAGTAGAAGAATGAACGACAACAATTTTAGAACTTGACGTAACTATTTATTAATCTTTTTTTTTTATATGACAACAACTAACAACTAGAAAAAATATAAAATAACAGGTAACTGGTATGTAACATCTTCCCCCGCAGTAATTGAATCAAGGGAAATCAATTACTCTGACTTCTTCTCTACTTCTAGTTGGCATATCTTTGTTGCCGGTCTTCTTAATACGCTGCCATTTGCAAGCTGGACATCTACTGTCCTCACTCTGCCATCTTTTCCAGGGTAAACTTGAATTATGCGACCTCTGGGCCAAATGTTTCTTGGACCTACAGAATCTATGACCACTACAACTGCGCCTTCTTTAAGAGGTATTCATTCTTCATGCCATTTTGTTCTTTTTACCAAAAATGGCATATATTCAGAAAGCCACCTTTTCCAAAAATAATCAGACAGCTTCTGTGCAGCTTTCCACTTCGAAAGAAGATTGAGGTCTGCTTCGTCAGTTATAGCGCATGGCAATGCATTATATGATGGTCCAATTAAAAAATGGTTTGGGGTTATTGGTTCCAAATCATCAGGGTCGACAGATATATGAGTTAGAGGACGTGAATTCACCATATTCTCTGCTTCTGCAAATACTGTTCGAAGTACATATTCTTGAGGGCATCTGGTATCCAATAACTCGTACATAACCTTCTTGACACACTGAATAAGTCTTTCCCATGTTCCACCCATATGAGGTGCCAGTGGCGGGTTAAAATTCCATTTTATGTTGTTCAAACTACAGAATTTTTTTATGATTGTCTGATTTAAAGCCTGTAGTTCATTATAAAGCTCTCTTTCTGCAGATTTAAAATTTCCTCCATTGTCACTATATATTTCAGTGGGAAATCCTCTTCTACAACCAAATTGACGTAGTACATGAATAAAACTATTGGTCGACAAATCATGTGCGATTTCCAGGTGTATAGCTCTTGTAACCATACAAGTAAAAATCACCCCATATCTTTTTTCTGAACTTTTGACAGCTACTTTTATAGGGCCGAAATAGTCGATTCCCGTCTTCACAAAACATCTTATTGTAGGTTCCAATCGGCAAAGCGGTAACTGACCCATCAATGGCGGTTGAGGTAAAGCTCTTTTTACTTTACATCTTTGACAATTTCTAAAGCCATATTTTACTGCCTGTCTAACTTTTAAAATACAAAATTTTTGTCTAAGTTTATTTATAACTACCTCTTGTCCGTGATGAAAACATTTCTCGTGATAGTACTGTATTAATAATTTAGTAATTGGATGCTTTGAATCCAAAATGATCGGATTTTTAAAGTCGTTATTCATTTGTTCCAAATTATTTAATCTGCCTTTTAGCCTAATTATTTTATTGTTGTCCAATTCTGGTGACAACGTCCAAAGTCGTGAATTCTTTTGTACAGTTTTTTCGTTTTTAAGTTGTTCAACGTCTTTTGAAAAACTGTCAAGTTGAACTCTTTTAAACAATAAAATTTCTGCATCTTGAATTTCATCAATTTCAAGTTCAGCAAATCGACGTTCTTTCTTACAGTTTTTAACGAATCGGATCATCCAAGCTGTTGCGCGTCTTAATCTGTTCCAATTTGAAAAGCGTCGAGGATCCGGTACCATCAAATTTTCTTGTCTTAATGTCAATAAAACTGTATCATTTTTGTATTCCATTAAGTCTTGGTACTCTAGATTTTCCTTTCTTTCTTTTTCTTGTGGCAAATCTTGACAATCTCCTTTTAAAAATGTTGGTCCACTTAACCAAATGCTGGTTTCAGAAAAATCCAGATTGCTCTTTTTTGTTGCTTGATCGGTAGGGTTTAATTTTGATGGGACATATCTCCATTGAGTAGTATTAGTCAAATCTTGAATTTCGCCTAACCTCTGCGCTACAAACACCTTAAAACGTCCAGAGTCTGATCGAATCCAATGTAGCACCGTCGTAGAATCCGTCCAAAAGAAAATATTTGAAATATTTAATCTTAAATTTTCTTTAAGAAAATTTCCCAATCTAGCACCCATCAAAGCACCTTGTAGCTCAAGTCTTGGTATGCTTAACGGCTTTAAAGGAGCTACACGTGCCTTGGCTGTGACAAAAGCTACTTGGATGTTATCTTCTTGTTGTATTCTCAGATAAGCTATTGCACCGTATGCCTTCTCTGAAGAATCTGTAAAAACATGAAGTTGCAACATGCTCGAACACCTGTCTAAGGTAAAATATTGTCTAGGTAACTGAAAATTAAAAATGTATTTTAAATCTGTAAGCCAATCAGTCCACCTATCAAATAATACATCAGGAATCTCGTCGTCCCAACCTAAATTATGTCTAAAGGCATCCTGTAATATAATTTTTCCTTGAATCAAAATGTTTATTAAAAATCCTAATGGGTCAAAAACTGACATTACCACCTTTAGAATTTCTCGTTTTGTTGGTCTTCTATTGTTTTCTAATATTTTTTTATAAATTTTATGAAATTTTGTCTGAAAGCTAAAGGTATCGGTTTCAGGGTTCCACCATACTCCAAGAATTCGTTCTGAAGTTTGTTGCCTGCTCTCGTCTAAATTTTTTGCACCTTGTGCCCTTAAACTATCATCAATTTCAGACAAAATTAGTTTACTATTAGAAAACCAATTACAAATAATAAAACCACCTTTTTTGTGAACATTTATTATATCTTGTACAAGTTTTATACCGTCTTCTTCCGTATCTGCATTACCCAAATAATCATCCATATAATGATCTTCAATTATTGCTTTTGCCGCTTCTGGAAATTGATCCATGAACTTCATAGCATTCTTATTCTTTGCCTCTTGAGCAAGACATGGTCCACACGTTGAACCAAAAAATACCACACATATCTCATAGGTGTCTGGTTCCCTGTCTCTGTCCATTCCACGCCAAAGTATTCTCTGAGCACATCTATCTTCCTTGCGTACTTGGACTTGTAGGAACATTTCTTTAATATCTGCGGTAAAGGCAAACCTTTTTATTCTAAAATTTAATAAAATCGAATATAAAGAGTTGTATAAATCTGGACTTGTAAGTAAGCAGTCGTTTAGACTTACCCCATTAGATTTCGAAGCTGCGTCAAAAACAATTCTCAATTTATTTGGCTTATTTGGATTAGTTATACCAAAATGAGGTAAATACCATGTCTTGGGATTATCATCTGTAGCCTCATTCTCATCAAGTTTTCTTATATAACCTTTGTTTTCCAAATCTAACATTTTTTCACAATATGTCTGTCCAAATTGAGAAATTTTATCCATTTTTCTTTCTGTAGAAAATAACCTTTTTATAGCATTTGACTTACTTTCTGGTAAAATTATGTTTTCATCTCTCCATAACAGGCCTGTTTCCATTCTGTCTTCAGATAAGGTGTATCCGCATGGTTTTGTCCAAAATATTCTGAGCTCTAACATCCTCCTTTGACATGGATTTACTTATCTTGTCTAGTCCAAAAGTGTCTACTTGCCATTGTTTCTTTACCATGTCATGAAGTAGATCGAGATCGTCTTTTTCGCCATGTCGTGTATAATTCACCTGATGCTCACCTTGTCGTTGGCCTATACTAGAAGGTATATTTCCATGAAGCGTCCATCCCAGCAAAGTCTTACTCATCGCTGGACTGTTCCACGGTCCTGTAACAATTTTACGATTTACAATCAAGGGCCAATTGTCTTGTCCAATAAGTAAAAGAGGCTTAGCATTAAATAATGATGACATATTACAACTATTATTTAAATATGGATACGTCTTATAAACATCATTCATATTTACCGTTTGTGAAGGCAAAGACATACCCTTTATAGTCCTCATTCGTCGTAATTGATAATTTTTAGTACTTTCTGGTGCGGCAATATCACAGCTAACCAATCTTGAATCGTCCTGTACGTTTGTTTGATCGTTGGTCCATTGAATGCAAAGACTGTGTCGAGGTCCATCAAGTCCTAACGTATCTGCTAAGTCTTGGTCAATTAGGGTAACGGTCGATGCATCATCCAACAATGCAAACGTATTCACTTTATGGTCACCTTTACTTAACACAACAGGTAAAATTTTTAATAATACGGTATTCGTCGTTAAAGAAAAACCATTTACGTCGGTTTGTATACAAGAATCATTTTTTGTCTTATTTTCGTATGACCCTGTATGTAAAAGCTTATGATGTGGTTTAACACAACCTTCATGGTCACAGCTTTTAGTCTTTTTGCACATCTTCACATTATGTCCAGGCAATAAACAAGAAAAGCATAACCTTTTTGACGTAACAAAATCCCAACGTTGATTTGTATTCATTTCTAAAAATTTAGTACATTTCGACAAATGGTTTCTTTCGTTTTTATTGCAAGCGGGACATTTTTTATTATAACCCTGTACATTGTCAGTTGCGAAGGTAGCATGCCTTTTGTTGCCCAAATTTACTGCTGGTTTATGTCTGTCATAATCAGATTTAACATTGACGTCTAAAGGTTGAATTTGACATGCAAAAGATGCTTTCCTTTCTAGCCATGAAGAAAACTCTAATAATTTTGGTTCTTGAAGTGTCCTGCTAGACGTAAATTCAATCCAACCTAGCTTTAAATTGTTCGGTAACTTGTCAATAAGTTCTTGTAAAAGAATTGGATTTCTAAGATGATCTATACCTTCAAGGTTTTCTATTGTGCCTACCACATTGTTTACTTCGTCCGAGAAATTTATAAGCAAATCTAACCTGTCAGGTTTTATAAAAGGAAAATTTCTTATTTTATTTAGAAGTAACATAATAATCTGCTCAGAACGTCCGAATCGCTGTTCCAAACGTCTAATAATTTTGTCAACATTTGAAGGTAAAATAAGTAAACTTTCAACAATTTTTCTAGCATGACCTTTTAAAGCTTTTTGAAGTCTACATAGGTTTTCTTCAGGTGAGTATCCACAAATAGCTGTCGTATTCCGATAATTAAAAATAAAATTTGGCCATTCCATAGGATCTCCACTAAAAATGGGCAGATCTTGAGGAATCGATTGACGAGTTAAAATTTTATTTAGATGATATGAAGCTATTTGTTCGTCATTATTAAATAAATTATTTGATCCTACCTTGTCTGTCGTTTTATTTTTATCTTGGTAAACCGCATTATGTACCCACGGACTGTTACCATTTTTCCAGCTGTCAATATTTGGATGATGAACCTCTAACTTATGATCTGTCGACACTGAATCCTTACTTTCTGCTTCGTCGTCTACTTCTGCTAGTTGTAAGGCCAGTTGTAGATCCATCATATCCTGCTGGTGCTTAAACTCAAGTTCTTTCTTCTTTATTTCCATTTCCAAGCGGAGCTTATTTCGTCTTGACTGAACGCTGCTCTTGGACGTCGAACTTTTGGCGATATCATCGGCTTTCTTCTCGTTTCCTCTTGTAAAATTTTTTTGGTATGTCGTCATCGCTGTCGGCTGCGCTGTTTCAACCATACTGCGTTGGGCTTTTAGTCTTAGCCTTTCGCTTCTTCTTGCGGCTTCCACAGGCAATGACATAACAAAAATTCTTTACAGTAAGGGATCAGGAATGTGATTCTCTAACGGCTAATTTAAAAGAATCGAAGGGATCAGGACTAGGACTGTAATTCTTCAAAGGCTCGTTCTTAAGGGTCGAATGGACCAGGAATGTAATTATTGTTCTTACCTAAAACATCAGTAATCAGTAATATATTTATCTAGGCACGAAAAGACCGATTTTTGATATCCAAAAGTCCAGAAGTAGAAGAATGAACGACAACAATTTTAGAACTTGACGTAACTATTTATTAATCTTTTTTTTTTTTATATGACAACAACTAACAACTAGAAAAAATATAAAATAACAGGTAACTGGTATGTAACAGTCCATAGGAAGGCGGTCTGTAAACACATCCAAAAATAAAACTTTTTTTTTTGAAAAATACCTTTACCCACACTTGCTCGAAATGTTCATTTCTTGAGTATTCATTGTCAAAAATAACATATTTATAACAGCTTTTAATATACAACCCAACACCACCTCCCCGCCCAACCCTATCCTGTCTGACAAAATCATATCCCTCAATCCCAACGTCATTGGAGTTTACACCCCCATGCAACCAAGTTTCGGACACCCCAACAATATCAAAATCCTGAGACAATATAAATTGTTTAAAATCGTAGAAACTAGGAACTAGAGAACGGATGTTTATATGTGCAAATTTTATGTTCTGATTATACATTGTTTTATAATTAATACCTAAAAGTCATAATTTTTATCTTAGGTTATCCCTATTTCACCTATAAAATAAGTATACTGAATACCTGTTGCCAATAAGTTACGACTTTGCAACAGCAGAAATATATATAAAAAATAGAAACAAGAGTTAAATTTCTCGTTTAAAAAATAAAGAAAAAATCCTAAGGAATAAATAACTATAAGTTAAAGCAGTTGTGTTGTTATACATACACATTTCCGCCGTTCTGCGTGGAATTATCTATCTATACTAGTTTTTGCAAATCATTTTCATTTGTAATGATAATTTTTTTGTTATTACAAAATATAAATATGTTACCTCGAATTGTCCATGCCTGGCTTTTAAATTTTTCACGCACTTTTAGAAACAGATCATATTGGGTTTTAGATAACACTTCGCACACTAAAAACTTGCTGTTTTTTAAGAGTTTTTTCGCGTAATAGATTTGGTCACGACGCCATTGTGTGACGAATTCCACTATCACAGGCAGAATTTGAACTTGCCCATGACGCTTGTTTATTTGTTGTTTATTTTCAGCCACTTTTTTTAAACGATAGCAGGAGTTAATTTCGTTTTTTGTTATATTGATACCCAAATTCTTATTAATAAAACTGATTATTTGATCTTGGAGATTACTTTCCTTTCAGTTTTTGAAGGTCTTCTATTTGACACTTGTTGTTGTGAATTTCCGTTTGAAGGATTTGAATTTCTTTTTGTAATGGGGCCATATCTTGTTTAATATTTTCTTCAAATTTATTTAGTTTTTTTTCAAAACTTGTTGCATTCTGATCATTATTTTCGCCGGCATTTCTCCGTGAAACATATTCACCTCGCAGCTGGTCGAGGCCCTGCTGAAATCTTGTTTCTAGTTCTGCCATCCTAGTTGAAAGGTCCTGTTTCCCTTGGCTAGATGATGAATTAGCCCTTGTGCTACGCATTTGGGATTGAAACTATTGCACCAAAATAACCCACCAACAGCTTATTCTGTAACACTGATGATATTTATTGCAAAAACTTTTATTTTACTTAAAGAAACTTTAATTTTGCAGAGTGCACGGCGTTCACGTGTTCAAGCTACGCACGCCATCTTAACTCAATAAAGTGTACATGCATGTTTTAGTGACAGTCACAGTCTATAATTATTTCTTTCTCTGAGTTAACAATATATTTAACTTAAACCTAACAAAAACTTAACTACGGCATATTAATAATAAAAAATGACAAGACAGGTAACAGTTAAAACATTATAAAGGTGCTAATCAAACGACTGATCGAGATCATTAACATTTGTAAGTGACTCCTTTAAATTTTGCCAAAAATACTTATTTATATCCATTAGAGGGCACAGATGCTTTATTATCGCATCTTTCTTTTTTGAAGATATACCTCTTTCCTCAGTATATTGTGGAGGTAAGTTTATTCTATTTTTAAGGATATTTACTTTAATAAAATCTAATCCAAAAAAAGTTTCAGCGTTAAAATCTGTGAAATATTTTAAATTATAAGACCCTCTAGTTGCAGTAATTTGTACCATGTCATATGGGCCTAGGGGTGCATTTCCTAATTTTGGCTTGCGAACTCAGGTCTTGCCAATAATGAAAATCGCTAACATTTAGCTCATTAACTATTACATTTCCGGAGTTCGCTAACATTACCGAATTTTTAAAATCTTCGAAATCACATATTTTTTATTTTTCATAGTTAATTCAACCTGGTGATGGAAGCTATCGGCACTCATAAAGGTATGACCCGGTTCAAAAAATTTTAAAGTAATTTTCTCGCATTTTACTGTTGGAGAATTTAACAAGAAACGAAAATAAACACCAATTTTTGTTTTGCGACGAGCAATTGTCAAGCCAGAGAGTTAGAAATTTAGCGTCTGTATTTAATAAAAGGAAAGAATTTAATGTGCTTACGATTTCCTCTTTTTTCCTCCCGGCTATACCTTCGTGCCATAATGCTGCAATTGGTTTAATGTCAGTTTTTTCCCCACCGGAACAAAACTTTCATTAAAGACTATGATTCTAGTATAAATAATACTATCTTGAATTCTTCCATTCGAGGCAGCATGATGACTTTCTGAAGATCGGCAGAGAAACATACATAATTTATTTCTCTGGTAGCAGTGGCATCATTTTGATACATCTTCCTGGTCTCTGTATATTTAATTTTATGTTTTAGATGCTTCTGACATAGTTTACATTCAGGTGACATAGCTTCCTCATTGTGTTCGTGCTGTTTAAATTTTTCACACTCTTCACACTCTTCGTGATCCAATTGTGTGCAAGTTATGTTCATTTCTCTGAGCACTCGCCGATATACGTCTATAGAGCACTGAGTAGTAGTTTTTTTGTTCCTTAAAGTCTTTATACATTATTGATCCAGAAATATCACTAGGTAGGTATTGACGGTTGGGGGCATGCTCATGCATATAATGTGAAATAGATGGCCGAAACGACTGAATAATATGTTCCTTTATAATAACTGTATCCAATTTTCTATTTGACGCATGTCGACCTAAAAAAAATAAAAAGCCAAATTTATTATTTATTTGTTCACATATTTGGTTTTATGTACAATTATACCTTACATACCTCTCATATCAACTTTCGCCACCAGAAAATAATTTCCATTATTATTGTTATTAGCAGCTGTTAATGCATTGTGTAACATCTTGTCATTGTTAGACAGATATCCCAATGTTGCGAGAAAGAATACCTTACAAACTTAAATATCCATTCCAATGCTGTTATGCAGAAAGTACTTGTAGGTGTTATTACGCGAAGAATGCTGTTTCTTTCTTAAAACTTCAACTTTTCTTACTCTACTTAAAACAAACACACGTTGTGATTTCCAAGTTATAGACCAGAATTGTTTATTAGTAGATTGCATTTCATTTTCTGTAATAAAATCGAAACATTTTCTGTTGCACTTGCATATTGCTTAAACTCCAAATTTTGTCTTTTTTTCTTCAATTTTTATTTTTTTCCTTTCCAGAAGAGAAAGCTCAAATGTTTTCCTTTTTCTAACTTTACCCTCTTTTGTTATTTCCTTATTTAGTGCTTCTTTACCTGTTAAACGAACAAGTGCATTCTCGTTTGGATTAAAAAACAGATTATCAATTGCAGTTTCACTGTTAATAATGGCTACATTACTAAAGGAAGCATCTAAAATGTTTAAATTTTGTCCATTATATTCATCGAGGAAAATAAATTCATTTATTATTTCAATGTCAATATTATCTTCGTGTTTTTGAGATACTGTGTTTTCTTCGTCGTGGTTACTTGCTATCATGTTTGTTGCTAAAAGAGTTACTTTGAATTAAAAAGCCGATTAAAAAACAAATTTAATAACCGCGGTACTTTATAATATAAAAGAACGAAATTTATTTTTTAAATAATAACTTTTGGAATAGTCCAATTCAGTTTAAATATATATCTGTACCCAAGAAGCAAACTATGTTAAGTCACAAAATATAGTTTCGAGAAAAACGAGTTTAAAGAAACTTTTTTAACTTATTTCTAAATTACTTGGTTATTTTTAAACCTATGACTTTAATATTTGGCATTGTGACAGGATTGATCTGGTATGTCACTAATTACTAGTTAATTACAAATGCGGTAGCGTTCTGACTATAATAAACATTATTCATTATCAATGGTAGCGTTTCTGACCGAGAATACCAGACCTTTCCCTTCACATAAGTTTAGAATTACGAGTATAAATAACTAAGACAATTTTATAGCAAGAGCACTCTTGATGACAACGGAGTTCTTCATGATAACGTCGACGTCGTTTTGTTCTGTTAGTTGTATCTACTGTTAATACCAAACGACTTACCCATGTCGACCAAACAGCAATATCCAGGTGATGATGTTAACAATAACAACGCAGCGAAGCGTCGTATGGTGCGGGCGCGAACCGTTTAACCTTTGATAATGAAACCCTTTATATTGATTGTTACAATAAAACAACACCAATTTTAAACAACAACTTATAAATCTATTAACAAACATGATAAAGAAAGGTAGAAAGAAAAGTTACTGAACAAGAAAAGAGACTATAAAACTAATACAAAATATGTATTATGCTAACTAATAAAAAGATATTGTTTTATTTAAATGCGCACGATTCAGAAAATTACCCATTTAATGTTTAAAACCCTGTGAACAGATAAAATTACTATTTTTTAATTAATACAACACTGTAAGTTAATCACCCAAAGATTAATTTATGATAATCCCCGAAAACTAAAAAGTCTTATAAAAACACTAAAACCCTGAAACGTATAGCTAAAAACCACAATCATACCTAGACCCACAATTAACTTTACACGTTTAAGAAACAAAGGATTCACTACACAAGGGGTTTAACGAAAAGAGAATTATGTCCGAAAATGTGTACTTTAAAAACCCGCTCGACTATACACCCGAAAATAGCATCTTTGGTACTTGGTAAACCGAACCCAATAACAAAACTTTAGGAACTGAATTGTGAAATTCCCTGTTTAAGCATCTAACTTCTAAACACAGCCCCTTAAATAATGCTACTTCAAATATTTAGATATTCCACCCTATAGAACGTACTAAAATCAGTATCACCCCTTGATACCACGTCTTACAGGGTAAATAATTTATTCTATCCAACCAATCAGAAGTCATTTCTCTCTAAAACTCTGCCTTAAGGATATAAAACAGGGCAGTCCCAAAGTATGATTGTAGACATTACCGCTAGGTGACTCTAGTTATTCATTCTTGATATTTAATTAAAACTTTTTCTCTCTTTATGGACATTTTAACTTAAAAATCATATATATAGATAAACAATACATAGTATACTTATAAAATAACCGTAAAAACGGTCTTACAAATAACATTCCTAAATAACCTTAAATTTAAAGTACAGCAATCAGATTTACTTAAAAAAAAACCTTTTAAGCTAATCCAGGGAAAATAAAGAATAAATCTGATCCGACTTTCACATACATAGAACGGTCAAAATACAAATCCAGGATGCTACCTATATTTTCCATTTTTTTTTCAATATATGGTTTATATTATCTCATTATAGTGGACCACCCACGAAGTCCCCTTATTTGTTATTCTCATCTGTTTTAGATTTTTGTAAGTTTATGTTAAATTTGACAATACGTGCTTATGGTTGAGTTTTTGCCAACAGCCCGCTTTTAGGATATAGAAAAATAAAATTTACGACATAACGATAGTTTTGTATAACTTGGGCATTGGTTATTTGTTTAAGAGAAACCGTTGGTTTAAAATAGTTGGCTAAATTTGGTTTTATTATCATATCTATTCTTGGAACAAAAGCTTTTAGAGCCCTTCTTTGAATTTAAAAAGGAAACATATTGTTTTGACTCGTGAGAACCCACTTTAATAAAAATAATTTAAAATAAAAAGATAGATTTTTGCGTTCTATTACAGCATAAAGGCAATTTATTTAGTGATTTAATAAAATGTGAAACACGTTTTTTTTAATAAAAGATAACTTGATTTTTAGTGACTTAACATAGTTTGAAATTTAAAAAAATATTTGTTGCAGGACTTAACTTATGTTGGTATTTGGGTCAAAATAAATAAAGCAAAACAATTTTAAGTCCAAATAAAAATATAATAATAATTATTGTTCTTCTAAATAAATGAAACAGTAAAGCAGAAAGCAAAAAAAATTGTAAAAGGTATAATGTCAATTGCAAAATACATCATTTGTTTAAGTACTTAAGTCCTTACTTTAGTCGTCATCTACGTCTGGTCCTTCACCATGCGGGAGATTTTTATAAAACGAATGAAATTGTTGGGGTATCCATTTTAACAGTTTTTGGAAATGCTGAAACTTTTTCGTTGGAAGTTTTTTTAAAGAATCTTGCATTTGTGGCAAAGATTCAGGTATACCGGGTGACAACGAATGTTGTTCCCCCCCCCCCCCCCCTTTTTTCCGTAGTTTCCGTATTTCAGGAGATTCTATGTGTATATTTTGTTACTTTTTAGTGAAATCGTACTTTCAAAATCACTTCCGGTTTGACCGGAACTGGTATCAACTCTTTTATTTTAAATGGAAACCTATTATTTTTATTTGATATTTGAATTCTACGGCCAATTTCCTTTAAAATTACGCATCACACATTATTATTTGTTTTTAAAATGGCTTCCAGGCTAACTTTTCAAGGAAATCCTTAAATGGCCATGGATGCGCTAATACAACATGATTCTTTGATAGTGGGCCATTGAAGTTTTAAAGTGGTCTATTTTAACCTGTTTTATGTTGAACAATTACATTCTTTGCGAAAGATGTTTCTGTCAAAAATATTTTAGATATGTCATATTTTTTTAAACAATGAGGAAGAATTACTTAATATTTTTTAATGGCAACAAGGCATTTTTTAGGGCAAAAAAATAGCTTATTAAATTACCTTTTTGAAAATGTATCATAAGTATGGTATTATACTTAAAGGAGCGGCCAAAATTGAAAAATAATCGAGATAGGTCATATTTCAAAAAAATAAAAAATAAAATGGAATCCTTAAATTTTGTTACGAACCCTTTTTATTTAGTAAAACAATAACAATCAAGGTAACAAATGTTCAAAATGCCCACCTTCCACTTCAATGCATTTATTTACCACCGTGCGGATTTTTCGCATGACATTTTCTAAAATCCTTGGTGTAACAGACAAAAACGCGTTTTGTATCTTGTCCTGGAGTTCATACAAAGTGTTAGAAGGTGTTTCATAAACTTTATTCTTTATATCACCCCATAAGAAGTAATCCATTGGAGGTAAATCCGGTGATCTTGCTGGCCATCTTATTTGGCTGTGTGTAGATATCACTCTAGCATCAAACCTTGCATTTAGGTAATCTTGCACCATGCGACTATTGTGAGATGGTGCACCATCATGGTGAAAATACAAGTTTCTAGAAGTTTCTAGAGGAAGTTGTTCTATTTCATTTTCGATCTCGTTTCTCAGCATATCTAAGTAACGCTCGCCATTTAAATGTCCTTCGAAAAATATCTTACTCTTGTTCATACTCTTGTTCCTACAATACCAGCCCATACATTTAATTCAAATCTATGTTGACGATCTCCAACTCTTATTTCATGGCAGTTCACAGTCGACCAGTAATGCGTATTATGTCTATTAAAAATTCCGTTGTTGCTGAAATGTGATTCGTCCGTAAACAAAATGTTATCATGTAAATTATAATTTTCCCTAAACCAAATACAATAATTTAGTCTTCTTTCCGCATTATTCTCGTAAAGATGTTGATGTAATTGAAATTTAAAACTTTTGTAGTTATACTTCTTTAAAATTTTCCTCACATATCAGTAGGGAACCCCTACTGATATTAGGTTCTAAGGCCAATGTTCTTCCCTGATAACACAGGTGTGTTCAGGGAATATTCTAAGAATGTGCTGTTGGCAAAGATTCAGGTATACCGGGTGACAACGAATGTTGTTCCCCCCCCCCCCCCCTTTTTCCGTAGTTTCCGTATTTCAGGAGATTGCTTGCTCAGACATTCCACGAATGTGCCAAAAATGCCGTAAACATTCAGTGAACATTCCCTGAAACGCCTGTGTCAGCATTTCGAATATTCTCTGAATGTACCAGTAGAACATTCTCTGATCGTCTCAGACGTTTTCTAGACATTCAAGGACCCACCGTTTATTAAGAATTTTGAACATTCTAGGGACATTTTGGCACTTTCCAGTAACGGAGCCAGGTCTATCCCCTTATTAAATTGGGAATAAATAATGAACATTGCTGTGAAATATATATAAACTTTCTATGTAAAATTCTGCATAGGTGCACAAGCTATCACTTCAAAAAAAGTAAAATCGGAATGTGAAGACATATTTTTATTCAATTTTAAGCCATTTTGGTACAATAAAGGTCTTAAAATAACAAAAGTGTCTGTATCAAATTGTCTGTAGCTTCGTAACAACTAAACAATAATAAGTACCTACCTACCATGCCACTATAAACTCATGTCATAGAATCAGAAAATGTAAAAGTAGGGCGTGCCATTTTAAGAAACATAGTTTAATTATACATACATGTCTTAAAATTTATAAAACCGCTTTATATATATATATATATAGGTACAGCGTAGTGTGTCCCCTGATGGAGTTGACAAGAGAAAAAAGATTTTTATTATTGATTTTACGACTAAGGGTTATTCTTTATACAAAATTCTGCTTGCCGAGAAAATCAATTTACCATATAAAAATTTTAGATCAGATGTACAAGGTGTTGATAAATTAAGAAAACATGAAAATGCTTTAGGAGAGAAGTACCATTATTTATCATTTTAGACATAATGTTTATGAAACAAAGTTGTTTGTAATCCAAAACAAATCCTAAATACAAAATACCAACAATACCATAAATGTCTACATGTTACATTCTTGTCATATTTTACCTGTTTATCAGTGTAAAGCCCATTAATAAATAAATATAATATACATATTTGAAACTGTAAAACAATGTCTAAAACAATAAAGCCCTTATTTGCTATGCATTACCTAAAATTTGTTTTACTAACCCAAAATAAAATAATACTTTACTCTTTGTAATAAAAATGTCATATTTACCTATTAAAGTTCTGGTGATTAACAAATTATCAAATTTTTTCCCTTTCTTCCGATAAATAAAAATTGAGTTACTAATTTATCACTAGCGATTTATCTCAAGCATCTTTTTATAAAATCATATACATTCAATCCTCCCAATCTCGACTAAAATGAAACCTGTAACTCTTATTTATTGCTTGTTTGACCTATCTTTGGCTTTCCGTAGCTAACCTCCAATGGCTAATTCGGTTTTCTTGGTGGTCTTGGAAATTCCAGCTTTTTCAGCAGATTCTAGTAACAAAAAAGTTTACATTGCCACATATCAAAATTGAACTCAAATTCCACTCATTTATTGCTAAAATTTGGAATTTGAAATGAACTGTAGGTGTCTCAACAGGTGATAGAAATGACAATGTTTCTAGAGAGAAGAGATAATGGTCTTAATAATCTATCATTGGCATAACTTTCTAAGATGAGCTTATTGGCAGAAGCAGGTTATTAATTAAATTTTATAGAGTATTGAGTATTAAAATTTGTTTTACTAACCCTAAATAAAATTATGCTTTACTCTTTGAATTAAAAATGTAATATTTGCCTATTAAAGCTCTCGTGATTAACGAAATGTTATTTTTTTCCCCTTCCTTCCAATAAATGAAAATTGAGTTGCTAATTCATCACTAAGGATTTCTCTCAAGCATCTTTTTATAAAATCATATACATTCAATCCTCCCATTCTCGACTAAAATGAAACCTGTAAGTAAAAAGACAAATTATTTTATTATACAAAATTAAACAAAAAAGTTTTATTTGGTATCATAAATTACAAAATCGCTGAATATGTAAAAATGTGTGCATTAATTTGGCAATGAAATACATATATTTACCAAGGATTTAAAATTATGTTGGGTCTTCAAAAATTCTTTAAATTTTAATGAATTGTTTTCACTCTGAATGGGAAAATAAATTTGACACAGTAGAAGACTACTTCCACCTCCAGACTCTTCAGTAACAATGGGTCTCGACTCTAAGCGGTCCACTTTAGCATGAAGATCAATTAATAATGACTGGACGTTTAACAACAAGTGTTTACAGTGGCAGACAGTACAATCTGAAATTAACATAATAAGTAAATATATACTGAATGCACAAGATCTGATAATTTCTTAACTATTTTTTAGCATCGGCAGATAGGAGTAAAATATTCAGTCAATTTTAGGTTGACGGGCTGGCAGTTCTATTTAGAGACATTATGTCTTGTCCTTTATTTATATTTAGCACACTGTCTTAAGGAAAACTGTCAAAATTAGAAAAATAATTTAAATTCAAAGATTTTAAAGTTCATTCTAAACAATCAGAATTTAAAGTCACCAGCCTTTGTTATTTTTATATTAATTATAATGGTCTAGAAAGAACTAGAAAAATTTTCTAGTTTAGGTTTTCTCTAGGCGTGGCCTAAATGTAAACGAAAGGCCTAAATATTTATTTGAAAACAAACAAACTTGTCTTATATGTCCTTCATTTATATTTAGCCCACTGTCTTAAGGAAAACTGTCAAAATTAGAAAAATAATTTAAATTCAAAGATTTTAAAGTTTATTCTAAACAATCAGAATTTAAAGTCACCAGCCTTTGTTATTTTTATATTAATTATAATGGTCTAGAAAGAACTAGAAAAATTTTGTAGTTTAGGTTTTCTCTAGGCGTGGTCTAAATGTAAACAAAAGGCGTAAATATTTATTTTAAAAAGAGAAACAGAAGTGATAATTCCCGTGGTGGAGGTGTTCAAAAGAACACCTCTCACTCCTAAAAAGGAGTTAAAAATATTTATAAATGTAATGAGGTAAACCTAGACTTTAATATACCTGAAATAGATATTTTATGTGTCAAAGTATCCACATGTGAATTTAGCTATATTTATTTAATTTTAGTTTATCTTCCTCCAAATTGCTCTATCTTGATAAGAGAGAAATTTTTTGTTTTCCTAGAGAATTTGAGTATATTACATGAAAAGAATTACATTATATTAGGCGATTTCAATACTATCAGAACAATAATATCAAAGACAACTCAGTTAATATATCATTAAACTTCTTCAATTTCTTTGATTGTAGACAATGGAACCTAGAACCTAATAAAATCAATCGTATTCTAGATCTTGTCATGTCCTGTATGAAATGTGAAGTAAAAAAATCAATTTTTAGCCTTGTTGCGGAGGATAAATATCACCCTACCCTTACAATCGAATTGTATATAAAAATTCTAAAACCTAAAGAATTGCTTGTAAACAAACATATTCTTAATTATAATTTTAAAAAAGCTAATTTTTCTGCCATGTACCAAATGTTCCAAAGTGTTAATTGGGGGTATTTGGATTCACTTTCTGATGTAAACCAGGCAGTTGACATTTTTTATGTAAAAGTATATGATATATTTGATGTATGCGTCCCAAAATGCCGTAGAACTAAACAATATCCAATTTGGTTTAATAGAAATATAATTAAAAGTCTAAAGAAAAAAGAAGCACTAAGGCAAAAAATTAAAAATCAAACAATCAAGAATTAAAAAATCATTTTATTTTGTTAAGAAAACAAATAAAGGATAGTATTGACGATGCATACAAAGATTACATTACCGAAGTTCAGCAGGACATCACAAGTGACCCAAAAGCTTTCTGGGGATATATTAAAAATAAGAAAGGTTCTAATACAATTCCTTGTAAACTGCACCTCGACAACAATAATTATAGTAGTGGTCAACAAATTGCAGACGCTTTTGCATCTTATTTTAGCTCAGTCTATGAAGAGGATCCCGACACCTTTGAACTTAACGAGCAGCTTAATACATATCATGACAACATTAACCTTAGGTATATTAGTTATGCAGACGTGTGTGATGCTGTCAAAGAACTTAAAGTAAACAGAGCAATCGGGCTTGATAATGTACCACCTTATATTGTTAAAGGACTGGTTGTTTTTTTTTGCCGAGCCTTTACAAAAAATATTTAATTTAGCTTTAAAAACAAATACTTTTCCAAATAAATTCAAAGAAGTTAAAATCTGTCCAATCTTTAAAAAAGGAGACTCCACTGATATAAAAAACTATAGACCTATTGCTATTTTATCAACACCTGCAAAGATATTTGAATCCATAATTTATAAATATATATATTACCTCCGTTCACAGGAAAATATCTCAATTTCAACATGGTTTTATGAATAAAAATTCTACCATAACAAATCTAGCCGAAATAACACAGCACATTTCTGAAAGCATTCATAATAAATCACAGGTGGACGTAATATATACAGATTTCACAAAGGCATTTGATAAAGTATCACACAATATTCTGCTTAACAAATTATACAATGAATTTGGTTTTCACTTAAACTTAGTAATTTTTTTCAATTCGTACTTTCAAAATAGAAAGCAACGGGTAATAGTGAAGGGATATTCTTCAAAACAGTTTATAGCAAGCTCGGGCGTACCTCAGGGTTCTAATCTAGGGCCATTACTCTTTATATTATTTATAGACAGCTTAATTAAAAAAGTTACAAATTGTGGTATATTGGTGTTTGCCGATGATATTAAGTTATATGCTACCATCAGTAGTTACCAAGATTGCTTAAAACTCCAGGAAATTCTTAACCAAATACACGAGTGGTCTCTACATAATAAGTTATATTTAACATTAGCAAATGTAATATCATGACATACACCAAAAAGAAAACCCAAATTAACTTTGATTACAATATAAACGGCATAATTCTAAGCAGAGTAACAGAATATAAAGATCTTGGTGTAACATTGATGCGGAATCGTTAGTTGAGCTTAGGATATTAAGATGGCAGGACGTCCAATATGCAATCGCGGCGATGCGATAAAATTTGACAAAAGCAATGCAGTGTAGCATAAAGTGCTATTTTATTTAAATTTTTTATAATTTTTCAATTTTTTGGGAAAATAATTTTTAATTTTTCAAAAATCAAAATCAGCGTCCGGGAACTGCTTCGAGACTCCACGTAAAACTGAGCTCTGCGTAATAATAATAATAATAATAATAATAATAATAATAATAATAATAATAATAATAATAATAATAATAATAATAATAATAATAATAATAATAATAATAATAATAATAATAATAATAATAATAATAATAATAATAATAATAATAATAATAATAATAATAATAATAATAATAATAATAATAATAATAATAATAATAATAATAATAATAATAATAATAATAATAATAATAATAATAATAATAATAATAATAATAATAATAATAATAATAATAATAATAATAATAATAATAATAATAATAATAATAATAATAATAATAATAATAATAATAATAATAATAATAATAATAATAATAATAATAATAATAATAATAATAATAATAATAATAATAATAATAATAATAATAATAATAATAATAATAATAATAATAATAATAATAATAATAATAATAATAATAATAATAATAATAATAATAATAATAATAATAATAATAATAATAATAATAATAATAATAATAATAATAATAATAATAATAATAATAATAATAATAATAATAATAATAATAATAATAATAATAATAATAATAATAATAATAATAATAATAATAATAATAATAATAATAATAATAATAATAATAATAATAATAATAATAATAATAATAATAATAATAATAATAATAATAATAATAATAATAATAATAATAATAATAATAATAATAATAATAATAATAATAATAATAATAATAATAATAATAATAATAATAATAATAATAATAATAATAATAATAATAGTACTAATAATAGTACTAATAATAGTACTAATAATAGTACTAATAATAGTACTAATAATAGTACTAATAATAGTACTAATAATAGTACTAATAATAGTACTAATAATAGTAATAATAATAGTAATAATAATAGTAATAATAATAGTAATAATAGTAATAATATTAGTAATAATAGTAATAATAGTAATAATAGTAATAATAGTAATAGTAATAGTAATAGTAATAGTAATAATAATAATAATAATACTAATAGTAATAATAATAATAATAATAATAATAATAATAATAATAAGCGTAGTTGCCATGTTGTTTTTATTTTTCTCGACTTAGTCATTTTTTCTTGATTTTTCTAAGTTTTCGTCTCTGCGTCCTTTGTTGTTTGCTTATTATTGTTGTTCATTAGGTTTTTTCCACAGCTATTTTGGCTCTGCTGCTTGGTTTTCTTGTGGGTTTGGGTAGGCGTGTTTTGCTATCGTTTTCCATTAGTCGATGATGGCATCGTTAATTAATCTGTGTTTTTTCCTAAATGGGGCGTTGTTTTTATTTATTCTTCCTATATTTCTTGTAATTTGGTGGTTTTGTGTTTTTTCGTTCAGTAGTTTTCTGGTATTGTTTTTTATTATCTCCCATATCGGCGTGACTTGGCTGATTTGGTAGAGTCTTTCATTCCTTATTTCTTCTGGTTTTTTATTGTGAATTAGTCGTAGTGTTTTCGTTTCTAGTGTTTTAATTTTTTTAATCCAAGTTGGTGCTGCTGCGCTCCAGACTGGTGCTCCATACAGTAGAATGCTTCTTGTATACGCTCTGTATAATCCTATTTTTAGTTTTTTGCTGAGTGGGTTTGCTGGTAGTAAGTATGGGTAGATTAGGCTTGTTGCTAGTCCTGCTTTTTTCCTTGTGTTTTGTATGTGTTTTTTGAAAGTGAGTTTTTTATCTAGTGTTATTCCCAGGTATTTGACTTCGTTTGTTTCGTTTATTTCTATGTTGTTTATTTGTATTTGCCTGTCTTGCCTAGGTGGTGCTATTTTTTGGTTGAAGATGATTAACTGTGATTTTTCCACGTTGACTTTAAGTTTCCACTTTTCATAATAGTTTTGTAGGAGGTTGATGTGTCTCTGCAAGTATGTTTTTGCTTGCATTACTTTAGTTGAAGTTGTAATTATTGCTATATCGTCTGCAAACATCGCTAGTTGTGAGTTTTCCGTTGTTGGTACGTCATTTATGAATATGTTGAACAGCAGGGGGGCTAAGATGCTTCCTTGGGGTAGGCCTTCTAGCAGTCTTGTTTTTTCTGATTTAATATCATCTATGGTTACTTGGTATGTTCTATTTTGCAGGTAGCTTATTATTATTTTGGTTATGTCTCTTGGGATATCCATGGTGTCCATTTTGTGTATTAATCCTTTTTGCCAGATTGTATCGTATGCCTTTTCTATATCCAGCAGTATAAGTCCCGTAGAATTTTTGATGTTGTTATTTATCATTGCTTTTTCGACAATCCTTATCGTTTGGAGTTCTGTAGATTTCCTTGGCTGGAATCCGAATTGTTCTGGTCTTAGTTTGTTGTTGTTTTCTATGTATTTCTGTAGTTTTTTAAATATTATTCTTTCCAGGATTTTGCTTAAGTTGCTGGTTAGTGATATTGGTCTATAGTTTTTTGGGTCCTGTCCATTTTTGTTTGGTATTTGATTGTTTTGACTATTGAGTTTTTCCATTTTTCTGGGAAGTGGTGTAGTTTTAGGCAGCTGTTTATGATATAGTATAGTTGTGCTATTGCTTTGTTGTTTAGGTTTTTTAGTGTTTTGGGGATAATGCCATCTTCTCCTGCTGCTTTGAATGGTCTAATTTTTGCTATTATTCTTTTTATTTCGTGTGGGCTGGTGTGTTGATTTTGTTGTTGAATTTCGGTGTTTATTATTTCCTGGAAAGTGTTTTCTACTAGGTCGATTGTTTCCTGGTTTGACATTTCCCTGGTTTGTGTGTTTATTTCACTTAGTGTTTGTGCTAGTATGTTTGCCTTTTCTTCTTTGGTTGTATATATTATTCCATTTTTTTTTAGTGGTGGTATTTCTTGGTTGGTTTCAGCCATTTTTCTGTTTTTGATCATTTTCCAGACATTTCCTTTTTTATTCTGGATTTTCTGGATGTTTTTATGCCATTCGTTTTCTTGGTGGGATTTTATAAGTGTTTGGACTAAGTTATTGTGGTATTTCAGGTTTTGTAGGTCTTCTTCATTTTTGTTTCTTTTGAATCTGTTTCTGATTAGGTTTCTGGTTTTGATTACATTTTTTATCTCTTCAGGTAGTGTTCTGTTCTGGTTTTTGTTAGTTGGGTGCTGATTTCTATTGCTTGCTGTATATTTGTTGTTATTTTGTCTACTTCAGTTTCGATTTCTTCTATTGTGTTTATGTTTCTATTTATTGCGATGTTTTCTGTTAGTGTTCTTCTGAAAAGTTGCCAATTTGTTTTTTGGTAGTTTTTAGTGTTTCTTGGGGGTAGCATTTTTGGTCTTGTGTGCACTATTATCTCTACTGGTAGGTGGTCTGAAGTTAAGTTATTTATGGTTTTTATTTCAAGTATAGTGGT
Source organism: Polydrusus pterygomalis (assembly GCA_963969555.1). Taxonomy (NCBI): domain Eukaryota; kingdom Metazoa; phylum Arthropoda; class Insecta; order Coleoptera; family Curculionidae; genus Polydrusus; species Polydrusus pterygomalis. The sequence goes on from OZ018379.1 coordinate 87,987,014, forward strand.
TTTGACTACTGCTATATCTAGTGTTCCGTCCGTTTGCCTTCTATTTTGGCTTATCCAGGTGGGGTCTTCTGGTGCACAGATTTCCAAGTTATTATTTTCTGCATATCTTTCTAAGATGTTTCCATTGGTGTTGTTTGTACTGCAGTTCCATAGTGTGTTTCTTGCATTGAAGTCCCCCATTAAGATACATTTTTCATTGTTTTGTATTAGGTTGTCCAGATCTTGTACATTAATGTTTTGTCTTGGCCTGTTATACAGTATCGCTATTTTTGTTTGTTTTATTTTGATGGCTATTGCTTCTATGTTCTGGCAAGTTGTGATTTCCTCGTGGTATTCTATATTTTCTTTTATGTAGCAGGCTACTCCTCCCCCTGGGTGTTCTGCTTCTCTATTTTTAAAAACTGTTCTGTATCCAAATATTTTTGGTGGTGTTTTTCTTGTTAGTTTGGTTTTTGTTATTGCTATTATGTCGTAATCTTTTTCTTTACAAAAGGCTCGTAGTTCTTGGAACTTTCCAGTTAATCCATTTGCGTTCCATAGTATCATTTTTAATTTGTTTTTTGGCTCCATTAGACGAATCTTGCCATGACCATTGCTTTTTCCATGTCGTTGTTGCATTTGTCAAACTCCTGTTTGAGTGTTCTTACTAGGTTAATTATTTTTTTTAGGTCATGTTTTTCGTTTAGTTCTTTTAATTCTCTTGTCAGGGTATTGAAGTCATCATTTTCGGTGGTTGCTTGATTGGTCGTTGCTTGACTGTAGCTGACATTTTTGGTGACATAGCTCGGTTTTTCTATTGTTTTTTGTTGTTTTTTTGTTGGTTCTGCTGTCTAGTGCTGTCTAAGTATTCTAGCAGCTTTGGGCACTTTGAGTAGTTGGCTGTGTGTTCTCCCATACAGTTTGCACATTTTGCTTTTGAGGTATCTGTTTTTTGCAGAGTACAGTCCTTGGTATTGTGGTTTGCTGCACACTTTACACATTTTGGTGCTCTATGGCAGTAGGTTGAGCCATGTCCAAATTGCTGGCATTTGTAGCATTGTGTATACGATTGTTTTTTGCTATATGGCTCCCATTTTACTATTGTATAGCTGATTGCTTTGACTTTTCTGACTTCTTTGAGATTGTACGTTGCTGGTACACTCAGTAGATAAGAGTGTGATGTACCGTTTTTCCCAGTGGTATGCAGTCTTTAGCTGGGATGTCTTGTTCTTGTAGCTCCAGTAGTATTTCTTCTTTTGGTGTGTGTGTGTGAAGAATTCAAGTGTATCGTCTTTTTCGATTTCATTTTTGATTTTGTTATATATTTCTTTGTTTTTTGGAAATATTTTTATGGTATTTTTTAAGTACTTTATACCAAAGTTCTCAGCAGGCGTGATTTTCCTCATTTCTGTTATAAATTTAGAGTATTCCACATTTGAGGTGATAATTATTGGTGGTGTTCTTTCATTTTTTGTTTGCATGGGATTTAGCGTTGCGCTTGTCCCTGCCTGGGTATTGGTTTCATTTTCGGTGATCTCCATTTCTTGCAGCACAGCAAACCTGTTGCTGGTTTCTAATACTTGTTTTTTTGCCATATTTGCACTTTCGTTTAAATCACTTTCACTTTCACTAGCCACGTCCCGCGCCGCGGCTTGATCGACGAATTTTTCGCGTCGGTGCGTGAGACTTAATCTCCTACGCACTTCCCCGTCCGATATTGCTTTTCGTTTCACTAAGATGTGAATATTATCACTTTTGCGTTTTGATCTACTATCTTTCATGAACTCAAGAGAATTTCCATCCTGACTGAGCTCTGCTCTCTGGGATCTTCATTGGGGTTTTCAAGTTAGGCAGTGCCTTTTACTTCTTTTACATGTGTTGGATTTTTCCCTTTATGCAGGTAGCTGGATTTGCTTGGTGCGAGGGTTCGAACCTGGGTCCCTCAGTGTCGCGGATACTTGTATGTTCCTGGTATTTGGGGTTGGTGGGTTTGCCTGATGAGTGGGTTTTGACTTGTTGCGGCTTTGGTGAAGTAGTTCTCGTTGGTTTCTTCGATGAAGTTTTGGATGGTTTCTATTTGTAGATCTCGGTGAATTGTGGTATTGCGGACATACCATGGGGCGTTTGCTATTATTCTGGTGATTTTGTTTTGGAATGTTTGTATCTTGCTTTTGCTTGAGGTGCTGAGGGTGGACCAGGTTGGTGCTGCATAGAGTAGTGCTGGTCTGATGCAAACTTTGTAAATGATTGTTTTGTTCCTTGTGCTTAATTTGCTTTTCCTGTTCAAGAGTGGATAGTATACGTGCATGAGCCAGTTTGCCTTGGTTAAGATGTTGGTGAGCTGGTCTCTCCAGATTAGCTTTTGGTCGAAGATTAATCCTAGGTATTTGGCTTTGTTTTTCCACTCTATCGGCGTGTTTTTGATGTTGATGCGATTTTCCGGTCTTTTTCTTGATTTTGTGAATAGTACAGCCTGTGTTTTGTTAGTGTTTATTTGGATTTTCCATTTATCCATCCAGTTGGTTATGGCGTTTATGTGTCTTTGGAGGCGCTGGGTTATGGTGTTTATGTTTTTTGCTGAAGTAATCATTGCTGAGTCATCGGCGAACAGGAATAGCTCGTTGTCTGGATCGGTGGGGATGTCGGACATGTAAATGTTGAAGAGCAATGGAGAGAGTGGTGAGCCTTGGGGGACGCCTGCTTTGATGTGTTTGGTTTGTGAGGTGTGGTTGTCTGCTTTCACTATGAAGGTTCTATTGCTTAGTAATGACTGGATGGTTTTGATTAGGTAGTTCGGGAATCCTGCTCTTATCATTTTCAGGATAAGTGCGTCGTGCCACATTCTGTCGAAGGCCTTGGAGATGTCGAGCAGCAGGGCTCCTGAGTGTCTTTTCCTGTTGAATCCATTTATTATGTGGGTTGCCATCCTGGTTGTTTGGTGAATGGTTGAATGGGAGGCCCTGAATCCAAATTGCTCGTTGGGGAGAATTCTTAGTTCATTTGTTTTGTCTTGCAGGATTTGCAGGATTGCTTTTTCTATTATTTTGCCCAGGTGAGACAGGAGGCTAATTGGTCTGTAGTTGGTTACTTCTTTTTGGTCGGTTCCGGGTTTGTGTATTAATATTATTTCGGCGTGTTTCCATGTAGCAGGAAAGTGTTGGAATTGCAATACTGCGCTGGCGATGTTTGATAACGCTGTTATTTGTTTATCTGGGAGAGCTTTGAGGATCTTGTTGGTTATTTTGTCATGGCCTGGTGCTTTTCTTGGAGGTGCTGCTTGTATTAGGTTTTTGATGGTGTGTTCTCTGATTTTTGGTGTGTTTGGGTCCTGGATCGTTGGTAGTGTGTTGTAAATTTCTATAGTGTGTTTGATGTTTCTTTCCTGGGCCGGATTTGTTGTTGGGTTTTCGGAAAATTGGTTTTCTAAAGAGTCTGCAAAGGTGTTGGCTTTTTCTTGCGGGTTGGATATTGTTTGGTTGTTGTGGATTAAGAATGGAATTTGTTTTCTTGGGCCTTTGAGGAAGTATCGCGTCTTTTTCCAGAGAGATCCATCTTCTACGTTGATTTCTTGGAGCGTGGCTTCCCATTGGTCGTTGTAGATTTGGTTTAGGTCTGCTTTTATTCGGGCTGCTAGTGCATTGGCTTGTCTTTTGATTCTTGGATCAGCTGTTCGGTAGGCTTTTCTCAGGAGGCCGTTTTTAGTTTTTATTTCTTCCTGTATGGCTCTTGGAATTTTGCCGTACTTTGAGAAGGGAACTTCTTGTTCTTTGGTTGCTTTTTCTGTGGCTGTTTGAATGTCTGTGGTGAGTTTGATTACTGCTGCTTCCAGGTCGTCGATGGTTTGGATATCAGGTTGGGGGGCGGGTTTTTCGGCTAGTTCATTTTTTTTTTAATTTCCTTTATTTTTAAGTTGTTTACCTAAGCGTCCTAATACATTTAAATTTGGATGCATAAATTTTATTATTACAAAGTAGAAAAAAAAAGTTACAAAGTTATTATTACTATTTTAAGGTAATACAATTAACTATCACAGTTTATAAAGTATCGTATACATATTATTATAATGAATAGAAATAACAAAATAGCACGAATTGTACTTAATTATATTACTTAGTTCTATGTTAATTTAAATATATACTAAAAAAGATGCACCTAAGTGAGTTAACACTTGTCTGTGCGTGGAAATGTTGCTAACCATAATGTGTTATTTAGTCAATTAAGTATACCATTTGCTTATATAAGAAAGGAATGAAATGTAATGAATTATCAATCAATTACCAGCCGAAGAAATAGGTTATAATTTCCATTAATAAACTCCCTACTCATGCGTGAGAACTTTTTGAGACTTTTGATATTTTTAATATCTTCTGTAAATAAATTATAACACTTTGGTCCAAGGAAAGTAACAAATCTCTTACTGCAATTAAAATTAATCTGGGGACATTTCAACATTCCATTTGCCACACTTCGAGTTGTGATATTGTGACAAACATAATTTCTCAAAGCAATATGTTTATGCATATAAAGTGCAAGAGTATGAAAATACAGAGATCTGACACTACAAATTTTGTTTTTGTATAGTAGTCTGGTAGGGTATCTTTTATTTTTCTTTAAAATTATTTTTAAAATATAGTTTTGAATTATGTTTAAACTGTTTAGGCTGTTTGAATATAATCCCCCCCAAACCAATATACCATACTTCAGCACCGATTCAACCAACGATCGATAAACCAATATTAACAAGTTTTCATTAAATATGCCTCTAATTTGATAGAACTTATAAATAAGCTTTCTAACTCTCTTAGTCAGATAAGTAACATGGCTGTCCCATCGCAGGTTTTGGTCTATCATTATTCCCAAGTATTTTACACAATTCGTTTCATGAATTAGAACATCGAAACCATCAATCCTTAAGGAGTTATAAAGTGGACGATTTACATTAATTTTTGAAAAAGCGATGTATTGGGTTTTCGTAACATTCAAAGATAATTGAAATTTATCCAACCACTTTTTAATCAAGGACATATAATTTTTAATATTTATTTCCATGTCTAACCAACACCTACCACCAAAGATCACAACAGTGTCATCAGCATAAGAAATAATTTTACCATTTATTTTAAGAGATAGTAAAGAATTGATGTAGGTTATAAACAAAATCGGACCCAATTCAGTCCCCTGGGGAACACCAATTTTTACTTTCATACCTTCACTGATACATTCATTCACTCTAACAAACTGCCAGCGGTCATCCAGGTAGCTCTTAAAGACATCCAACGCGGCACCACGCACACCATAACATTCAAGTACATGTAGGAGTTTATCGTGAGGTACCGTCTCAAATGCCCTCGCCAAGTCCAAAAACACACCAATACACTTCTGTCCCGAATCAAGATTTTTGACAATTTCACTTGTGACTTGAAACATGGCATCGGCAGTACTCTTTCCTTCCATAAATCCAAACTGATGTTCACTAATAATATTATTACAATTCAAAAAATTTACCAGACGTGATTTAACGCATTTCTCAAATATTTTTGCAAAATTGCTAATTAAACTTATCGGTCTGTAGTTTGAGATTATTTGCCTGTCACCCGCCTTAAAAATTGGACTTACTATACTTTTTTTAAATTCTTGAGGAACAATTCCTGTAGAAAATATTAAATTTATTAAATGTTTTAATGGTGAGGTAATAAAAGAAGTTGTATATTTTATGACTCTTACAGATACGCTATCAAAACCGGGCGCACTGTTATTTTTTAGTGATTTTATACAATTTACAATCTCATTCTCAGTGACAGGTGTTAAGAACATTGACTTATCATTTAGTGGCAAACTATGTCGAAAATCGATAGGTTCGGAGATGTTCTCAATCATTCTTATGCCAATGATGGAAAAATAGTCATTGCAGAAATTAGCCATTTTTTTATCATTCTTAAACAAAACTCCATTCTCATCAGTGACTTGCAAAACACCATTCTTTCTTTTCACTTCATTTGTTGCCTCAGATATAACTTCATACATTTTTTTCATATTATTTTGATTATAAGTTAATATGTTTTTGTAATAGTCATTCTTAGTTTTTTTTAGTAAATTATTTAGTTTATTTTTATAAGTTTTGTATACCTGTTCAAGTTCAGGTGTAAAGTTTGCAACAAGTCTTTTTTTCATAATATCTCTAGTTTTTATTGATTTAACTAAACCATAGGTAATCCATGGTTTAATTTTTTTACTCTTATTTACACCAACTTGAATATATCCCAGTTTGTTGTTTTCTTGGTGTGGTAGTTTTTGTGTTTTGTGTTTTGGTTGCCGATGGTAATTAACACTGGGATGTGGTCCGAGGATAAGTCGTGGATGACTTCCGGTAGTGAGATTTGCGGGCTGTTTTTGGCGATGAAGATATCCAGTGTATTTGGGGCGGCTCCTGGTTGGCTATTGTGGTAGTGTGTAGGCTCGTAGGGTGTGATTACGTTGAAGAGGTGGTTTATTGCGGCGGTGGCTATTGTTTTTCCGGTATTGTTGGTGATTGAGCTTCCCCAGTTCCGGTTTTTGGCGTTGAGATCGCCACCCAGTACTGTTGGTTCGTCGGTTATTAGGCTTCTTAGCTCTGCAGGATCCAGGATGTTGTTTGGTGGAATGTAGGCTGATATTAGGTTAATTTTTCTTTTTTGGTGTAGGTTTATTTTTATTGAGGTGGCTTCTATTGTGTTGGCTGGTGGTGTTGGTATTAGGTGGTGGCTGATGTTTTTCTTGACTAGAATTAGTGTTCCTCCTCTGGGTCCAGTCAGTCTGTCTGAGCGGTGGCAAATATAGTTTGGAATTGAGAATTTATCTGCCGGTTTCAGGAAGGTTTCCTGGATTAGGGCTGCGTCGATGTCGTGGTTTTCCAGGAAGCTTGTCAGTTCGAGTTTTTTGTTTTTGATCCCGTTGCAATTCCAGGTCATTGTTTTTACGTGTGCTGGACATATTTGGATTTGAGTAGTCATTTTTGTTTCGTGGAGGTGGTTTGGCCTGGTTGTGGGTTTATTAGTGGCAGCAAGGTTTGTTTGAGTTGTTCCTGCAGGCTGGCCATAAATTGTTGCATTGCGGTGTTGATCGCTGAGATTGCATGGAAGACTTCGGGGGCCTGGGTTTGTGAGCTGTTTTGCGCCAGGTTTGCGTTATTTTGGGTTCCCCATGTGAAGGTTGGTGGTGGAGCTGTTTTTGGTGTTTTTTGTTGGGCTGGGTGTTTTGGGCAGCTTTTGAATGAGGCCGGGTGGGGTCCATTTCAGTTAGCACAGGTTGCTGGTGTATTTCTGTCCTTTTTGCAGGTGTACGTTGGGTGGTTCATTGCACATTTTAGGCATTTTGGTGGAGCTTTGCATTTCAGAGAGGAGTGTCCAAAAAGCTGGCAGTTGTAGCATTGAGTGCTTCTTGCTTTGGTATGTTGTGTTTCCACTCGGATCTTCATATTGAGTAGGTATTGCAGATGGAAGATGGCTTTTTCGGTTTTTGGAATCATTGTGAAAACCAGTGGCAGCGGTACCTTGTCTTTGTTGAACCAGCGTGTAGTTGATTTTGGATGGAATCCAAGTTGTTTGAGTTCGTGGTCTATTTCTGTGGTTTCGATTGTTTCGAGTACACCTCTGATGATGATATGGAGCATTTTTTCTTCTTCCAATTAATAGGAGTGGTAAGGTAGTTTGTTTGTGTCCAGAAAGGAGATGATTTGGCGGTAGTCGTCTGGTGTGGATGGGTGGATTTTTACTCCTTCTGGAAGTGTGGTGGCATGGCCGAAGTCGATTTTTTCATTTTTTAGGTGTGCTGTTACGGTATTGTATTTTGATTTGTCCCTGAGTACAATTGGCGGTATCTTGCGTTTCTGTGTTTGGCCGTTGTCGCTGGTGGAACTGGTGGCTGGTTTGGCGGTTTGGTTTTCGGTGGGTGCTCCTGGGGTGTTGTTTTCTTGTTTTGAGGTTTTTTGTGGTTGCTGTGGTGCTTCCTGGGTTGTGTTGTGGCGCCTTTTGTTGTGTTTGAGTTTGTACTCTTGGAATGGAGTATTATCGATTTCTTCTTCATTTTCCATGGGGACTACTTCAGCGTGTTTTTTGTTGTTGTTTTTGACGAACTGTGCCAGTTGTAATTTGAGTTGGGTAATTTCTTCGTCTTTTTGGTGAATAAGCTGCGTGAATTCCTTATTTTTCTTGGCGAGGATGCTGTTGAATTGGGTTTTTCGGTTAGCTTCCATTTCTGCTTTCATTTCGGACATCTGTTGTTGGAATTGTTGCTTCTGCTGGAGCAGGAGTTGTTGTATTTCGGCTGGTGCCGACATCGTGATAAGGTGTTCTGGGCGTTCCAAGCGTCAGATACTATAGCAGAGCTACTCAATTCACTCTGCTAATTTCTCTGGCTAGGAACGTCTGGGTTGGCCGTCTTTGCACGGACCTTCGTGTTCTGTCGTTTGGATTCGGAGAGAGTCGACTGGCTGCTCTGAGAAGCTCGAGAGAACTACTGTGAGCTCTGCGAAATTTTGCGCCGGGTTTTGTTAAGAAATTTTAAGCTCCGCCCTAAAATCGCGTTTGAGCCAATCAGTAAAATCGCCATCACTTTACTCTTGCAAAACGTTGATTTTGATTATTTTTAACATAAACCTCTTAATAACTTTTTTATTAATTGAGTTATCAAAAATCTGAATGCGCCATTCGACGCAGACGGACGAATTACATAAGAAACCGTTGTCAGAAAAAAACATTCAGTTAAAGTTTGCTCCCCAACAAAGCTCGTGATAATTGTTCAAAATTTTTATAAGAACTTTCTGTTCAAAAAACTTTAATCAAGACATTCTCAATTGTGACATTTTTTCAATATCATAACTTTATAAAGTAGGAAAGACATTTTTGCGAAAGTGCTTCTGAATAAGTTATTTTAAAAGACACTAAAAGTGCGTTCTACAAGTGGTAGCTAGAAGTTTGACCACAAAAACATTTCACTCTGCTTAATTTTAATATTTTCAAAAGCTTGTAATATTTTTGGATTAGCAACGAAATTTAACAAAAAATAATAACTTTCATTGTCAAAAATTCGCAGTCGAATTAAATTCAAGTCAAAAAGTTTCATTAATATTTTTACGTGTTACATACACAAAATGTTGAATTTCGAACTTTTCCTTAAATAATAGCAAAAGTTAATATTTTCAAAAGACGTTATACCGGGTGCGACACTACGTGTCAAAGTATCTAAATTTTAAAATTTGTAAAAATTTGAAGTGTTTCAAAAATCAGTTATTTTAGGACTTTCTAAAAGCAATAGCTGATACATAGGTGTTCTGTTCATGTCAAAAAATCACCCGATAAATGATATAACGATCTCATTACTAATTTTAGTTTAAAGTTAGTTTTTACTTTAAAAAGGTAAAATCAAAGAGCTCAGACAAAGGACTTTTTCTCAACCATGGTCAAAGACAGACAATTTGTTTTAGCCCCGCCCCCCGTGAGTTCATAATTTTCATCTTGCCTAAAAATTATTTTACTCTAAGTAAAATAATAGTGCACATAATAATATTTCAGAGTTCGAAATTCGAACCACCCGTTAAATACATTGATATTTAACATAAAAACTCCCATCCCAAAAAACATGTCATTTAACAACTTTCGTGCAGCGTTTGACAATTCCCGTCAAACGGTAGAGGAGGTGGGACTGCCCCTGACAAACACAAGTTTGTCGTTAAACTTAAATAAAACCCTGATATTCGACATAGACACGCCACAATTGCAGTGGGTCAATATGCACCCCTGCAATAATAAATTAAAAACAAATATAAATTTTGACGATTCTTCCAGCACTACTCATAGTGTTAAGTTTCAAAATTTACCACCAAAACCAGTAAATATGACTAATACCATTGTGGAAGGTAGTTGCTCCGATGACCTTATCAATTTTGATGATGTCGCTGAATACCGAGTGACGAATAATTTAAATTTAGCAGATCAAAGCAACAATCTTCAACAATAGCAGGTTTTCAGATTCATCGACTCCCAGGTACGCTGGCTAGTAAGCCGCGCCGGGATCTCAACTCACTGCTTGCATTTTAAATTCACGGGTCGGATTAATTATTGTAAAAATTATACGTATTTTGCTTGCCAAAAGTTTTCGGTATTTTGGGTTAAATTTTTATTCACTTGTCAGGGGTTTTAGCATTGAAAATTATTACGAGTTTTGGGTTAGATTCGCATATTATTTGTCAGGGGATTTTAAATATTTTGAAAATTATTTCGAGGATTCGGATTGGAATTGCGACTTATTTGTCAGGAGTTTTAATAGTGAAAGGATGGGTTATTGACTGACAGTTTTGCTAAAGTTTTTATTCGAGAGGCACTGTATTCACAGCTCTGGGAGCTGTTGTTTTTTGGGTTTTAGGAGTAAGGGCAGGTGGTTCCGGGAACCAGCGTGGCTTGCTGCCTTTTTAGGGTGAGAATTCTGGAGTACAGGGGCGCTCAAGGGTGATATAAAAAAAATAAAGCTGTTTCGGTGGAATGATTTCGATTTTTCATGATCGGGAAATCTGATTTAGAGGTTGTTTTTAATAGTTCGGATTTTGAAGCGTGGGCGCTTGGAAGGGGTAGTTTTATCAAGGGTAGTTTTTCGTTTTTGGCAAAGAAGGTTCGTCGCACTAATGAGTTTTGTAAATTGAAATATTGACGTCAAGCCTATTTCATAATTAAGAATGTTTTATTATTTCTAAAAAGTTGATGATTCTTTGAAAAGTTGTATTTTTTTTATTAGTGATAATACACTGTCAACCAATTGGAATAAAGTTGGAAATTTTTGAAACTTAATTTTTTCTTTTATTTATTAAAAAAGACAAAACAAGCATGGAGGAACTGGGAGTCCAGATGCCCGGCTGAGCATCTTCACAGGTTAGCGGTTAGTAACGATAAGGTGTTAGAGACACGAGGGTATTTTAGCAAAGCGCAAAAGAGGCGCCGACAGCGTGATTTAAATGAACTACGCAGACAGGCGTTACCACTGGTAAATGAACAGGGGGTAAAAAACTATTTTACTACAGAGGGTGCCCGAGTCGCGATTCAAGGGGTAAAAAATAAAAATTCAAATTTTAATTTTTTCAAAAGTAAATCGCCTGTGGCTGGTGAGGCCCAACTGGGATTATCGATTTCTAAGGGGGAATCTGTTCAGGGAGGTGTCCTGGATCGGACTGAAGAAGATTTAAGGTGGGCGGACGCGCCGCAGGCGAATTGCAAATTTAATTGTGGTTTAGATACACTTTTCGATTTTAACGGGAATATTCAGGGTGAATGTGGAGGATGTCATTTGAATAATTTTTGGGAAGAGGGAAATCCGCAAGCGGCGTTGCCGGCTCCTCTGAATTTGGCGGCGCGCGACATTGCGAAAAAGCCGCATCTTGGCGGTGGTCAGATCGAAAAATCTTGCAACAGCGACTGTAACGAAGGTACCTGAAGAACCAAGAGATCCAGTACCAATCTGCCAATTGTTCGACTATAAATTAAGCCCAGTTGCGACACTGCCTAAATTACGGAAGCATAGGCCGACCCTGGGATCAGAGTTTGTTCCACTTACAGGCGTAAGTACGGGGGTACGTTCTGGAAGGGAACAACATTTGATCACGGGTTAACATTCGTATACCATATTTTAAATATTTCAAACAGAGCCTCGAGTATGTATGGGTTTGTAGTTAGGAATTGTAAACATTTTATTAACATTAAATGTATAAAACAGTTGTATGTTGCAAATGTTCGAAGTATATTGGAGTATGCTGCTGTTATTTGGAGTCCATATTATGAGAAACATAAATATACTATAGAAAGAGTACAGAATAGATTTCTAAGATATCTGTATTATAAATAAACCAGTACATATGACCTAACAATAAGTAAAGCTTAACTAAGAGATAGATATAACCTGCTTAGTTTAGAAAAACGTAGAACTCACTCGTCCCTGTTGTTCCTTTATAAATTAATACACAATCAAATAGATGCACCAATGTTGTTATCACAAATTAACTTTAATATGCCGCTTTATAGAACAAGAAATTGTGCTACTTTTTATATAAAGTTGGCTATGGAAATTCACCTCTTAACATTATGTGTAAGTTGTCGAATTCTATAATGAAAAATGTGGATATATTCTCTTTAACCCTCAAGGATTATAAAAAAGTGCTAGTTTAGTTTAGTTTTTATATTATCTAGATTTTAGTACACTCCTACTCTGTAATAGGATACTTGTATCTGTTGAGTTTGAATCAAATAAATAAATAAATAAATAAATTTAAAAACAAACAAACTTGTCTTATATGTCCTTCATTTATATTAAGCCCACTGTCTTAAGGAAAACTGTCAAAATTAGAAAAATAATTTAAATTCAAAGATTTTAAAGTTCATTCTAAACAATCAGAATTTAAAGTCACCAGCCTTTGTTATTTTTATATTAATTATAATGGTCTAGAAAGAAATAGAAAAATTTCGTAGTTTAGGTTTTCTCTAGGCGTGGTCTAAATGTAAACGAAAGGCCTAAATATTTATTTAAAAACAAACAAACTTGTCTTATACAAAAAGGCATATTTATAAACTTATATAGTTTATCAGTTGGAAAGTAAAAAGCACTGATTGTTATTAATTATTCTTAAAAAAATGTATTTTCTGGTACTTATAACGTATAGCTTAGAACTTACCGATTATATTTTCTTTGCCTTTAACAACATGTCTTTTTGGAGTTATATCATCCATATTCACAGAATAATTTTCAACTACGACTGACGTTTCTACATTTCCCACAGTCATTTTTAAAGTACCGTGTTTATTAATTTTTTCATATTCTGCTAAAACTGGAGTTGCTTTCTTATCTACATCAAACACTGGAATTTCTACCATCTCTGTAATTGAAATTAATTGACTGACTTACAACTATATTATAAAAAATGGCACTTATTTAATTTGAATTTTTTTAATTGATTTTCCTAAAATACACCAATGATTATAAAGATCGATATGATTTTTTTCTAATTTTGTCTCGAAACAGATCTATTTCGAACTCCGAATTTTATTATTTAAAGGTTGGCCCTACATGACATGTTTTTTTTTCACCGTTTAGCATAGCATTCTAGATAACTAATATTTTTAGTCCACATATGCAAAATACTACACGAACCCACGTATGTATGTTTGGTTGCAAATCAGAAAACAATACATACAGATCTACAAATCTGTATGTATTGTTTTAGTTCATTAAAAACCACATATTAAATAATAACTTTATTGACGGAGAACTATTTTGCTTTTGTAGATGCTTTCAGCTATCATTTTCTGCCAAATCCTATCCAAAATTCAATCTACTAACCTTCCAATGTCGATTGGACTACACTTTATTTGAATTTTCCATCTTCCCTACACTAAATTGCATTGCCGAGACGTAAAATCACGTCTTTTGAAATTCGAAAAAAATTGCCCGAATTTCCGAACGCTCTGTATATGTACCGAATGTACAAGGATCACACAACGTATTCCGTCCAATTTCAAATCTCATATCGCTAAAATAACTTTAGAATCTCGTGGGGAAAATGGGTCAATAAATCAAAAAATTACAGTTCGCAAAATAATTTTTGTTGCCCAGAGGCTACTATGATAAAAAATAGTATTACCAACATAAAATTTAGACATAAAAATTTACAAAATTTGAAGGATTTATTTTCTTTTTAAATATGTGTTTTTATTGAAAAAACTACAAATTAGAAAAAATAGTATAACGTATGTACCAGGTACCTAATATTTTGACCTGCTGGCGGCACGTGTTCCTGTTGTCGGATTGGATTGAATTTTTGGTGGTTTTATTTTTTAATATAAAGGAACATTTTCACAGGGTGGCCCGGTAAAAATCTTCAAAACTTTTTTTCACCCCTATTGAGATGGGCCACCCTACATATTATTGTTTTTATGTTAATATTTTTTTAAGATATAAATTGGTCTTAAATTTAAAAAAATATAATATGGGTTGGGTAACTAACTATAAATTACCAAGAGAGGGTTGGCAAATATCATGATATTTATCAAGATATAAGTTTACCACAATATTTATCCTGCCAACCTTGATTACCAATATTAATAATACTGCGATAGCCACACTCTTACGTATCAGCAGCACAAAAATATTAAAGAAAATGAAATGTCGAAATTTATTATACAATATTTTTACAATACAAATGGTAAATTATTCATTGCAATATTTCGCATATTAATACCATTTAGATTTTCTATTTCCTGTGCTTCTGCTCTCTCTTGCCCATTAGCTTCTTGTTTATTCTGTTAAGGTACATGTGCTTCAAAGACAAAATCATCATTTATGGCAATATTGTGTAAAATCAGCACATGCTCGTATAAAATGTACAATGAATGCAATGCTTTTTAATTTTAAATGGTAGAGCTGCCTGAATTTTTGTTTTATTATACCAAATGTATGTTCTACAAGATATCTATTTTTTGAAAAAAGATAATTGTAGTTTCTTTGTCGTCGTGTCAATTGTCCCCTATCACGGAACGGTGTCAGCAAATTTCTTAGACAGTAGTAACCGCTGTCTCCAAGAATTAAGAAATCTTGACATTTTTCTGGCAGTGGTTGGTGTAATGGCGAATTTATTAACACTCTATTGTCGTGGACAGAACCAGGATATCCCACGAAGATGTCTCGGATTCGTCATTGGTAATCACAAACAATTTGAGTCTGCAACGATAAAAAAAATCTTTTTAAAGAGATAAATGGGCATAATCTAAATTAAAACTATTTATTCATGGAAATTTACAGAACTTTATGGACAATGAACAATCCTCTTGCAACATTAGGCCCTCTTAAAATTTCTTTAAGGAAATATGTTATAGAAAACAAAATTTCCATGAATTTTATAAAAAAAAAAATGTTTTAATTTTTGGTAATTTTAGGGCAGGGTGCCCCATACTGGAATTTATTATGGCACGCAAATAGTTTTACAAAGGTCAACTTTGTCACTTCTTTAGATATGTCCTGGGAGCCTTATTACTGAAGATTTTTGATAGATGAAGTTAAAACATTTGATTAGATGGTTAGGTGTACCTGAATTGAGTAATAATGTTTACGATTCACATACGAATCTGGATCTTCGGCTGGTTTGTCAATCCCTATGTGTGTCCCATTAATACATCCTATGACACCCGGAAAATGATTTTGTTGAAAGTGCCTTTCAATCAGCATTCTTTCATTTACTGTGGGCCATTGAATTATTTCCCTTGGCAATATGAAATATGTCATTCTTCTAATGATCTTAAATAATGAGCTCTTTGTAATTCCAAACCTGTCAGCAACATCACGAAAACTGGAAGCTTTATTCCTAACAAACCACAGAAATGCTGTCACAGTTTTTAATGCCGAAATTTTTGGGGAATCTTCGTCCTGATAATTGTAGTATTCTGAATTCCTAAACCGCTCTGCTAAATCAACAGCAATCTGTTTGGCAACTTGAAAATGCTCCTTATGTTGCTGCTCATCATACAATGGAACGGTTTCTTCAAAATAGTCAGTATTTTTAGGAACTTCAATTAAATTAATCATATCTTCAAAATCTTCATCACTTGATGATAGATAATCACTTATCTATAAATAAACGAACAAACCCGAACACACAAATTAGAGCAATGCAAATATTAAAACAAGTATTTTAACTTACCTTTTCTTTCGAAAATCCACTGTATATTTTAAATTGCAGCAAAATATAAAAATAGCGAATAAAACCATAGATAAAGGTATTTTATATACCTAACCTAAAACAAACTTTAATAGCTGATATTGCGCATGAGCAGGAGAACCGAATTTTTAGTCCTAGCAAAAATCCTGGGACTGTTAGGACCGATTCCGAATCAGTTAGTGAACCGAACCGATGTGATCCGCGAACAGCGAACCATTACTAAAAGTTCAGTAATTTATAAACCGCGAACGCATATTTTAAGACTGTGCATGCGAATAGTCCCTGAACTAGTTCAGAATCGCTTTCGCGAACAAAGCTAATAAAAGCTTTTGCAGGGGCATCACACACTATAGCATTAATTTTTAAATTAATAGGAACATCCCCATAAATTATACCGGTTTCTTAAAGTTCGAGAAATTCGTTAACAAAGGGTTGTAAAAGATGGTTTGATGATGTTGGGCTTCTTCTTACCATGGTATCTGCCGACTGCAAATGGCCGAAAACTGTAATTTTTAGAAGTGTTTTTATCGATCCATGCCAATACAGGCCAAAACTGACTACCCGAGCTTTTGCCTAATGGTAATCCATCTACATTGACATTCAATTTTATTTCTGATGGAATTTTAATATTTTTTGGCAAAATATTAAGATCTTTTACAATTTCTGCTCTCAGGCCAATATGACTGTATTGACCAGGACGCACTTCTGTAACTTCCACTATTCGAGGAGTATTAAGTAAGGTTCTAGCATCAAATGAAACTATTAATTTATGTTTATTTAAAATTTGCAACAATTTAGAAGTGTGACTCATAGGTATATTACAATTTAATAGCCCAGTATCTTAAATCATTAATTAAATCACAGTGATTAGGCTGAAGGCAAGACAAACAAGAACATTGTAAGCTAGTATCAGAGAGAGAATCATTATCGAGACTCTCAACTTCTAATGGCAAGTTTGCAGGGTTATCGTAGGGATTGGTTATACAGGGTTCCCCATTTAAAACGAAACAGGCTAAATATGTGGTTCCACGTTAATTAAAAAAAAAAAACGCTCGGACCCGTCGATTTTTATTTCGAGGGGGACATCTTTTGCGTATATTGTCAATCTTGTTACTTTAAGCCCCTAGGAGGGAGGGGGGGGTGTAATATCTAAATCTTAAATGGATACCCCTATTTTATATAATTTTTTTGGATTCTGCATAAAATTCTGAACATTTTTTAATAAAAGCATTATTAGTCTATACTAAACAGTTTCCGAGATATTGACTCTTGAAAAATGATATTTTTGAACTTTGACAGCGTCTAGCTTTCTAACTGTACGACTTTAGAGTAAAACGGCTTACATGTCCCTATCTTCGACCCGGAAGTACTATATTTCTTACAACCGGTTTAACCGGAAGTTGACACTATTGGAAATATAATAAAAATCGAAGATAGGGACATGTAAGCCGTTTTACTCTAAGACGTACAGTTAGAAAGCTAGACGCTGTCAAAGTTCAAAAATCTCATTTTTCAAGAGTACGGAAACTGTTTAGTATAGACTAATAATGCTTTCATTAAAAAATGTTCAGAATTTTATGCAGAATCCAAAAAATTTATATAAAATAGGGGTTTCCATTTAGGATTTAGATCTTACCCCCCTCCCTCCTAGGGACTTAAAGTAACAAGATTGACAATATAAGCAAAAGATGTCCCTCTCGAAATAAAAGTCGACGGGTCCGAGCGTTTTTTTTTTAAATTAACGTGGAATCAGATATTTAGCCTGTTTCGTTTTAAATGGGGAACCCTGTATATCACCACCCAAAGAGGGTAAAGAGGAGTTAAAAGAAATATTACTTGAGGGATTACTTAGGGCATCATAAGAAGCATTACCTTCAGATAGTACTGATGTATCATTTTGTTCGATTTCATTGTTATTTAAACTTGCAAATGAGTAATGAATCCCTGTAAGCATTTTGTTCTTTATTCTCCTCTTTTGTCTTTTTGCCATTACACCTATTTATTTACGATTGTTATACATACTATAACTTGTAAAATACACTGTCGATATCACTACCACACAAAACTAAACACGAAAATATGCTTCTATTTTCTCAACCTCCAAAACAACAAACAGGCGAGGCGAAACCCAGAAATAACGGCTGTCAACAATGTCAATTAAACCGTTGAACGACGTAAAATGGCGCGAAAGTGGTTGGAAAAGATTTAAAATGTTAGATAAGCTTTTAAAGGCAGTGGTGTGGGTTAATTTCGATTCTACATTCAAAAGGCACTTGGAGACTGAATAACTTGCAGATACCATGTTAAAATCACACGACTGGATTTTTAGAAAAGTTGTCCATTTGCCACCGATGTCACTTTTGTAACATATTAAGTACGTTCGATAATAATCACTTACATAGACGTTTCTTCTTAGTTATCGTTCTGCCCACCACTTGATTCGAAAGCTCGATATCATTGAAATTTGAAAAGGATTAAATAAGAGTGTTTCAAAAATATTATTTTAAATTTAGATAAAAGAAACAAAATTCGGAGTTTTAAAAAAATTAAAACTTGTTTAACTGTAACTATACAGTGAGGACCTAAAGTCCGCCCCCACCCCCCCTCTAACTTCTAAACCGTTCGGTATATTTTAATGAAATTTTGAACGATAATATTTGAGCAAGTCTTGCACTTTTTGACATACCAATGACAGCTTTAAATGTCAAGATAACAGCTGGGTCCGCTTTTGGAATATTTTTTTAAATGGAAAGGGGGTTCCAATGGTACCTCATTTTGAAGATCTTTTAATGCTTAAAACATTCTCCAATTTAAAAAACATTTGGTTCAGTATGAAATGAAATTTATTAATTATAATCATTTTAAACAAAAGATAAGGGGACACATCTACAAAACAGTGGTTACTTCAACAATTGTTGGGGACACATCTACAAAACAGTGGTTACTTCAACAATCGTTGAAAATGACCGCCATGGACCTCTTGGCAAATAAATATTCTATTAGTAAATTCCTCTCGGACATTGTGAAGCACCTGTGGCGTTATCCTTGAACAAACATCTGTAATTCGTTGCCTAAGTTCTTCTAATGAGCCTGGAGCCGTTTTATAAACCTCAGTTTTAACGTATCCCCAAAGAAAAAAATCTAGAGGCGTTAGGTCTAGCGATCTAGCTGGCCATTCTGTCGGACCTCGACGACCAATCCACCTATTTTCATAAGATTCGTCTAGGTAATTTCTGACTTGCCTAAAATAGTGTGGCGGGGCACCATCTTGTTGAAATACAACCTCTTGAAACTCATGTGGGTTTTGGGCAACAACATCATTAATAAGTGGAGTAATTGTATGTTGCAACATATCCAGGTACCTGGGGCCATTAAGATTGTATTCCAGAAAAATGGGACCTATAATGTGATTACCCAAAATGCCTGCCCAAATATTTATTTTCTGGGGAAACTGTGTGTGTCCCTCCCGAAAAACATGAGGGTTTTCATCACTCCAGTACCTACAGTTTTGGGTATTAACTCGTCCATGTAAGAAAAAAGTACTTTCGTCGCTAAAACAGATATTCCGCAAATAGTTATTATTCCTTACGATTCTTTCTGACATTATTTCGCAAAATTCTAGTCGTCTATCTGGATCATCTTCTGTTAGTTCGTGTATTATTTTTATTTTATATGGGTGAAATTTATGGCTTTTCAAAATTCTTTTGACAGAACTACGAGAAACATTACATGCCTCAGCCACGTGTTTCGTTGGCTGTTGGGGAGTAACAACCATTTCAGCTAAAACTTGGACTTTCACATCTTCCACGATTTTTGGCCTTCCAGACCTTGGTGCGTCATGAACCGAACCAGTTTCTTGAAATTTTAAGATTAGTTTTCGCAAAAATTTTCTGCATATTTGGCGTTCCGGATATCGTTCATTGAACATACGAACAGCAGCATGGTAGTTTCGGTTAGCTTCGCCAAAAATAATAATCGCTTCAAATTTATCTTCTAAAGAACGAGCCATTTAAGACAATTTTGAGATAAAAATATTTTCTGTCAATCAGACATTTAAAAACAGTATGACAGCAATAGACAACTATAGGTAAAAAAAATGTGTTATAAACATTGGTAGTCATAATGTAGAAACCGATATTATTGATTCCTGTTTAGAAAATACTAAACCAAATGTTTTTTAAATTGGAGAATGTTTTAAGCATTAAAAGACCTTTAAAATGAGGTACCATTGGAACCCCCTTTCCATTTAAAAAAATATTCCAAAAGCGGACCCAGCTGTCATCTTGACATTTAAAGCTGTCATTGGTATGTCAAAAAGTGCAAGACTTGCTCAAATATTATCGTTCAAAATTTCATTAAAATATACCGAACGGTTTAGAAGTTAGGTTCTTATGGGATAATCAACTGTTTTATTGAATTTAGTTAACTAAAACCCTCTACAGGCTGAGATATGTATATATTATATCTAATAAAGCTTATTTTATTAATTATTGGATAAAAATACCGCTGACGTCTATCAAAACCTGTAAAAAGTCAAACACTTGACGATCACTGCGCCGCGACCGGGAAACAGCGAACTAACTACTAAACAGGGACGTAAATTTAAAGAACAGCCATTTTCGATCGGACTCCTTCCTAAAGCCCTCCATAACCTATACTAATGTACTTTTTGGGTAGAGAACAAAAACAAAAAATATTCTAATATAATACTTTAAACAGCGAGTTAAAAAATGGTGTTTATACGAACATTAATGGTACGTTATGAGCAAGAATTTTAAGGAACGTAGGCATTTTTACGTTGTCGTGGCTCAAAAGTTATGTTAAACTGAAAACATAAAAATCTTACTTTCAAAGACCATTGAATGTAAAAATTTTGCCTCTCAATAATGGAACTAGTACATTTTAATGAAAACGTTATTATAATAATAAAAAAAGACCATCACAAAACCTCCTTGTGAACAGTGCTAGCAGGGTATCCTTTACAAAAGCTTCAATTTTAGATTTATACGAAGGAACGTTTTTTTGTCGATATGCTTTAAGGAGATCTGTAAAATTGCCTGACATATTTTGGGCCAGTTCGTATAAATAATATCGATTTTAGCAGCCAATAAATTATTAAAGTTAGTTTCAATCTAAAAAAAATTAAAATAAAATTGTTCATTGGTAGGTTTTTTAAGCTTATAAAATATGTACGTATTATTTCTAAAAAAAATAATAGCGTAGGACTTACAAGTTCAATTCCTCTATTTAGCGACAGACACGGAAAATCTTGGTATTTGGTCTTTTAAACCACAATTTTGGTAAATTTTTCTCCTTAACTTATAAGTTAGCTCCCAAGCATCTAAGACCTTTAGGAATGGTTCGGTACCGACTTTTAGAAAATCTAATAGGATAGTGGTTTCATGTTTGTCATGGCTAGATATTGTTGTATTACTTTGATGTTCTTTTTTCTTAAAACTTCATTTGAGATACACAAATCACCCTAGTGCTAACCCTACGTATACAAAAAAAGTCAACACATGATCTAGCCCTTTAATATAGACCCTATTTTCGAAATTTGACTCCTTTATTAGGCCTAAAGAACCCAATAAATGAGTGCTATTTTTTTATGGTTCCCGATCAAAAGTATAGTGCCTACTATGTGTATATTTTTTGAAGAGTAATCAATTGCTAAATTGCAGTAGGTATAGTGTATATTTTTATACCATGTAGGTACCTAATTTTCTACAAGATTTCTACCCATATACCAATAGTGCTGCTAGTATCTTTGTAAACTAAAAATGAGAAAAAACTTACCGGTGTATTTGCTTCCTTATTACTTTTCAAAAAGTTTTCGTATTATTTTTTAAATTTTAATCTATGCCCAGATTTTATAAATATTTTTCTAACCGTTTCCTCATCCAGCAAATGAAAACTTTCGTCATCAATACCTTCTGCTATAAAAGTTGTAAAAATAAATAAATAAGTAAATAAATTAGGGCACGTTGTGTTCAGCTTTATTACCTTCGAAGGTCTCAACACATTGTTGTAATCCCCAGTCAAGTAACGTCAATTTGTATGCCATCGCGATTGCAAAAAAATCTAAAATATACTTATCCTTAAAGATAAAATAATCATGGATAATATAGTGTCATTTAAATCTCTTGCTATTAAAAGGGTAATTATTTCGTATACGGTTTTCTGCCGTTTTTGCGAATTTTCAAAATCTATCTTTACGGATCGATAATAGAGGCTATGATTAACACAAATTTAGTTGCGCACGGCAGAAATAACGTTTCTGTAATTATTTATACAAAAACAAATTTTTGGGACCCCAGGAGTAAATTGGAGTGCTGGATGGCACATCACAAAGTTCCTGTACCCAAAGTACTCGATAAAATAACATAATTACACGAACATTTTCACGCTTTTATATGGTTTTTGATTAAAAAAAAAAGAGGAAAAAATCCAAAAACAGTGTGGTCTAACCTCAACTTGGACCAGGAACGTCAGCAATTATGTTGATTTACAAAGAAACTCAATTAGGCAAATTGGCAACAGCGCAAATCGAAGTCTGTATGTTTGGCGAAAATACTGTTATATTTATTAATTTATTGTAATATTTAAAAACAAAATCTGTTAACGAAGTACAAACCCGCCCCGGCCGTTTAGAGCCGATCAGCCGAATTTTGAAATTTCTTCAATACAGCGAGTAGATTTGCATTGTTGCCACATTTGTATTATTTTTTTGATGGTTTTGATAAAAATATAAAAAGTAATTGTTATTAAATATATAAACAAATTAAACACTTTCCGCACATAAATTCCCAAACATAATCACAGAAAGAACAACCATCCAAAGATATATTTTGAAAATTCGCAAAAACGGCAGAAAACCGTATACAAATAATTACCCTAATTTTAATTACCAATAATGCAATGTATGCATAATACTAGCGAATAGATTCTGATACATGTCAGTGGGTACCGACCAATTACAGTAAAGTAGTTTACGGCGGCAGATTTAAACGTAGGTTTTTATGCTTACACTACTATTATACAATACCTAGTTCTATCTATTAAAGAAAAATTAATAATATTATTTTATATATCATTTTTATTTATAAAATACATATTGTTATGTAATAAACGAAAAAAAAAAACATTTTCAAAAAAAAAAGTAATCTATCTAAAGTTTTATTAGAAATAAAATAATATTTTTTTATTAGACATTATCATTTTGTGTACTATTTTTATTTATAAAAATACATATTATGTATAGACAGTATAATGGATATACAAAAAATTCAATCATAGTAAGTATACATGCATTTTCATTATTAAAAATACATAATTATGTAGAAAAGTAAAAAAATTATTTATAAAAATTTTGTTAAAAAGGTCAAAACTTTATTATCCCGTTTTATTTAAAAACGACATGGCAATTTTTGTCTTCTCTTCAGTTGTTGGTTTTGATACTTTTGATTGTGTCGCTCTTGTTGCTCTCTTTTTCTTTGTGGAAAATATCCTTTGAGGAATAATTTTTTTGTTGTGGGCTGTTCTGTCGTCAGCAAGTGATCCTTTTAATCGAGGAAAATCATCGGTCTCTTCGACTTCATTTACAGCTTCTAATTTAGCTTTAATTGATTTAAAATGATTTTTTACAGTTTGAAGGTGCTGTTTACACCTAATCATCTGGGTTATATGGTTCCATTCCAAATTTAACTCGCTAATCTTTTTATTCAACGATTTCTGGGACTTGCTTTTATTTCTTGATATTTCTGCGGTTAAAAAGCCTACCTCTGATGTTATGTCTTCTGATGTTGAGGCGATGTCCATTGGCATGTCCACTGCATTATTTGGTTCATGTTTATTTAAATGCTGACACAGTAAATGAATGTGTTTACACATGTTCCATTTTATGCAATAGTCAACGCAGTTACAGGAAAAAATGTGAATGCATGTTTGGCATTCTTAGCATCTCAGCCTACAATCACAGTTCTCAGTCATTTTCTGAACAGAATACATATTCAATCCACTTGATGACTGTATAAGCCAACCGTCGGCATCTTCCAGTATGTGTCGGTCAGAAATAGATTCACTCTTTATGTGGCGGCTCCGAAGATCGGCAACCTTTTTGGTAATTTTTCCCTTATGTAGAGTAATGATTCTATCGTTTAGACGGTCGCGCACAAACTTCATTAAGGTACATATCATTTTATCTAACCTTTTAGTCTTTTTTTCCAAGAAAATAGACATATTTTATCGTCTTGTGCATTCTCTCCAAATGCATGTTCGTGTTGAGGCCGCAATTAAGTCGGTAACAAAATGCCCAGGACGAAACGCACTTAATATATTCGTCTTAAAAATATCTTCCAAAATTCTGTGTTACTGGATCCTCTATGAGCCGACGAGTTAGAGTTGTAAGCAAATTTTCAAATACATTTTTGTCTGTCTCTTCCATCAAAGTTCTTAGCATTTTGTAACTTTCAACCTGGTTTTGTTTGTATTTTATCTTCGGCAAGTTCTCTCTCCAGGCTTTGTCTACATGCCATATACAAAAAGCCTATGCACTGGGACCGACATAGTAATGATAAACGCATTATAGAAAGAATTTGCCTGTCCGACAAAAAAACATTTGGTTTGATAATACCCACTTCGATCTTTGATGCAGTCAAAAAAAAACTGATAAAACGTCTTTGTCGCAGCGATTGCAGATTAAAAAGCACAAGGAAAACCCTGTCTCAAGTAATCTAAAACTAATAGTGTAACCAGCTCGAATTGATATTTATTCAAGCCATGTGTTCCATCTATACATAATGCGTCATGGCCATATTTTTGAAGCATTTGTAGCTGAGCATTGTTCATTATAATTAACACAAAGTCATCTGATCGTAAAGCTGGGTATTTTTCACAGCACTCTGTTTGTGGTTTATAATATAATATAACATCTTGAGTATCACGTAATTCGTTCACCCACGCATTTACACTGACTGCATCATTTTCGTCTTTTTTTTCACAAATGTCAAGTTTAAAACTTTTCTCAATATGGGCTAAATCAACTTTTGTTAACAAATGTAAACGTTTTATTTGACCCATCGAAATTGATTCTTTTACTTCATCTAGAATAACATCGAATGCTTTTGATGTTATTTTCGGGGCAATGGCTTTTCTTTCGTTCATACTAAGAGTTAAGTGTCCCGGGTCATTTTCATGACCAACATGGGTTTGTACAAACGTTACTGATACCACACCATTTTCTTGAATTTTAACTGATATGGATTCTGGACAAAACCCATTAATTTTGTTTGATCCTTGCTTCTTGAGGTTCCGTTTTTTGTCCTTTTTCTTAGTAAATTGTCCAGACCTGTGGCACGTATAATAAATAAATTTGATTTTTCTTCTGGAATTCGCGCCACCATATTCATTTTTTACAAACTTTGAGTTTGTTTGTAACTGCATTTCTTCTTGCCATACAACAAAATCATGGAATGTTTCAAATGTATGTTGCACTACCACTGGGATTACATTATGCTCGTTCTTGAAGTACTCAAACAGTTTTTGCTTTCGAAAATGTTTGTATTTGCAAATAGGACAAACGAAGTTGCGCAGTTGCACATGTTCCACGTTATGGAATGTTCTTTCATGTTTACTTAAAGACTTCTTGTTATTATACGAGTTAAGGGTTGATTACGTCACAGGTACTTTTTAAAAAGGCCTTTATTTAAAACACTTAACAATAATGGTATTCTAACAGTATAAACTTAGAACTAATTATTACAATCTTAAACCTACTATTTATATATAATTTATCGCTGGGCTTGCAATAAAATTAGAACGATGATTTGGGGTTTCACTGATGTAAATGCTTGGCTTTGTGGGTTAATGTATAGTTTCACCGAACCGTAATTTCTCCATCCCTTGGGGAAGTTTTGTAAGGGATGAACAAAACTGGCTGCTTTGGGTCTTCTTCGTTCTGAATTTGGTCTTCTTTTGGGGTTGTTTTTGGTCCAGTACTGCTTAGCCTTGTAAAAATGTGTATATAAGAACTTCTTGTGTGCTCTTGAATTAATTTCTTAGGATACAAGTAGGTTGATCCAGTACTTCTGTGGGGTACATCCATATACTGGTAAAGTTCATTGTTGGAGGCTAGATAAGAAGCTTAGTGGAATAATTGTTGTATGTTGTAGGTTGAGGTAGTATATCAAGTCATGGGTACTGGTCTGAATCCTTGATTGTCCTAGTTTGAGGGGGGGTTTCCCAGGGTTTTCTTTCAGGTCTTGGGTTAGGACTTTCCGGGCGGACGTTGAAGTACATTTGTAAAGTATTTTTCTTGTTAGTGCCTTTACTTGGTTGATTTTTGATATTTTTTTTATGAACTGTCGTATCTTGTGTATCTATAGTGACGATATTGTCGTTTTTTACTATTTTTGTAGAGAATCTTGGTAGTAGTTTGTTACGTTTTACTGTTTTTCTTGTATATACTTTGGTACTGGGTTTATATCACTGGAATACTCTCATTCAGTTAACCACAAACATGACTTTGTGATAAACTTTGAAAATAACTATAATTTTCGCAAGGCTAACTTTCCTTTAATGTATAATAAGTTTCTGGATGTTGATTGGTCGTTTCTTACATCACTGGATAGTTTGGATGGTGCATGCACTTCTTTCTATGACAAATTGTTTGAGATTGTTGACTTATGCGTGCCACGGTATGCGAAAGCTCCGAACGGTAAGTATCCACCGTGGTTTACTAAAAACATTATCCAAGACATAAAAAAGAAAGATAAGTTCCATCATAAATACAAGAAAACGGCTTGTCCCCAATCAATGCAAAATTTTAAATTCTTAAGATCCAAAATTAAAAAAGATATCCAAACTTCCTATAAACACTACCTACAAAGAATAGAACTTGATATTAGGAGAGACCCTAAAAAATTCTGGAATTTCATTAAAAGCAAGAGGGAGACCTCCAACATTCCAAACGCAATGTCTTATGACAACGAAGAATTCACTGATCCTCTTGATATTTTAAACAATTTTGCTAAATTCTTTGAACAGTCATTTCTGAATAGTACTTCCGGTGCTTTAAGAAGTGATCAGGCTATATTTAAAAATACTATTAATGTCCACTACTTTTCTGAGGATGAGGTCATCAATGCCTTAAAGAAGATTAAACCGAAGTTTACTACAGGGCCGGATTCCGTTCCGGCATTTTTAATCCACGATTGCCGTTTTGTTTTGGTGAGACCGCTTCATGTTATATTTAATCTATGTCTTAAGTATCAGTCAATACCTCAGATATGGAGAACTTCTAAAGTATGTCCTGTATATAAAAAGGGTGATAGGTCAAAAGTATCTAACTACCGACCAATATCAATTATCTGTAATTTTTGTAAAGTGTTTGAGTTCCTACTTCACGAGTCTGTCTTTCCGTTCATCCGCGGGCAAATAACTCAGCAGCAACATGGATTCTTTAAGGGTAGATCCACGATAACCAACTTGCTTAATATGGCACAAAATCTTTCTGAGTCGTTGGATGAGGGTATACAAACTGATGTAATATATTTAGATTTTTCAAAAGCTTTCGATCGACTTGATCATGGTATTTTGATTTCAAAATTAGAAAAGTTTGGATTTTCACAGTCGTTGTTGGCACTTATTAAGTCATATCTCTCCAACCGCTGCCAGTATGTTTCCCTTCATGGACTCAGCTCTAATAAATATACCGCTGGCTCCGGTGTCCCCCAGGGATCGGTGCTTGGGCCGTTACTTTTTATTCTTTTTATAAATGATATTGGTGATGATCTGGATGTTGACCATTTGATATACGCTGATGATATTAAACTATATAAAAGAATTAGAAACATCAATGATTGTATTGTTATTCAGCGGAATTTGGATCTAATTAATAATTGGTGTATTAAAAATAATTTAAAGCTTAACATTGAGAAGTGTAAAGTTGTTTCTTTTACAAATAAACTTTCTGTAATTAATTTTGATTATATTCTTGAAAATAAAATTATTTCTCGCTCTGACTCATTTTGCGACTTGGGTGTCGTTTTTGATTCAAAGCTTTCTTTTATACCCCATATAAATAAGATTATTAGTGAAGCCCTTCAGAGTTATGGATTTATTGTGCGCTGCACTAGGGATTTTAACAGCGTTGATGTCTTAACAAGCTTATACAATGCATATATAAGATCGAAACTAGAATATGCCGCAGTGATCTGGACACCTGAGTATAATGTTCACATTGATAATCTTGAAAGGGTGCAGCGAAAATTCTTAAAGTACCTTAGCTTTAGGGTCGACGGAATATATCCCATGCAGGGTTTTCCCCAGACTCTACTTCTTCAGAGATTTAAATATGAATCACTCAGGGATCGCCGTGATTACCACCTATTAATGGCTCTGTATAAATTACTAAACAATCAACTCGACTGTATTAGTATATTGGGTAAGCTTAATTTTAATGTGCCACGATTGAATTCACGACAAAATATGACTTTCTACCTGCCTAATCCAAAGACAAATATTTTAAAGTTTTCTCCTGTCTTTCAAATGTGTGAGAGATATAATAAGCGGTTTGATTTAGATTTTTTCAGTTCTTCGGTCAGTACAGTAAAAAGGTTAGTGCTGCATTAATACTTTAAACTGAGATTGTGCGGCTGGTATTATTTTTTTGTCCAGTGACATGATTTTCTATGTTCAGTCTCTCTTTTTCTTTTTTTACTGTTACTTTTCTTATATTCGAATAATTAGTTTAGGTTTACGTATAGACTAGCTTACTTTTGTTAGTATTTTTAGCTTCACTTTTAGTATATTTATTTTTTGTGTAAACTTTTTCATGGTCCTGCCTTGTAGTTGGGTTATTTAACCTGTAGGGTAGGTAATGTAAATAAATAAATAAATAAATAAATAAATATGTTATTGGGACTTGTCTCTTGGAGTTTCTTTTTTCTATGTACTTCGCTTTGGCCTCTTGAAGTTGTTCATTTAGTTCTTTATAAATTGTCTTTGTTTTTTCTCTATGCTGTTGGGTGTAATTGTTGATAAGGGTTTTTCTAATGTCAATATCAAATGGATCTTGGGCGTCTAAGTGGCCGGATAAAATGTCGATTGGTCTCATGTTGGTCATGGAGTGAATATAGTTGTTGTATCCAAGGATGGCATAAGGCATTTGTTCTTTAATATTTAGAGTTTTCTTCTTTTCTCGTAGGATTCTTAGATGTTCGACGAGGGTTGAGTGAAATCGCTCTATCATTCCATTGGATTGTGGGTTATCTGCGGTGGTATAATGGATTGAAATTTTGTGGGTGTCTACAAATTCTTGCATAAGGCCATTTTTAAATTCTGTTCCACTGTCGGCAACTATCATATGGGGTACTCCATGGTGAGTCATGAATATTAGAAGGGCATTGAGCACATTAATTGCATTTGAGCCATCTATTGGATATGCCTGTCCATATTTGGAAAATGCGTCTATGATTGTTAAGAATTTCTGGCCTCCTGCCTGAAAAGTATCTAGATGAATAATCTGGAGTGGTTTGGATGGTGTTGGTGTCAGCATAAATTTGGGCTTTGCTGGGTTTCTGTCGTCCTTATTGGCTTGACAGATGTCGCAAACGTTAATCATGTCCTCAATATCTCTTTTTAGGTTAGGCCAAAAGTATTTTTTTCGAATCTGAGTTTCCGTTTCATGGATGCCTCGATGATTGGTCTTGCTTTGATGGTAGTTTAAAATGATTTCCTTTTGTCTTTCTTCGCAGTTGATATCTTCTAATAAAGTGTTGCACTTTACAAGGTCGAATGCAGAGTTCTTAAAGATTTCTCGAATTGTGTTACACAGAAATTGATAAAGTGTATCATCTTCAAAAAGTATTGCATACTTCTTTTTTGGTTCAATGTACTCTTTAAGGAATCGAATGATTTCATTTTTAAGGTTGTTTTTCCCAAGTTGGACATATAACCTTCTTTTGTTTGCAAAGGCTTCTTCTTTTACTGTTCTTGCCGGGTTGTAGTTGACGGTCTTAAAGATGATTTGGTTATTAAAGTAATTAAGAGGCTTCTCGCTGATAGGAACTCCTAGTATTGGATTTTCTTGAGTTGTATGTTGAGTGTCATCATCGCTTCTATCATCGGTATCGGGATTGTGGTTATCTTCGTTCTTCTTTTCTTCCGCGGTGGCTTGATCGTTGTTATTTGTACTGGATGTAGGTCTGACATCTTTCGTTTTCGATTTCGTTCAGTGTCCGGGATGCATAGGCGATTGGTTTGTCGTTGCCAACAGGTCCTTGCGAAAGCACAGCTCCGACTGCAAAGTTGCTTGCGTCTGTTGTGAGATTAAACGGTTTTGAAAAATCTGGATTTTGAAAGAGTGGTTCGTTTGTCAGAAGGTTTTGGCAAGTTTTAACACAATTCAGGAATTCTGGGGTGTGTTCGATTTTTACGTCCTTCTTGAGACAGCGTGTGAGTGGTTTGGTAATCTTGGCAAAGTCTTTAATAAATTTTCTATAGTACCCAAGTAGGCCAAGGAATCCTTTGATTTCTTTAGTTGTTCTTGGTATAGGGTATTCTAGAATGGCTTTGATTTTGCTTGGATTTGGTCTTATACCATCAGGTGTGACGATATGACCTAAAAAGCTCACTTCTTTCTTCAAAAATTCGCATTTATTGACTTGTATCTTAAAGCTGGTTTCTCTTAGTCGTTGGAAGATCTTTGACAGGCTAACTAGATGTTCTTGTAGGGATGTACTGAAGACAATAATGTTGTCCATGTAGACTAGGCAGATTTCTCCTTGAAGTCCTTTCAGTACGTTGTCCATGACTCGCTGGAAGGTAACTGCTGAATTTTTTAAGCCAAAAGGCATTCTTAAGTATTCGTAGTGGCCATTTTCTACGTTAAATGCTGTTTTCTGGATGTCTTGTGTTGCCATTTCTATTTGGTGGAATCCACTTGCTAAGTCTAAGGTGGTGAAGTATTGGCACCTTCCAAGTTTGTCGAGAATGTCGCTAATATTAGGAATGACGTATCGCTCGTCGATTGTTTTCTTATTAACTTTTCGGTAGTCGACCACAATTCGCCATTTAAGTTTTCCAGAGGCGTCAGATTTCTTCGGTACCACCCATACAGGAGATGACCAGGGAGATTGACTTGGCCGGATAATTCCTTGATCTAACATTGACGAGATTTGCTTTTTCACTTCTTCTTTGTATATATGGGGATATCTGTAGGACTTTGTAAATACTGGAACTTCATCTTTGGTCTTTATTTCATGTTTAATCTGGTTGGTAAAGGTAAGTGGAGAATTTGGATGATGGAAGATGTCGACATATTTCTTGCATAGTCGTTTTATGGATTTTTCTTCTTCTGGGTTTAGATGGTTGGTTCGAATTTCGGGTGCCATGATTGATTCGGGATCTTGTTGAGGCAGGATGTCTGCGGAATAGAGATTGAAGTTTTGAAGGTCAATCTTGCAGCTCTTTACTGGTCCTGTTAGGGCAATTTGAAGTTGGTCGTCTGTATTATTAATCAGTTCTGTCCAGGCTAGTTGGTTGCATGCTACGGTTAGGGTTTCTCGCAGGACAGCTCTTTGAACTTCTTGTTAATGTAAGGTAATGTTGCCTTCGGTTTCTTTGACTGGAAGTCGCACTTTGGTTATCGTGTGAGGTTCTAGTTGGATGAAATAGAACTGGGTTTTGTTGGTTTCGTAATATTCGATAGGAAGCACAGAATTTTCGGTACTAAGTAAGGAGGCTGGTAGGTCTTACTTGGCTTTTAAAAGTTTAAGGTTGTCGAGGCCTATCAGTCCGTCAAAAGTTTGGTGAAACTTGAAAAGGTAAAATTTAAAATTATTATTGGAGTTGAATTCAGGAAATATGGGAATTGTTGCGCAATAATCTTGCGAATGATTCTGGAAAATAGAAGTAACGATAAATGGTTCATGTTGGATGTTATCTCGGTAGTATTTAAATGCAATGTCTGGATTGAGAAAAGATTTAGTAGCGCCGGTGTCAATAAGGAGTTTGAGAGGAGGATTTGATATGGATATGTAAGGGAGTTCTTTTTTATCGGTGTAGTTGTGAAGCTCTACTATGTTTCTTCGTTTTCCCTTGGGTCGTCGTAAAAATGTTCTTATTCTTCGTGTAGATAGTGTTCTTCTTGGTTGTAGTAATTTTGGGGAACTTGTTGGTGGTAGCTTTCGTCGAAGTAGCCATAGGGGTCGTAGGCAATAGCTTCGTCTCGTTGTTCTATGTTGAACAATTCTTCAACGGTGAATTTGGGGGCAGATTGTTGTGGAGGTCTGAACGTTTGAGCCGTGTTTACGGAATCTGTGTCCATTGGTGTCGTTTTTTGAAACTGGGATGGTCCGGGTCTATTGGTCCAAATGTTTGATTTAGGGGGTAGGCTGTTTTGGAACCTCGGTGATGGTTGACTGGATTGGAATCTTGGCGGTTGGAGAATAGGTCTTGATGGTTTGAAGGGTTGTTGTGGAGCAAAGTTAAATTGTGGTCTTGGTCCAAATGGCTGCTGAGACCACTGTGAGCGATGTTGCTGTGTAGGCCCGAATGGTTGCTGTATAGGCCTGAATGGTTGCCAATGAGGATGTGTGAAGGTTGGAGCAGCATGGGGTGCTGATTGTCCTTGTAGTGTAGGTGCAGCTTTAAAGTTGGATGAAGCTGACGGTTGCGGGATGCTTAGACTTTTCTAAAGGTATCTGATGTTGTTTTCCTCTTGGATGAATTGAATAGCAGTTGCTAGATCTTTGGGCCTCATTGCTCTTATTGTTGATCCCAAAGGTTCTCTTAGTCCTGCCAGGAAAGTGGTAAGAGCCTGTTGGTGGAAAAAGGACTTTTTACTTGTTTTGATGTTCGCGTCTACTTTGTGCAATTCTACGTAGTTCGATATGGTGTTCAGTAAGGCCATAACTTTTTCGTAAAATTATTGTGGGGCTTCGTTGGGACTCTGGCGTAAATTTACTAGGTCTCTGGTCAGTGAATTTTCGTTACGTTGGTCGGCAAATTTTTGTATAAGGGCATCTTTTATTTGGGGGCCACTCGCTACATCCATAAATTGAAATTACTTCTTTTGCTCGGCCTTTCAGTTTGCTGATAATACCTTGAAAAAGTACATGGTTTTGGAAGCAGGTGCTGTCGTTGGTTTTCCAGTAGTGATTTAGTAGTAATGTTGCCACATGGATGAAGTTATACAATTCGTTGGGGTTGCCATCATATTCTGGAATAATACTGAGATTTTTGACGTCGAACTCTGGTGTGGATGCCATGGTAACGGGTAATGTCGGGGCAGTAGGTTGTTGAGTTTGTGGTAAATTAGGTACTAGGTTAGTAATGCTAAGGGCACTGAGGGCAGTAAGTAAGTCTTGTTCTGTAGACATTAAATGCTTACACTATTAAGCTTAAATTAAGATGATGCTTAAAAGCATATCACTTTACTAAACACGAGCACTAACAGACTGCACTACACTACTTAAAAAAAATTTGAATTCACTATCACTAAAATCTTCTTAGGTGAACTTTTTATAGTTTCCCGGGAGATTGGTTTGTTTAGTGGATAAACGTTCAAAAACGACGAGGATCCTTAGGGACTCTTCCACTATTCTACAGACTGCGCCAGTTAAGGGTTGATTACGTCACAGGTACTTTTTAAAAAGACCTTTATTTAAAACACTT
Organism: Polydrusus pterygomalis; assembly: GCA_963969555.1. Classification (NCBI taxonomy): domain Eukaryota; kingdom Metazoa; phylum Arthropoda; class Insecta; order Coleoptera; family Curculionidae; genus Polydrusus; species Polydrusus pterygomalis. The sequence continues at coordinate 88,020,393 of OZ018379.1, forward strand.
AACAATAATGGTATTCTAACAGTATAAACTTAGAACTAATTATTACAATCTTAAACCCACTATTTATATATAATTTATCGCTGGGCTTGCAATAAAATTAGAACGATGATTTGGGGTTTCGCTGATGTAACTGCTTGGCTTTGTGGGTTAATGTATAGGTTCACCGAACCATAATTTACGGCTTTTTACAAATTTCGCAAGAAAATTTTCTTTCAGGCAGTGGAGCCAATACTTCAATTTCGTTAGGGTGATTTTGTTTAACATGCCTCCTAAAAATATAAATATTTTATAATTCCAAATGCAAAGAACATTAGATATCAGTAAACAAAATTCTTACCTAAGTGTCTTAAGTTGGAGAAATATTTTAAAACATTTACTGCACTTATGCTCATCCATTATATATTATAAAATTTATAATAAACTTTCAAATACTATTAACAAGTATCAAGCTACTAACTTACAAAACAAGAACAAACGACAAATTATATTGAGGTTAAGTGTTAACGTTTTGCTCATTGGTTGGTACCTATTGACCTGTACCATAATCTATTCGCTAGTATGCATAATGCATATTATTGACATTCAACAGTTGTTGTGAGTAAACCGCACAGAAATAAAAAAGGGTTTAATAATTGACACTCAAGTTAAGGTGCGTTTTGGCCATGCGAGACGATAGAGACATCTTTTAAGCTACCCTACTTTGTGAAGTTACGCAGGTACGATATTTTTAGTACATGTATGATATACGTTAGTGGGGATACGGGTGTAACGAAAAAACAGTCCAATTTAGTAGTAACATTTTTACGTTTGCTGACAAACTATATTATTTTAAGGTGATATAAATTTTGAATACCGCTGGAATATGACCTGTCCCAAAGCCAAATCAAAATAATAGAATATAGTATTAATATTGAAGGATATTTTAAGTAGGTATGAATATATCGGAACACAATTTATTAAACAGGATACAAATAATATTTTACCGCCATTCTGGCCAACTTGACTTTAAGAACAGAGAGATGTGTTCGAAATTATCGTTTGTGATTGTGAATATTATATTACCTCCAAAATAACATTCCGTGCAAGTGGAAATGCTCGTCGGAGGAAATTTTTTGAAGAAAACAAAATTTGGCAACTTCATTTTTAATACACGGTAAGATAGTTCTCTATTCATTAGCTAATTTAGCATATAATTTGCGACACTTTGACTTCTAACATTCCTTAATTTAATAATTGAAACATTATAGAGAACAGTTATTAATTATTATTCATACCATATTTTCCTTGCACAATACAAAAAAATTAAATAAAAAGTTTGAATCTAGCTTCATTTTTAACATACACGTAGGGAAAATGTTTGTCCGCCCATCTCTTAGTAATAAGTTAGAATAGTACAAATATGAAGAATCGCAAAGTAAACAGAATTAGGTAGATTATGTTTCCCCCACTCCATCGCATCGGATCTGGCTAGCTCGATGCGTTTTGCTTGATCATGCTTCGGTTGAATTTTAAATTTTAGTTCCGCTTCGGCGGCAATGTACAAAAGAATGAATATTTATTTGATATTAATAGAATCGAAGCGGCGCGGTGTACCACCAGCGAGTGCCATGAGCTAGATGCAATACGATGGAGCGGTGGAAACATAATCTACCTACCTCTGTTTGCTTTGCGATATTTCATATTTGTACTATTCTAACTTATTACTAAGAGATGGGCGCCTACGTGTATACGAGTATAAGTAACCAAAAAACGAAAAACTTACCTTAATTGTCCATAAAACAAAATAACTGACACCGTGAGCGCACCTCACTCTACGAAGACCCGGAACAATATGAGTTAACCACATAACCACACTATTTGTCGCCAGCACGAACATGTCCCGACTGGCCCGAAAATCTCCGAGCGGCAGATTGCTTCGATTTTTAGTTCTCACTAATCGCTAATTTGCTGTCGCTACTACTTATTCGACTTGTAGTAAAACAGGTACCTACTTGCAGTAACTACAATAATATTAAGTTGGGTATGAAAGTAACTACAGCAACATACTTAGTTGTGGTAATTGAATAAGAATTTGCTGTTGTTACAGTAATAGGAATTCCTATTAGTCATTAATTGGTGGTTTCAAATAAAAATATTAGTAACTATAAGTAATCTGGATTAGTTATAGCAAATAAAATATAGTGATCGTTATAACTATTTACCCAGACAGCACAAAATATTTATTAGTCATCCAAGGGATATCCCTTGTGGATGTAATGGTTATCCTATGAATCTAATGGTTATCCTATGGGCATCCAAATGTCCGTCTATATCCATGGATATTAGGACATCCAGTGAATATCCAGGGATAGATATCCTATGACGGTAATATATCTAATAGTCATCCTTGGTGGATATCCATCATATCTCTTGGATATCGCTGGATGTCCAGTGGTTATCCTATGGACATCCAAATGTCCATCTATATCCAGTGGATATCCACGGATGTGCACTTTTTGTAACATACCCACATAGGAAAAATATATACCAAGCATAAAATTTATGCTGTTAAGTTGTTGTTTTTTCTTTAAATATAAAAAATCCCAATTTTTTTCAAAGTTACACAAAATGTACTATTTATTGCCTATTTCATAAAATAAATTACTTTGTACAAAAACTTGTATACTAAAAACGCTACCTTAGTAATATAAAACCTTATCTATCTCAAAACCATGTTTTATGACTTATACTACTTTTCCCGCCGGACCGCCATATATTTATCAATATGCCTATGTCAAAAATATGCTTAGTATATTTAATATACTAAGCATATTTTTGACATAGGCATATTGATAAATATATTTAATATACTAAGCATATTTTTGACATAGGCATATTGATAAATATATGGCGGTCCGGCGGGAAAAGTAGTATAAGTCATAAAACATGGTTTTGAGATAGATAAGGTTTTATATTACTAAGGTAGCGTTTTTAGTATACAAGTTTTTGTACAAAGTAATTTATTTTATGAAATAGGCAATAAATAGTACATTTTGTGTAACTTTGAAAAAAATTGGGATTTTTTATATTTAAAGAAAAAACAACAACTTATACGATTTGTCACTTTTATTTACAGGTCACAATTAACATAAACTAGTTTACACTTTTTTTTATACCTTAACTTGTATTTTAAACTACTATAAATCCAAATATCTTCGTCTTATTTTAAAGTTAATTGAAATTAAAACAAATTTTTATTTAAAATAAACTTAAATAAATAATAGGTTGTACCTATTCGAATAGTGCCGATGTTAATCGAAACTTACTTTTCCTCCGAGCGTGCGTAAAGTAGTACTTTGCGCACGCATTTCCATATGCAAAGTTACACTTTTTTGTACTAGTGCGGATAAGACTTCTATTCGCACTGGGTGCGGTAAAGTATCACTTTGCGCACTGGCCAGGAAAATTACAAACTATTTTATTCATCGTCACTATCTCCCTCTATCGTATTTCGTATACTACCTGTAGATGGCAAATTTATATAAAAGTGGTGAAAATTTTTATCGATGTATGGTAACAGCTCCATTAAGTTTTTTTTTTCTTCGCTTATTGGAACTGCTGCACTATATTGTAAAGGCAGTGAAATATTTTCAGGTAAAGTTTTGCGAATAAAGTTAATTCTGCTAAAAGGTTTATTGTCCTCCAAGGTTGTTTTATACTCTATTACACCAATTTCTTGTGTATACCTTAACCATTTTAGGTTTTTCCAAACGACGTTTTCCCCATCTGTGTTTACTTTCTTTTGGACAAAATAGTTCTTAAAAAGTGAAGAATATTCGAAAAAGTCTTCACGCTGCATTTCTTTTACTATAAAAGGCTTTGCATTTCCGCAAGTTCGAACAAGCTGAACCCAGTCTCTAGGGTGGTCAATGGAAACTGGATATTTTGACTTTTTTTTTTCTATTGTTGAGTGATCAGCGTCGCACTCCATGTGAGTGTGTCCGGGCACTAGAAGTTTATGATTTATATATTGCAGTTCTGGATGTTCCTTCATAACCATAAAAAACATTATTGGAATATGCGAGTTCTTATTTTGACCAGGACAGGTGTCCGAGTATAGAGTAATCTCTCGAATACCATCAAACGAATTGGTATTAAAATGATTATACAGACACGATGCGATCTGATTGGCACCCCTTCCAGCAATAGCTTCGTGCTACATGAAGCAGAAGCATTGCTTGTCGGCACATCTACGCATTGTAAAATTGAAAGTCCACAATTGTCTTTTATAAAAGGCTACGGAGGTGTGGATATCGGGGGTTGGCAAGCATTGTTGTAAATCAAAAGTATAGACTAATTTCGTGGAGTCATCCGAAGCATTTTTTTTGTCTGTTTTTTTGGTGTCGTAAGCTTGTTCCGCTGCTGCTTGGTGAGCATCTCTTTCAGCTATTAATTTTTCTTTTTTCCCTTCAACTGCATGTTTTATAAGAGTTATATATTTATCACACGTTGCGCAGGTGTCTTTATTTGGTTTTTTAATTTTTATGCCAAGATTTCTAAATTCTGTTTCATATTTTCTTTGGGACACAGATTTTTTACCTTCTGGCAACCATAATTTATATTCATCGTACAATCTTTTTAGAGTATAATAGCTCGGCAAATACTGTCTACTAGAATCTTTTCTTGTATAGTGGCTCTCATATGTTGGAACTGAGGCTATGTGATTTTTAACTAACTGTATATCATTTTCGGGAGTTTTGTTCCTCGGCTCACCTTTACCCCGCAAGTCAGGGTGAACAATCCCAGAAATCGTGGAGCTTTTATTTTTTATTACGTCCGTAACAAACATGTTTGTGATATTAAAAGTTACTAAAAAGCAATTCTTGCATATCATAAGTTTCTCTCCGTCAATTGGAATGGAGTAAGAATGCGATACTGTTCGATTTTTGTGTTTCTTGCCCGCGATTTTTTTTTTAGTAACATTTTTTTCTTGTGTTGATATTAGTGCTGCTACAAAAGATACTCTTTTATCAAAGTCGCCCATGTTCCAAAACTCTTTAAAAACTTGTTCCCTTCTTGTTATGTCAAGTCTTTCTCTGCATTTCATTCTACAATTTTTAAGGTCCCTAAACTGTTTTTCACTTACTCTCTTTCCTTTTCGAGTTAAGTATGCCTCGCCAAGATTTCTTAGATTTTTTCTTTCTTCGCGGACTTTTCGAGTTTCGCCTTTAACTGCCTTTCTACCTCTTCTTCCAGGAGTTACTTTTGTGTTAATGGATTTCTCTGCATCGAGCGTATTCTCCGCTGTTAAATGGACTGTCTGACTAACGTTGGATTCTTGTGAATCAGGTAATATATTTTGTATTGATTGTATCACTTTCCTTTTCTTTTTCCTGGGTACATCTTCATCGTTACTATCTTCTTCACTGTCACTTATAATGTAATCCCGATCCTTTACCGAATCGTCGCTGTCATCATAGTATTGTTGCTCTAAACTCACAATTTGTTGCGTGGAAGGCAGACATTTTTCTAAATTGTTGATAGTTTTTTCTTCTGACAGGGTGTTGTCGATGTTATAAACTTCAGCTTTAGTTTCTGAAAAAAATTAAGATAAATGAAAATAGAGGGATATTGCGTATCTCGTGCGAGTATATTAAAATTTATGTGTCGGCTAGTTATTAAAATATTGTGTATCTCTATGTATTATGTATGCGTTTACATCTCGGATGGAAGTACCTGTGTAAACCTAGTATAAACATGAAAATTGTTCATTTATTAAAAAAAGAAAGACTTACCAAATAGAGATATATTTTTTGGTAATTCTCGTAAGGAACTATTTGTGTTAGGCACGACCTCTGAATATACTACAGGCGTAAGCTCTGAAAAAAAAATATACATTAGAATGACCTTAACGGAATTTGCTTAGAAGCCATTAGTCATTAATATCAAATTTTAAAGAATGATAAGTGCACATGAACTTTATATAGCTATTATACTGTAAGAATAAAACAAGAATTAGTATTATTTTATGCATATTAAATGTGCCTTATAAACTTATCTTCACATTTTTTAAAATATTGATAACTACATTGCTTTGAAATGCATGTACGCAATATGCATTAGCTAGTATGCGTATTGCACATTATACTTACCAGTTAGCATTTTTGCTGAAGGTTTGCTGACATGTTCATAACCATTTTCTGATGTTTGATTGCCTTCCTGATGCATCTCAGAACAAGGAACTGTCATAACGAAAGATATTATATTAACTTTTATCACCTTTTTTATAGTAAATATTGAAATTGAGCAAGGATATATAATAATATAACAAACTTTTAACATTCAACAACAACATTCGATAAATATATTTTGTCAGTTTAAGAGTTGACAATATCATACTTGTAAACTAGGAATTAATATTTAAAAGTAGTATTCTTACCTTGAAGGTGATTCGCTCTTGAACCAGATATAACTTTTTCTGCCTCTCTCATAATTAACAACGTTCTTTTAGAACACATTGTAAAAGAAAAAGTACAAAAACTTAACAATAGACAACTGCTAAACTGCAAACTAAACTAGTTATTAATTTACCACTTTTTGAGGTTAGTTTTCCTGATAGGGATTTAATGGGAATAGTAATATAAGTCTACATACGGCAGCTTCCTTTTAGGGTAAAATAAGGGAACACTAGTATAAGTTAATTTATTCTACTTTTCTCATTATTTATATATTTACTTTATATGGTTAATCATATTAAGTGCACTTGTTATCCTATTCCCTTTTATATTAAGATGTAAATTAAGGTGGCAAACAGAATTAGTGTTGTTGCAGCGTGTAACCTGTTAACTTCTGCGCCACTGCGTATCGGTGTGCCTGGCGCCATCTCTGCGGCGGCTCACTCGCATCCAGCGGTCAATCACCCCCGCCAGTAAACATTATCCCTTAGAAGAGAGCGGTTGTGCAAATTTCGGCGGCACAATTACTCGCGCAAAAAGGCGAAACAGCGCGTTTTGCAAATTGTGAATGTGCGCGTATTTTCAAATTAGGTATTGTAAGGCATTTTTATGTAACTAAGGGACTTTAGTAATGGTGTTTATTCGTTTTAAATAAATTTTATTGTTTTACAAAATAACCTAAAAGTTTCATTTCGATTTCGCAAAATAAAGAGAAGATAGTTCCGTGTGCAGGGATATACAGTCCACTAAAAGAAGTCAGGAAGGACCCCTACAAATGGTCCACAACAAGCCGAATTATTTGAGGAACGGCGCAAGGATAACTACAACTCTACGAAATTGAATATAGGATACTAGGACATTTTCAAGGATACGTTGAGAGTTGGAGGTTTACTACATTGGAATTGGAGCTACACAAGTTACTGCAGAATAAACAGGAAAGTGTACAGACTCTCAAGGATATTATTTGTGAAAATTCAAGGATTATAGGACATATTATTTGGAAAAAATAAGGAACTTTTAACGGGAAATAAGGTCAGATCATTCTGTTTATACTTTAAGGGGTGCTTGTTGCATGAAAATATATTAAAAAAGTTAGGAAAATTTGCATGCAAAACATTTAAAAGTAGATAAATGATTATTTATATTTAAACTTTAAAGGGTATGATTGAGGGTTATTTAAATAATAGAAGAATAAATACTTTAAAAAAGTATCTATTAGTCCAGGCGACTAACTGCGTTATTGTTGCTTAAAAATATACAAAGTTGAGTGTATTTTTAGGTATAAGGATTTGTTGAGTATTTTACCACGTTAACAGGATTGTTTATACCTATGTTGAAAAATTGGGTTGTTGCTTAAAAATATGCAATGTTGAGTGTATTTTTATAGGGATTTGTTGATTATTTTACAACGTTAACAGGATTGTTCATACCTATGTTGAAAAATTGGAATTTTGCTTAAAAATATGCAATGTTGAGTGTATTTTTATAGGGATTTGTTGATTATTTTACCACGTTAACAGGATTGTTCATACCTATGTTGAAAAATTGGAATGTTGCTTAAAAATATGCAATGTTGAGTGTATTTTTATAGGGATTTGTTGATTATTTTACCACGTTAATAGGATTGTTTATACCTATGTTGAAAAATTGGGTTGTTGCTTTAAAATATGCAAAGTTGAGTGTATTTTTATAAGGATTTGTTGATAATTTTACAACGTTGTTAAAAGGTTGTTTATTTTAATATTCTAATTACTTAATTAAGTAATAGTTTATAGAGACTTTTGATTGCACAAAATTAGATATTGTTTATTATGGCAGATCTAGATGTTCTCAAAAAACAAAGGGCTACCAAAAAGGGGTGCATTACTAGAATAGAAACATTTGTAATAGCCAATGAAAATAATTTATTGGTTGATCTTAATGAATATGTTACTAGGGAAAGTTATTTACAAAAACTTTTTAATGAATACTGTGAATTACAATTAGAGATTGAAAAGTTGGATGAGAATGAGGCTAAAGATACGGAGGGTGTAGAATCCAAATATTTAACTATTTGGTCTAAAATAAAAACACAGATTAAAACGCTTTCTGATGTAAATCGGGCAAACAGAAACGCGCAGCAATCTCCCACGCAAGGGTTTTCTGGTAATATGAGCAATGCAAGGTTGCCAAGTTTAAATGCTCCCTCTTTCTCGGGAAAAGTCGAAAATTGGCAAACGTTTATAGACCTTTTTACGGCAATTATTGATAATAATACCACTTTGGACAATGTGCAAAAATTTCTTTATCTAAAGGGCGCGTTATCAGGCGAGGCATTAAATTTAATTAGTGATTTACCGTTGACAAATGACAATTACATTAATGCTATCGAGTTGCTAAAAAACAGATACGACAATAAGTTAGTGGTAATAAACGCGCATCTAAAGGGTATGCTTGATACGCCATCCGTGACAAAAGGCACTGGCAAGCAACTTAGATTCTTTTTGACACATATTAGGCAACATTCAAATTCGTTAAAGGCTCTTAAACTACCGGTTAAAGAATGGGATGTGTTATTAGTTTTTCTTTTTACGCAAAAGTTAGATTTTCAGACTCATAAAGCATATGAATTAGAGAAGGATATTGGCCAGGCGTTGCCAAATGTGGAGGAATTTCTTCAATTTTTGGAGAAGAGGTGTGCAGCGCTTGAAAACATTGAAGTAGATGGATTTAAAACGTTAAATTCGGGCTTAAGGGAAAGATCACTAAAGTCTTTATTAGCTCAGGAACAATTGGGAGATAAAAATAAACAAAAATGCAGTTATTGCAGTCGTGATGGGCACAGTATAGTCAAATGTTTTAAATTTTTGGGTTTAAAGTTAGCAGAAAAACGTACATTCGTGCAAGCTAATCGTTTATGTTACAATTGTATAGGCAATGGTCACGGGGTAACAAAATGTCATGAAAAAGGATGCAAGACTTGCGGTAGGAGGCATCACACTATGCTACATCAGGAGGGGCGTAATAGTGGGCAAAGCTCAAGTCAAAATAATATGGGTCAAGGTCACGAGGGGCCAAATAATGGACAAGGTTTTAATCAGGTTGAGGGCAACCAGGTATCAAATAATGTAGGGTCAGGAAACCAGGGATCATATTTGGGTATATCTGGTGATCAACATTTAGGGGTTTCCCACGGAGTTAATATGGGTAAATCACGGGAAGACAACATACAGCAGACTGCTGTTGCTTTTACAGGTTCAGGGTCGCACATCCTACTGGCTACTGCCCAAGTAAATTTAGTTATGGCAGACGGAAGTAAAATAAAGGTAAGGACTTTGTTGGATTCGGGTTCTCAAACTAGTTTTATAACTAAAAAACTATTTCAAAAATTAAGGGATGCTGATTGTTATACAACAACTTTTAAAATCGGGGGTATTGCTAATAACATCACACAAGTGAATAAAATGGTAAATTTATTAGTAGAATCACAGGTAAGTAATTACAAGGTCAAGGCTAGTTGTGCTATTTTGGACAAGATCACATCGTCGGCCTAAGAAGCAAATGGCCTAACTCCACTTTTTGTCTAAATTGACATTTTGTATTGGTTGTGTTCGCAAAAATTAACCACACCGACTGGAAAACGCTTTACGACCAGAACATCAACCTTCGCGCCAAAAACAGTAAGTCGAAACTGGCCTATCTCCGGTCCATTCTATGAAATTGGCCTAACTCCCAATAATTGCGTGCAAGTAACGTGTGATAATAGACTGTCGCTTGTTTCAAGTAAGTAGTTTTTCGTGTCTCCTGAACAATTTGCCTTTTGCGAGTTAGGCAATTTGCTTCTTAGGCCGACGACATGTCAATTACCTCAAGTATCAGTAGATAAAAATAAAATAAAAATTCCCGATAACATTAAGTTGGCAGATCCATTTTATTTTAGACCTTCGGAGATTGATATGCTAATGTCAGCTGATTTGTACTTTCAGGTTGTGCGTTCTGAAATAATCAGGTTGGGTCCTGGTTTACCAGTTTTACAAAACACACAGCTAGGTTGGTTGGTTTGCGGGAGTGCACCAGTGTCGTCGCATTCCAAGGGTAAAATTTATCAAATAAGTGGCAATAATATGAGTGTTAATTTATTATGTCAGTCTGAAATGTTGAAAGTTGAGGAGATAATACCAAAATTTTGGCAACTGGAAGAAGTTAGTAATAAACGATTTTTGTCCGTAGATGACAAGTTGTGTGAACAAAGGTTTCTTGAGTCATATAAACGCGTAGAAAACGGGAGATTTCAAGTAGATTTACCAATGCGTGATGAAAATGATTATTTGAAATTGGGAAATTCTCTTGAGTCTGCGCAAAAAAGATTCAAATCTCTGGAAAACAGGTTTAATAAAAATCCAGATTTATTTGTACGGTATAAAGACTTTATTGATGAATATGTTCATTTAGGTCATGGAAAGTATGTCGAGACAGGGATTGACAAAAATGTATACAGGGTCTTTCTGGCACATCATTGTGTAATTAGAAATGATGCTACGTCAACAAAACTTCGTGTGGTTTTTGACGCTTCAAGCAAAACTTCAACGGGATTATCGCTTAACGATATTATGCTTAAAGGCTTTCCGGTTCAGCCGGAACTGTTTGACATCCTTTGTAGATTTCGTACTTTTGAATTTGTTTTAGTTACAGATATAAAAAAGATGTATCGTATGATAGAAATAAATCCCAATCAAAGATGTTTACAAAATATCTTGTGGAGAGACAAACCTGATGAAGATTTTAAAATAATAGAGTTACAAACAGTAACTTACGGAACAAATTGGGCGCCTTTCTTAGCGACTAGGTGTTTAAATCAGTTAGCTACTGAAGAAATGTTGAAATATCCTCTTGCTTCTAAGGCTGTTCTGCAGCAGTGTTATGTTGACGACATTTTATGTGGGACAAACTCTAAAAGTGATACATTCGAATTAAAGGAGCAATTAATAAATTTATTAAAATCTGGTGGGTTCACATTGCATAAATGGTGTTCGAATGACATGTCTCTTTTGGAATCGATTAATGGAAATAATGATAATAGTGAAATAGCTATTGACGATGAAAACTTCTCAAATAAAGTACTGGGTATTGTTTGGCATCCTATTCAGGATACTTTTAAAATTTTGGTACCATCTTTAGAAAACATGGACTTGGAAAAGGTGACAAAACGTCAAGTTTTATCGAAAATAGCACAGATGTTCGACCCAATGGGATATGTAGGTCCAGTGGTTGTGGTTGCTAAGATCCTTATGCAAGAAATATGGGCTAGTAAAAGGGATTGGGATGACCAATTACCATCGACAATTGTGCAAAAATGGAAAGTTTTTTCTGAAAAACTTTATTTATTATGTGAGTTGCAAATTCCTCGTTGGTTGTTTAATTCGCAGGAAATTGTTGATGTGCAAATTCATGGATTTTCAGACGCCTCTTTGGCAGCATATGGCGCGTGTGTATATGTTCGTGCTATTTATTTTAATAATACTGCTACAAGCAATCTTCTTTGCTCAAAATCTCGTGTAGCACCGTTAAAAACAATAACATTACCACGGCTAGAGTTATGCGGAGCCTTATTGCTGTCACGATTGGTTCATAAAGTCTTATCAATTATTGTTGACTTGGAAATTAAGAAAGTATATCTGTGGACGGATTCTAGTATAGTATTAAATTGGCTGGACTCATCTCCAAATCGATGGGCTACATTTGTAGCTAATAGGGTTTCTGAAGTGCAAGAACTTACTACAAATAGCAAATGGAGACACATAAGGTCGCAGGAAAATCCTGCAGACTTTCTTTCTCGGGGTTTAACCCCTTCCGACATTTTATCGAATAAACTTTGGTGGCATGGTCCAGGATTTTTGTTAGACGCGGAAACAAATTTCTTAGATTTGGAATATCCGAACGTCGAAACATTAACAGAACAACGAAAGGTTGTTCTTACTCAGACAGTTGCTGAACCTTTGATCGATTGGTTGAGATTCTCAAATTTTAATCGTTTGCAGAGGTCGATGGCTTATTGTTTAAGGTTTTTAAAACGAGCTAAGTCTCATGAACAGTTTAATGTAAATGAATTACATGAGGCACTACAAAAAATAATTCTTTTAGTCCAGTTGGAAAGGTTTCAGAAAGAATATGAATATTTAAAATTAAACTCTAATACAGAATCGGATAAAGTTGGTGTTGTGTTTAAAGATAGTAGTGTGAAGTGTTTAAATCCATTTTTGGGTAAGGATGGATTATTAAGGGTTAATGGTAGACTGGCTAAGGCGGATATTGATTATAATCAAAGGTTTCCTGTCTTATTGCCAGCCAAACACCATGTTGTAACGTTACTTATTCGTTTGGAACATGAAAAACTTCTTCATGCTGGTCCGCAAGCGGTCTTAGCTAATTTGCGTCTAAGGTATTGGCCAATTCATGGAATGGTCCAAGTAAAATCAACTATTAAAAAGTGTGTGATTTGTCATAGATTTAGAGCAAAAACCTCAGAGCAAATTATGGGTTCACTACCACTTGACAGAGTCACTGTAGCACGTCCTTTTTTGAAGGTCGGAGTAGATTTCGGTGGGCCGTTTACAATAAAACAATCAAGGCTTCGTGGTTCAACTACAAGTAAGGCATATATTGCATTGTTTGTATGCATGGTATCTAAAGCGTGTCACATCGAATTAGTTAGCAGCCTAAGTACTGATGCTTTTCTTCATACTTTAAAAAGGTTTATTGCTAGAAGGGGCTGTCCTGTAACCATTTATAGTGATAATGGAACAAACTTTCAGGGGGCCAACAATGTATTAAAAGACATTTATTAATTTTTCAAAGCTAAGGAAAATTTAAATGCCATACACATATTTTTGGCTGACAAGGAAATTGAGTGGCGATTTATTCCGCCAATTAGCCCTCATTGGGGAGGATTATGGGAGGCGGGTATAAAATCGACAAAATTTCATTTAAGACGCATAGTGGGTAATTTAACTTTAACGTTCGAGGAAATGATCACTGTGTTGGCCCAAATAGAGGCAATTTTAAATTCTCGACCATTGTGTCCTATTTCCTCTGATCCGTCTGATTTTAGTTGCCTTACACCTGCGCATTTCTTAATAGGCGAACCGTTGACGTCTTTTCCTGAAAGGAATATATCTGATATTCCGGAAAATAAATTAAATTTTTGGGAGTTATGTACAAAAATAAAACAGAATTTTTGGAAACGGTGGTCGGTGGAATATCTGACTAGGCTTCAAAATAGACCAAAGTGGTTCTATCCAAGTAAGAATTTAGAAAAAGATATGATTGTACTTGTCAAAGAGGATAATGTGCCACCTTTAAAATGGCCTTTGGCGCAAATCATAAATATTACACCAGGAATCGATGGTAAGGTGCGTATGGTAAATATTAAAACAAAAGATGGAGTATTTACTCGTTCTATAACAAAGTTGTGTCCTTTGCCATTTGAAGGCAATTTTTTGAAGCCAATGCTTCAAGGGGGGGAGAATGTTGCAGCGTGTAACCTGTTAACTTCTGCGCCACTGCGTATCGGTGTGCCTGGCGCCATCTCTGCGGCGGCTCACTCGCATCCAGCGGTCAATCACCCCCGCCAGTAAACATTATCCCTTAGAAGAGAGCGGTTGTGCAAATTTCGGCGGCACAATTACTCGCGCAAAAAGGCGAAACAGCGCGTTTTGCAAATTGTGAATGTGCGCGTATTTTCAAATTAGGTATTGTAAGGCATTTTTATGTAACTAAGGGACTTTAGTAATGGTGTTTATTCGTTTTAAATACATTTTATTGTTTTACAAAATAACCTAAAAGTTTCATTTCGATTTCGCAAAATAAAGAGAAGATAGTTCCGTGTGCAGGGATATACAGTCCACTAAAAGAAATCAGGAAGGACCCCTACAAGTGTATTTATGATACTATTCACCTTTTTCTAGTACCAATTCTTAAAAAAAGATTTAGATAAGTTTACATATACTCATATTCTCAAAGCGATCGTGTATAAAAGCCGATATATACTAGAAGTCACATTTCATAACTCGCTTTGTATGGCTCGTATGACTTATACTGCTTTACCCAAGCGTAGAAGGATTTTGATTTAGATATAACTTATTATACACAATTTTCGACTTATACTACTTTTCCCGCCGGACCGCCATATTCTTAGCAAATCCTTAAAACATGCATAAATACAGGGTGTCCCAGAAAAAAGTGCTATAATTTTAACCACGTATTTAGCGCATCAAAACGAACAACTTTTGTTAAATACAATTTTTTGAAAATTGACATTTTTGTTCGATAATTGTAACCCCTAAAATATCCCCAACGAGCTGTCTAATGATAAAAGAAATACTTAAATAAAATCTAATGCAAACTTTTTCATACATGATTCACAAATATTACACTTTTTTTTTCTACGGGTCAAGTGGCCAACTCGCCCGACGATTATTTTTATTTTTAGTTGTGTGCATGTCGATTGATAGCGTGCGGTTCGGATTTTTTTTGCGATTTTTACCAATTCTGAATACACTGACATGGTGTTAGTTTACGGTGAAGCCCGTGGAAATTCGGTGGTTGCACGTAGGATTTATACAGAACGTTTTCCAAATCGAGCCACGCCAAATAGACGCACATTTGTTCGTGTTATTCAAGGCCTTCGGGATAACGGATCAAGGGGCAGTTCATAACCGAGGCAGACAACCGACTATTCGTGTTGCAAATGTAGAAAATGCAATTCTGGAAAATGTTACAAATAATCCAGGGACAAGCACACGTAGATTGGCCTTACAGCATAATGTATCGAAAACATCAGTTTGGAGAATTTTAAAAGAACAACAGTTACACCCCTATCACGTACAAAAAGTTCAGTTTTTGCAGCCTCAGGACTATCAACGTAGACAGCATTTTTGCAACTGGTTCGTAGAAAAAATAAGGCAAAACCCAAACTTTTTACGTTTTGTATTAAGCACAGATGAATCACACTGAGGAAAATTTCTAATAGCCCTTATTAGAAATCGACTTACCGTAGCTTGAAATCGTAATAACATAGGGGACAGATCATGTCCGTTGTTGCCGTTATTAAAATGAAAGTGCTGGAACAGCCGACTTACCACAAGTAGCACATCACATAAGTCATTTTGACTTTGCGGTGGTTACCTAACAGGCTTTCCTACCATTACCAAAAAAAATTGTTATCAGTATTATTGTTATTTTTAATAGGAGATTCATAGTTTAGTTAGTACAACAAATTAAGTTGTTGTGGTTACTACTGTGCTATTTACCCTTATAAACAAAATTTACTTAATGGTAGTTAATTTTTATACTATTGCAGTTACTTATAGGACCTGTAAAAACTAAATAAATTGCTGTAATAAGTAGTGCGTTGACTTGTCTTAAGTAATTGTTGTGTTTGCTACAGCAATGATTTTTGACTTAAAAAACGACGTTAAAGTTTGCACAATTAGGGAGTTTTTGCATAAATTTCCTTTTTTTCCAGGTCAGGTAAGATTTTTTTTAGGCAAAGCCTGAAAGATAACATATAGTACGAAACTAGAGGTAGGTACTCACATTATATAGGTTATACAGGTAAGCATAAAAAAACTTAATGCAGGTAAGTATAGTTATTTAAATTTTATTAAGCCATAATAATATAGTAATACATTTTCTTAAAACATTAACAGGATAAGTATTACCACAGGTATTACACATTACTGAAGCTTTTGGTCAATTTTTAATTGAAAAAATTTAAGTTTTTGATGAGTTTCCGTTTATTAATTTTTTTAAACCATCCTCAGAACTACAAACAATAAAAATATTTTAATTTAATTATCTAAAAATAAAACCTATTTGGCACATACCTTGATTATAGGTACTTAAAAATATAATTTACATTATTTATATTTCCCACATTTATTAAATATTAATTAATTGCCATTTCCCTAGTACTTAAAGTATGTTCCAAATAAGTTTTATTTTAGTTAATTAATTATTCAAATAAATATGTTTTTAATGGTTTGTAGTTCTGAAGATGCTTTAAAAATTATAATAAATCAAAACGTTAACAAAAATATAATATTTTTTAATTAAAAATTGACCATAACGCAATTTTATTTATTTAACAGTAAATAAATTAAAGTATAGTTTTAAATAATAATATCAAATAATATACCGGGTGACAACGAACTTGATAGCTTTATAGCCTTCATTATAAGTCTCACGATATGTCCCTCTCGTACTTTTTTATATAAACTTCCGGTTAAACCGGACTAGAAAGAAGGTAAATATACTTCCGGTAAAAATTTACTGGGCGCCCCACTTCAAACGAGAAAATTAGAATCACTTCCAGTTAAACCGAATATGATTTTAAAAGTATGATTTTATTTTATTAAAAACTATGCACTTAGAAATTTCCTGAAATTTGAAAAAAGTTTGTATATTAATAAAACTATGGAAAAAATAGGGGGTAACAACATTCGTTATCACCCGGTAAAACGTAAACAGTAAAAAACTTGACATCATAATGTCAACTAATTAAAAGTACATGTAAACTTACATGATCAAAACAATCACTAAAAAACTTGACATCGTATACTCTAATAACATAAAACGTAAACCTTACAGATAAAAATAATCCGTTGAAACCTTAACATCTTAATATGTTAACTACTGAAAAGTACAGAACGTAAACCTACGAGATCAAAACAATTACTAAAAAACTTGACATTATATGTCAACTAATAATATAGTAATTATGCTATACATAAAAGAAATAGAAAAGACAATATTCGGTACGAATATATGGATATATTATAGTAGCTATGCAACTAAAATTCAAGGTTGGAGATCACTATAATAAAAACATTATGTGCAAGACATTATGTTAAGATATAGTAACAGTAACAAACATATGATTGTTTCGCTTAATCACTGTAGCTGTTTCTACTAGGAAAATCTCTGGAAGAAATAAATAGTTGGTGTTTGTTGTAGGGCATATTTCGTATGAAAAAAGATGTTCGTTAAATGTCAAAATTTTAAACTCGTTATAAATTAGACAAATTTCTTTGTTCTCATTTACAATCATTGTTTTGATAGAACCAAAATGCACTTTATCTCCGTTTTTTAGAATTATTTTTTTTTCTCTTAAAGCTTTATTATTATATAATAACCTATATACCTCTGAAATTTTTTCTTCAAACACAAAAGCCATTTCTTTGATTTGATAAATATCACTAAGTCCAGAGCTACGTGTATAACTCTCCCGTGAAAAGGAAAAACATAGTAAAGTGACTTACTATTTTCTTGTTTAGCATCAATTTTATAAAAGTCTTTGGCGCCCTCTTTCGACTGGTATAAATATTTTTTTTAAATGTAACATTTAAAGAGTATATCATACGTGGAAAAACCTAGTAAAATGCAAATTTAAGCATGTTTAGTTGGAAAAACCTAGCAACTCGATATTTTGTAGGATAAATCTAGAATATTTTTTTTTGGTAGTAAATTTTAAATTTTTTTAAATTGGAAGAAAGTTGGAAAAACCTAGCAACTCGATATTTTGAAGGATAAATCTAGCATATTTTTTTTGGTAGTAAATTTTAAATTTTTTTAAATTGGAAGTTTCTGGCATACAACTTTACTATTTTAATACCTGAAAAAAAACACCATTTTTTTGTAACAGAAAGCTAGCAAAGTGCTTTACTAGGTATTTCCACTTTATTACTGCACCCCTTTAACTGATTATTTTAGTTCTAAGATGCTTTGCTAGGGTTTTCCAGTTTAAATCTGCACAACGGTACCGTTGCAGAATATTTGGCGGGAAAAGTAACAAGTGTTTACTAGGATATTGTTCCATCAATGCCAAATCAAAAAAGGTTGTTTTGGGAAAAGTTACCTGTTTCTGAGGCATCCAATGATTTACTAAATAATCGAATGTAGTAAATCATTAGATTTTTATAATTTGTTGTTAATAATTAAGTTCATGTATTTTTAATAATTATATTTGCACCTATAAACACCTTAAATCTGAAAACTCATTAGAAATCAGTTACTAGGTTTTTCCTTTTCACGGGAGAACTGGTTTTCGTCAAGCATTAACCGCAAGTGGTAAGTCATTGTAATATTTCACGGGAGAACTGGTTTTCGTCAAGCATTAAAGTGTTAAGCCCCAAACAATGCGTTTTTAAAACAAGCAGAAATCACTAAGTCCAGAGCTACGGGTATAACTGGTTTTCGTCAAGCATTAAAGTGTTAAGAGTTCATAAACGGTTAAAGATATAATATAATATAGGGCATGATTTATGAAAAATGTCTAGAATATTGATTGTAGAATGTAAAAGTTGATTCATATGGTTATGATCCACACTGTACATCTTTTTTCTATAAAAATGCATTTCAAAAAATTTAATTTGACGGGTCCGAGCGATTCTTGATTAACTGGGCAGTATATATAAATGAATGGTTGTCTGTCTGTATGTCCGGTATGCGTTCCTATACCATTTATCCGATTACGATGAAAACGTGGTTTTTAGTTCTGATCAACTTTTTTAATAACAAGTTTCGATATTGTCAAAAATCAAGGTACTTTGGTCTTGGGCAAAATTCACACATTTTTTGACAAAACTCGTATAACTACGCCTAGAAGAATATCTGATAGTTGCATTTTAGGTTTTAGACCATGCAGAACTTTTTATGAAGAATCACTTTTCTTCGTAAAATTAATAATAAAAAAGTTTTTCATATGGTTCCAACTTACGGAGACATACTGTATATGCTTGTCTTTTGAATTTGATACATCATCGACCGAATGATACGTAATGCTTAAAAGATGTTATGTAGCAAATAGTAAACTAGAACATATGTTAATAGTCGTTAAGTCCCAAACAATGCGTTTTTAAAACAAGCAGAAATCACTAAGTGGACTAGGTGATATTATTGCAGACAAATATTAATATATTTAATGTTCTTTGAGGTTCTGTTTATTTAGCGTTTTGAATATTATTATAAAAATTGTAATACAGTTAATTAATGATGATAAAATGATTTACTTCCAAAAATTAGTGTTTAAATTTAAAAAAAACGGCGTACTTAATATAATTTTCACTATAATAATTGAAGAGTGGTCGAGCGAAGTGATCCAAGTGCCATAATCGAAAACTACCAGAAAATGTAAAAAAACTGTTTTAAAGCTAAGAATAATACAATTTTTATTGATATTGTGTTAATAAGCATACACAAAAACATTCGTAGGAGAAAATTTTAATATCAGTTAATCGAAACAACGTTTGTACATAAATTGAACAAAAAATATAGAAAAGGTCGAAGGCTTCTTTTATACTGGTTATTCTGTATGCGAGATAGAGTATCTGGGATTCAGATTCTCGCCATCTATGAATGCTTTTTATAACGAATAGGATTAAATTGGCACTTAGATCTTCTAGTAGGACATTGGCATAGTTACATAGATCATATAAATAGAAATTTTTTTTTGAATTTTGGCACATAGATCACTTAGCTTGACCACTATAATAATTATAAAACTCTTTTGTCTGCTAAATATCATTGTTTGATGTAGGTACATTATATTTTTTAGCCCGTTACAGTACTTACAACTTCTTCTTATTTAAACTGTATTTTGAATTCATCATAGCTCTATTAAACGAAATGAAATTTTACATTCACTTTTAAACTTAAAATCCATTTTTCTCAACACTAAGAAATTGGACTTAGTGACTTATTTGCCAGAACGCTGACGATATATTATTTGTAAATAATTAGCTACACTTTTCCGTTGGAACTGTAGTGTGAAAAAAAAAATATTGTTATTATTTTTACATCGCTAATCTACCAATATATTTGCAAAGAATTAACCACATAAAATTTTGTTTTAGCAGAGAATAAGGTTTACTGAAACGTAACCGTTGGAAATGTAATATGAATAAAAATTATATTACCTACCTCTCTATAGAACGTTTTTCATTTTTGATTTCAAATATCTTATACATTTGGGCCGCCGCTTCAATCTATGCGCGAACTGAAGTGGATTTTCACCCCGTACGGAATGTTCTTCGGGTGACAAATGATATGTGTCAATGAGAAATTTTAAGATACTACCTCTTCCCATCAGCACGGCAGCATGAAAAACTCCATCTTTTGGAACTGTCTGCAGAACTTTTATCAGCTCGGCTAGATCTTTGATTTTCCATCGTAGTAAAATGGCCCAAATTACGATGTCGTTCTTGGTATGTTCATTTCGTAACATATCGTTAGGGGATCTTGCCGAAGGATCAACTTTATGGCATTTAAGTTTTTAAACTTAATAGCCACATTGAGAGGGTTGAACGTTAGCCGGCTTGTTTTATAAATATATTCGTGCATCATATTCGATACTTCTAAGATATCATTTTCCCTTATGGCCTGAGAAAACCTTTTGAAAAACGCTTTCATTGTGGCAGCGACACGTGTTGGTAATATCAACTAAACAAAAACGACTGGGTTCAAGGACTAAACGTACACAGAATTTAAAAAAGGAACGTCTTTGCGGTGTCAAAGGCAAACATCGACTGGGTTCTCGGACTAGGAAATTTCCAGTTAACTCATAAGCCCGAGTAATTATATCCAACATGACTCAGCCTTGTTTGGATTTTCAAAGTTCTTAAAACTCTAAAATTGTACCCGCGGTACTCGTCATCATTAAACATTTCCCACGACCTCGACTAGATGGCGACGACAACAAACTTTATTTCTTATTTACTTATTTAAAAATAAAAGAAAAATTTGCATAAACGTCCTACGCGATAAATCTTACGTGGAGAGTGGTTTTGTAGAATTAAAAAACATCATAGCATATAAATTGCACAACCAGACTAAGCGCCATTTTTTAACATAACTTCAATTTGCACTACTACCTTAGATATACCTTGCGAAAATTGGATCTCGATCATTAAAAACCGCTTTTTAAGGAAAGGGAAAAGTTAATCACCATTTCCAAAAATTCTAATTTTGGCGCTTGGTCGAATTATGCATAATCATTTTCCTTTCAATTGTTTGTTCTGGCATATTGATTACATTGGTTTTTTTATTACCTCGTTACACTATTTATTTTATTTCCTTGCGAGGAATGCATGTACTTTAACGGTTTTCAAAGAGGAATAAAACATATATTAAAATCTAAGGTTGCCTATATTATTACACGTTTTTTGGAGCAATTGAACCTTATTTTGCATGTAATTACACCAAGGGCACTCCTCTACTGCAATTGGGGGACCAGTCAGTTCAGTCATACTTTGATTGTAATGATACAAGCAGGGCAGACGGGCTTGTAATTTACTAGACCGTTTGTACGGTAGGGGAAGCCTTCCCCATATATCTATTAGCTCCATCGGATGTATATTTTTGATTATAAAGGCCAGGGAAAGTAATTTTAATTCCCCGTCTAGTAAATCAGTCAAATTCTTCTCCCCTTCTCGCAGTTGTGTCATTAATAGGTACATTAACGTTTCTTCATCCATTTTCTGTTAAAGAAAAGATTTCTTATTATCACGAAATGTATTTTCTCGGATGAACACTTTTTTATTAAATAACATCATAACCTTTTGGTTCTGCAAATTAGAATTGTTTGCTCTATAACATCTTTATGACACGTTAGTTTTTTACCTCGTTAGTAGTCACATGTTTTATTTAGCAAAAAGCTACAATTAAAATTTTTATAAATTTTTAAATTTTAAAACAAAACCTTCTGTTAACAAGCGCAGACAGAAAAGTTAAACATTTTGCAAATTGTATCAAATATTATGTTTTAATAAATTTTGTTTTTTTTTTTCAACAGTTTTATTTTTGAGATTTTGGTTTGTGAATTTCTGTGAATTTTCCAACTGATTATATTCTATCAAACCTTTCTAAAAAAAATATTTGAAGCTACTGATTTAGTATCCACATAAAAAGTATGATGGTCATAATTAAAAGAACGAACATTTTTTAAACAATCAGGCAATAAATTATTTTTAATTTTATGTGTAATGAAACATACTAAATAAAAAGTTAAATTTTTCAACATCAAATTATTTTTTGTAGATAATATATTTGTCACAATTTAAAATTGCCCTATTTTGTAAAATTGATAATTTATCAAATATTTCCCACGCTAAAGGAAGAACGATAAAGAAAAGATCAAGCATTACAAAAACCATTTAACCTTTTAGGGTAAGGCAATGTGTGACATACTATCTTTTGAAAAACAATTTTTACTAAACCAAAAGGGGTATATTAGGTTTTCTTACTTTCTTTTAATATGGCCTCTTAATGTTTTTAGTGAATTAAAATATTTCACTTGTACGAATTGCAACATTTGGGAAAAATTTCAAGCATTACAAAAACCATTTAACCTTATAGGGTAAGGCAAATTGACATACCAAATTTTTCCATTAAGGGCATAATGACATGGTTGTATGAAATTAACTGTCCACTGAGTAAAAAAAAGTAGGTACCGATGTAAGTGTTAAATGTAGTTTCTACTTATATTTTATGTTTGTTGTACATTAACGAAATTTAAAAAAATATACTCTTGGGGATTTTGGAAATTTTCTACAAAAGTATAGTAATGGAATTCAAACCTCTGAAAGTTTGTTGTACATTAACGAAATTAAAAAAAAATATTAAAACAAAATATGATGAAAATTAGAATTGTTTGCTCTATAACATCTTTATGACACGTTGGTTTTTTACCTCGTTAGTAGTAACATGTTTTATTTAGCAAAAAGCTACAATTAAAATTTTTATAAATTTTTAAATTTTAAAACAAAACCTTCTGTTAACAAACGCAGACAGAAAAGTTAAACATTTTGGAAATTGTATCAAATATTATGTTTTAATAAATTTTTTTTTCAACAGTTTTATTTTTGAGATTTTAGTTTGTGAATTTCTGTGAATTTTCCAGCTTATTATATTCTATCAAACCTTTCTTAAAAATAGATTTGAAGCTACTGATTTATTTAACCTTACAGGGTAAGGCAATGTGACATACTATCTTTTGAAAAACAATTTTTACTAAACCAAAAGGTATATTAGGTTTTCTTATTTTCTTTTAATATGACCTCTAAACGTCTTTAGTGAATTAAAATATTTTACTTGTAAGAATTGCAACATTTAGGAAAAATTTCAAGCATTACAAAAACCATTTAACCTTATAGGGTAAGGCAAATTGACATACCAAATTTTTCCTTTAAAGGCATAATGTCATGGTTGTATGAAATTAACTGTCCAGTGGGTAAAAAAAAGTAGGTACCAATGTAAGTGTTAAATGTAGTTTCTACTTATATTTTATATTAACGAAATTTAAAAAAATATACTCTTGGAAATTTTCTACAAAAGTATAGTAATAAAATTCAACCCTCTGAAAGTTTGTTGTACATTAACGAAATAAAAAAAAATATTAAAACAAAATATGAATAAATTTAAAAAAAATATAGCTATACAGGCAAAACGACACACTGCTATGTCATTTTGCCCAAAGTGCAATATAAAGAATAAATATATTTTTTAGGTTATAATTTTCTTCGATCATTTAAATGTTAGTGTAAAATTAAAACAAAAGGTCTAATAGTTGTAGCACTAAAACATGGGCAGCAACCTTTTATATTTTAGACCATCAAAAAGATTTAAAACATTGATGGAAATTAAGGTGCCATCAGCAAACATTTGTAACTTACACATTTTCAAACCAAAAGGCATATCGTTAATGTATAAAATAATGTTATAATGTTATAATGTTATAATTTATTTTCTCAAATTAGGCATTCGGGGCCCAAGACTATTACCAAAAAATAATTAGAAGTATGGTCACCTACCCGTTAGGTTTATTTAAATTCTAAATTGGTACAGAACTTCGTTTCAGGAAAATTATAAAATTTTTGGAAAATATGTTAAAACAATATTATGTACTTTACATCATTCTTGTGTCTAGCTTATGTTTCGACTAATCTGAGAATTTTGAATATTTAGAAAACATGAATGTTTACTAATTCCAATTTTTCACCTAACTAGCAACTTGGACGGCGACATCAATACCATTGGCAGGCACCCTTTTACTCCTAGTTAGGCGCTTTTAATAGCAAGTTAAAATGTACCCTAACCGGGGCGCTTTGTTTGTAAAAAATTATGTTTGCCGATGTCATATTTTGTATACAGTTTTGCGCTCAATAAAAAAACCCATACGAGACTTACGATTAGTTTTTTGTATTATTACCGTTAGTGTTTGAGTTTTTGGTGTCTATCAACACTTGCCAAGAATTAAAAAATACGACTTAGACCATGACAAATTTGGTGTACGGTATTTTGTTGAACTCAACTGTACGAGCCCACAATTCGAATAAAACACCAATATATTCAAATTTTGAAAACTTTTTAGAATCGAACATACAGTGGGTCCCCAAGGGGAAAAAATCTTTATTATTCATTTTACGAACAAAAGTCATTCTTTCGCGCTTATTGAAAAAATAAATTCAGGATAAAAAATGTTCGATCAGATGTTGTTAAATTAGGAAAATGCTTCGGGAGAGAAGTACCATTATTTATTATTTTTAACGAAAATTTTATAGAACAAACTAGTTTATAAACTAGCATACAGACTAAATAAAAGTTTCAACAGAAAATAATAATAATTGTTATCATTTAATTATTTACATTTTACAAAAAAAATGAAGATTTTGTATTCGTTCATGTTTATGTCGGCATTTTATTCACATCTATCAGGATTCTGTTAAATTAGGAAAATGATGCTTCGGGAAAGAAGTACCATTATTTATTATTTTTAACGAAAATTTTATAGAACAAAGTAGTTTATAAACTAGCATAAAGACCAAATAAAAGTTTCAAAAGAAAATAAAAATAACAAGCAATTCACTTCGTTCAAAATATGAATAAACGAAAATTTTATAGAACAAAGTAGGTTATAAACTAGCATAAAGTCTAAATAAAAGTTTCAAAAGAAAGTAATAATAATTATTGTTTTCATTTAATTATTTGCATTCTACAAAAAAAATCAAGATTATTGTTTTCATTTATTTATTTGCATTCTACAAAAAAAATCAAGAGTTTCTATTCGTTCATGTTTATGGTTTCGTAAAGGCATTTTAAAAAATCTTTCCTCCATCCTTAAAAATTGTGTGTAAACACATAAACATAAACGTATATAGAAGGTCTTGATTTTTTTCTATACGTTTATGTTTATGTGTGTAAACACAATTTTTGAATGCAAATAATTATGAATATTTTATTTTAAAATATTCGAATTTTTATTTTTAAAATAAAACGTGTATTTAGTATTTATGCTAGTTTACAAACAACTTTGTTTTAGAAATTTTTTGTTAAAAATAATAAACAATGGTCCTTCTCTCCTGAAGCATTTTCATATTTTCCTAATTTATTAACAACCTGTACATCTGATCAAACATTTTTTATCAAGCAGAACTTTTTATAAAAGTTAAAATTTTTTTACTTTGGATTGCTAAATACGTATGGCGTAATATATGAAATAACACATTCCCTGAACAAAGAGTAGTATTACATTTAAAATAAAAAAACATTCCTTGAGTTATAGAAAAAACTAAAAATCTGGCAACGTCGTAATTTTAAATTCAGTTTTTAAATTATCCATCTGTACCGAAATTCATTGATTTCAGCCGTGGTAGTTTCGAAGAAAATTAGCCGTTCCGGTTATTTCAACTAACCCCGTATAACTCTAAAAATCCAATCTATTTCCATTTAAAAAGTTTCAAATAAGGTGAAAAGGTAGGTTGACGTTTCGTAGCTCACAGTTGAAATTAGATGAAAATTTTAGAATTAAAAAAAAATTTTAAAATTGATCATATTATAATATCGGAGTTTTTACGCTTTGTAGCTCACAGTTCAAAATGCAGAATTTTTGCGTAAAACTAAAAACTAAAAAATAAAAAATTTACCTTCAGGAAAATTCGGCAACGGAGAGTTGATTTTGAGTGTTCTTATTATCACGAAATGTATTTTCTCTGATGAACAATTTTTTTATTAAATAACATCATAACCTCTTGGTTTTGAAAATTAGAATTGTTTGCTCTATAACATCTTTATGACACGTTAGGTTTTTACCTCGTTAGTAGTAACATGTTTTATTTAGCAAAAAGCTACAATTAAAATTTTTATAAATTTTTAAATTTTAAAACAAAACCTTCTGTTAACAAACGCAGACAGAAAAGTTAAACATTTTGCAAATTGTATCAAATATTATGTTTTAATAAATTTTGTTTTTTTTTCAACAGTTTTATTTTTGAGATTTTGGTTTGTGAATTTCTGTGAATTTTCCAACTTATTATATTCTATCAAACCTTTCTAAAAAATAGATTTGAAGCTACTGATTTATACACTCTATCCACATAAAAATTATAATGGTCATAATTAAAAGAACGAAAAATTTTTAACCAATCAGGCAATAAATTATTTTTAATTTTATGTGTAAAGAAACATACTAAATAAAAAGTTAAATTTTTCAACAGAAATTATTTCTTGTAGATAATATATTTGTCACAAGGAAATTTTTTAGAATTTTAAAAATCGAACATTATAAAAGCACTGCCAAACGTACCGAAATTTTTTACTCTTCGTAGCTCACAGTTCAAAATGCAGAATTTTTGCGTAAAACTAAAAAATAATAAATTTACCTTCAGGAAAATTCGGCACTGGAGAGAAAGTAACTTCTAGCGTTTTCGGCAACGGAGAGAAAGTAACTTCTAGCGTTTTCGGCAACGGAGAGTTGATTTTAAGTGTAGAAGCCCTGTAATGGGGCACAGAGACAAGCACCCTGTGTTTAAAGATACACAGTTAGCAAATGTCCCCCCTTGCTTCCTACACTCAGATCAAACAAATGGCCTAAACAAGCGATGCTCGTTTTTAAGTAAGCTCAGGTTTTGTAAAAAACAAACTTGTAGAAAAAGTAAACTTGTAGATTTTGTAGATTTTGATTTTTGGCACTTTGGAAATTTTCAACTGAACACTAGGTATCGGTGACGAAGTAATAGGCGAACTTACGAGTCGGGATCGTATTTATAAGAAATTAGGAAGCACTAATTTGCGGAAAATAGAGAGCACTAATTTGCGGAATTGCATCGTGCAATGCAATTTGTAACATACAAGGTTTACCCCAGATTTAGTTGAAAATGCAGGCTCCTTTCTTTTGTGTCCTTTGAAACGTATGCTGCACGCACACATTTAAAATATTTTTTAAAGAACGCCCAAAATGTAAGGCTCGTCCTTTCTATTAAAACTTTTTTAAAATATTTACTGATAGACGCTGCGTAAATATTTTTACGAAAAAATTTAACAACACCTGCATTAAACGTAGCTTTGAGGGAAGGTAATACGATGGTGTGGTAAGATATAATTCCAGGCCAGTAAGGGTTGTTTTTACATGTAAATTCCCATGCTCGCAACATTTCATAACATGAGAACGTTTGATAATTTTTGTCCAAAAAAAACTAAATTAGCGAGTGTTTATCGATTCGTCATTAGCTGCAGTTAAACGAAATAATAACAATAATACCATCAGTTAGGTTTTAAAAGTTTTAATAAATCAGAATACATTTTTTAAATAATAGTATTAGGGCTGTTCTTCGATGGAGGATTCCATTCCAGTTTTCTTCCCGATAGAAATATCACCCCCTCGACCATAATTTGGTAATTGTTCGGATGCAATTGGTATTAATGCTGCCGTCTCGCATCGCATTAAAACAAGTTGAGCTAAAGCCGTACCTTCCGTCAAACGTAGGTCTCTGTCAGCCGTAAAGGTACTCCGTAGGGCAGCTGTATAGGTTGGATCCACAATACCGGGACGAAGATCGCCTTTGCTATTAGTAGATGATCTGGCCATTAATATTCCAACACACCCGTGAGGTACTAAAATATGTTCCTTGTATATAATTTCTGTTGGTTTTTTAGCCTGAAAAACATAATCACGTCCGAGATGTAAATCGAAACCGGAATCATACCAATGTGCTTTTGTTGGTTCTTTATGACAAAAAAGCTTGCGTCCTTCTAAAAAATCCAAGGCATTTGCACGTTCTTCTAAATATTGCTCTTCGGTAATATTACTATTTAAATATCTTATGTAATATTTTTTGTTCTGTCCCGTTTGAAAGTGTTTTTCTTTGTCCATATTATGTCCCAATAACACTACCGCTACATTTGGTTGTTTTAAACTTTCGATTAGAGAATAACCTAGATGTCTCCAAATATTCATTCTATATCAAAAATCTATTAAGACTAGTTAAAAGGTTAATTTCTCGGCCGCTTTTATAGTTTTCGGGAATACTAGTACTTGGAAAAAATAATTTTTATTTGTTCTACAACATGTTGGATTTCTTACATCAAGCAAGGTGTTTTTTTTTAAATTTAGTTTGCATCGGGTACCTACAACATCCTATACGTTTAAATAATTTGCATTTGCTGCAACTCCCTAGTAAATCAACGAACTCCGGTACCCTAATTGATGGCTGCACATCAGTGTTTGAGTGAGGACAAATTAATTAATTCTTTAAGTGGTTGCATCGAGGCAAATTATTTATTTTCACACTCATAATATAGTTCTTAGTTGAACGTGTTCACAAAATTCAGTTACTAAGGGTAAGTACAATTTTTTCTTAATTATTTTTCAAAACAATACATCAGATGTGTAATATGGTATTCATATTGATTTTCGGATCAAGCTTTCCTTTCAAAGCAGTAGGAATTTAAAAAAATCTAGCTTACGTTTTTTTTCAATAAATACAATATTTTGTTCTTTGTTCTTGCCACTTTTCTAGGATCGAGCCTAATTTTTTTAAAATAAGAATTAAGAATATTTTAACTCTCTTTAAACTTACAGATTTTTTAAATAAAAAAATATTATGTTCTTGCCACTTGTCTAGGATCAAGCCTAATTTTTTAAAAATAGGAATTTTAAAGATTTTTAAATATTTTTTTTTATTTATTAAATAATTCCCAACGAACTTTAGAAGTCCATTACAGGGAAAATATTACACTAACTTAAAAATAAACAAATATAAACAAAAATTTTTTACAAAAATATAGAATTATAATACAGAATACAGTACAAATAAAATTAATAAAATAGTCAAATTTAAATCAATTTTAAAACTAATTTCCGAATAAAATTAGAGTGCTTTTATTTTTTTTTAAATACAATTTAGTTTTCTTTTTAAAGAGTGTCAATTTTTTAATATTTTTATACATATTTGGTAGGGTATTATAAATTATAACCCCATTGTATAATAATGATCTTTTACCAATTTTGCTTTTAATATTTACTGCTAAAATACTTTTATTTTGCCTTGTGTCATGATTATGTACGGTATTTAATTTTTGGAATGTGATTTTTGATTTTTTTGATGAGTGGATATTGAATGAATAATTACACATATTTTTAATTTATACAAATTTTCAAAGTTTAAATATCCTAGTGGTTTGTATAAATTTATTGTTGGTTCTAAAAAAGGAAGCTTGTAAATACATTTAATAAGTTTATTTTGTAATTTTTTTAATGGGTTTATTATTGTAGAGGTAGCAGATCCCCAGACGGATATTAAATATTGAAATTTAGAATAAATTAGAGAATAATAATTATTTTTTAAAAGCTTAATTGGTAAATAATATCTTATTTTATAAAAAATTCCAATCAATGGGGTAATATTTTTCCTGAGATAATCGATATGTGTTTTCCAACTTAAAGAGAATAATAAATATATTTTAAAAGCTTGATTGGTAAATAATATCTTATTTTATAAAAAATTTCAATCAATGGGGTAATATTTTTCCTGAGATAATCGATATGTGTTTTCCAACTTAAATTTTCATCTATATGCAGTCCTAGAAATTTTATAGAATCAGCATATTTTATGATTTTATTATCAAATAAAATTTCTTTCTTTGATAGCAAGCTGTTTATTTTTGTTTTAGTAATATATTAAAAGGCATATTTTTAAAGATAATCTAATCGGCCAAATGAAAGAGTTTTGTGGGTTTTATTTTTCCTTAATACGGGACGAAAAGTTAAGTAGGTTTGGCTTTGTTCTTGTCACTTTTCTAGGATCGCGATAATTTTTCAAAAATAGGAATTTACCAGATTTTTAAAATATCATATTTTCTTTTTGTATCTTTTTAGACAAATGACGGGCGTATAGAGAAATATTAAAAGGCGCATTTTTTTAAAATAATCTAATCGGCCAAATGAAGGAATTTTGTGGTTTTTCCTTTTTTTCTTAATACGGGACGAGAAGTTAAGTAGGTTTGGCCAATTAGATTATTTTAAAAAAATACTTTTTTCACGTAAATAGGTAATTTTTTAAAAACCCTCTTAAATCAGCCAAATGAAGGAATTTTGTGGTTTTCCATTTGTTCCCAAAACAGGACGGGAACTTAAGTAGATTTGGCCGATTAGATTACTTACGCCTTTTAAGTAAATAAATAATTTTTTACAAATAGGAATTTACAAGATTTTTAAAATATCATATTTTCTTTTTGTAGAAAAATCAAAGTACCTAGACCTCGACCTACCCAATGTTGATCAACTTTAAAACTCAGAATGGGCCGATCATAAGTCACCATTACAGAACGAGGTAAGAATTGCAAATGTGTATTCTTTAATTTAGGAGCAACCAAGCAAAACCGAATAAATCTGTTTTTTAAAGTTTTGAGATAATTGCCAAAAACGTGCCATTAGCAGGTTTTTAAATTTAACCAAAAAAAATATTGCCTACGTAAAAGATAAGATACTATAGATCTCTTACACACTATTTATGTTTCACTTTTATAAGTAACAAAAAAGATATTACTAATAACCAAATGGATTTATCTGTTTTTGCTTGAGTAGAAATTGTTTATTTCAATGTAGATATATGTTTTTTTCTTTCTTTTGTATGTCTATAAAGTAATAAGATTCGTAAGCGGATTTATTCCTTTTTGCTCGAAGTAAGTATACAGTGTGTCCCCGGATCGACCCAACGATAGGTAAAAAAGGCTGAATTTTTTTTGAGTTGAAACTTTATCTTCTGGAGTTCAGCCCTGCTTGGATAGAAACTAAATTGTGCCATAATTTCGAAAAATCAAGTTTAGTGTGAATTGGAAATTTTAACTTTTTTCCCACCAGTAAAGTGCTTGATTTCTAGGAGATCCAAAAAAATATTATTCACAAAAGATATTCAAAGTAATAAATCAGTACGAATCCAAAATTTTAAAAGCCTATGCCTATTTTGATGTTTTGCATTATTTTTATTGCACGGACCTCTCTATTGAAGATATTCAAAAATTTCGTTAAGAAAAGTTGTTCAAAATAATAAATTAAACACGATCGATTTATAAAATATATTTCAAAGTAACAAACATTAACAACGGTTTCTACATCAAAAAATTAATTGATTTCATTACTAACATCAACTGAAAGATTTATTTATTCAATAAGTTCGCCGTAATGTTTTCGAAAGTTCGCATCAGTCTTAGAGCACAGAACAGTAGGTACACCAATATTAAAAATACCAAACTATTTTTGACAAAAAAACTGTCAAAATATTATTTTTTCTTTTTCCTTCCATGAATAGCATATTTATTCATATTTTGAACGAAGTGAATTGCTTGTTATTTTTATGTTCGCATTTCTTTAATTATTATCTAAATGTCTATTAATAATAATAATAATTAATACAAATTATAATAATGCAAAACATCAAAGTAGGCATAGAATTTTAAAATTTTGGAATCTTACTCATTTATTATTTCTGAACTCAGTAGGTACAACAATATTAAAAATACCAAACTATTTTTGACAAAAAAACTTTTAAAATATTATTTTTTCTTTTTCCTTCCATGAATAGCATATTTATTCATATTTTGAACAAAGTGAATTGCTTGTTATTTTTATGTTCGCATTTCTTTAATTATCTAAATGTCTATTAATAATAATAATGCAAAACATCAAAGTAGGCATAGAATTTTAAAATTTTGGAATCTTACTCATTTATTATTTCTGAACTATTTCTGAACTATTTCTGAACATTTTTTTGTATCTCCTGGAAATCAAGCACTTTACTGGTGGGAAAAAAGTTTAGCATTTCCTCCTCCTAAAACTTTACAGTCCGGTGTGTATGGTAAAATTCAAGTTAGGCATAAACATTTTAAAAATAATTTCTTTTATCGAACTTGTATTTCAGCTGAGATACCCATATTTTTCCAAGATAATGTTGTTTTCGTCCAGATTACGTCATAAAGGTAGAGTCGCTCGTAAATGCCGCTTCAACATTTTATTCTTCTTTAGTTGAATGTAAAAGATTGTGACGGCATTCGGGTCGTGGTATAGTTGGTCCAAATTACAGGGTAGAATTAATTTTGGCGAGTATTTAAAACTTAACGGTTGGTGTTTTTTACGAACGCCGTTTATTTCCTGTTTGTCGTTTATAGAGATATTAAAAACAATTTTTGATGTTGGCTCGTTGATCGGTGAAAGTATCCGACCATAATGCATTGTTATAATAATCGATTCACAGTATTAATTTTTGGCGTACACACTTGTTTTCCTTAATAGGTAAAGAGAAATATATCGTGGGCTTACAAGCAAAATGCACTCAGTCAAGAATTTCTCAAAATGCGCATTTATCGGTTCTAACAGTAATTTTTGATCTTTTATGTACTGCTAAATCGCACAAAGTCCCTGGTACACTATTATAGGAATTACAACAACTGCCAAAATGCACTAACGGCCTTTTGTTAGGAATAATGCAAACAAAACACATTTTAATCCACTTTGTGCTTTTTTCCACAATTGTTGTACAAATATAGCGCTAAGTAATTTCTGATTCAGAGGAACGCGATTAAGTTTTAATATTTTAGCTGTAAGATATCCTAATTCCCATCCATATCTTAGTTAATTATTTTTTAGAATTTTTGAATTTAATTTCAGCATAGTTCTTTTCAGATTTGTTAATGGTATTTCCAAAACCTTAAAATTTATTCATTCTTTAGATTTATTATTTTACATTTTATTAAAAGTATTGAAATACTTTATTGTTTGTAATCAGATCCAGATGGATGCTTTGGAACATACATAATAATAATATTATACACTCCTGTCAATACTAATGTTTTAATTCGTTTAATAATAAAATAAGTAATAGAAAATAAATTTATTTAAGTAATGCTGAAATACGTTTGTCAAAGACCAAAATTAACTTTGTAAATTCTAAAACTTAGTGACTAATTTACAAACTTTATCTTGCTGAACCGACTCAGTTTGGCTTTTTTGTGACAACGTTTCCGAAACTGTTGTATACTTTAACTTTGTAAATTCTAAAACTTAGTGACTAATTTAAAGTTGCAGTTGATGCTTTTTGTAATATAACTAAGAAATCTGGACTTCTTCTGTAATACCGTAAAACAGATTGTTACTAATAATAAAAAGTTATCCATACAAAATACATTTTTAGAGCAAAACGTAACATGGGTCTCAGGATGACGACCTACCTGTTATTTTTTTAAGGCTTAGCTGTTAGTACCCGTTAGCAGTTGTCTTTTAAAGTAAATCTTGACATTTTCTTATATTTTATGTTGTTACGTTTTACCAAGAACGACTTTTATCAACGTGGGTTTTGGCATCTAAAATAATTTATTTCTTGTCCCAATTCAACTATAAATCAGTTCAATCTAGTTCTCATTTTTTATAAATAATTTTTGCTTATATGCCCCCTGACTGTTTTTTTGCGCTATAGATTTACCGGAACTTACGTCAATATTTTAGTTCTAGTATTGTTTTTTTGAGTAACATTATTATTCTGCTGCTTATTGTTTTTTTCTTTTTGATTAGTTAATGTTAGATTTTCTTATGTTAGATTTTCTTGAAGAAAATAATTTAGTAATGAAACAAGGATGAGTTTTAACTAAGTCCTAAAATCAATATAATAGTTTACAAGAAAAACGCACAAAGTTATCGTTTTTACTTTATTAATTTTTGTTAATTATAATTTTAGTAAATCATGGAAGAATAAAATAATTTAGTAATGAAACAAGGATGAGTTTTAACTAAGTCCTAAAATCAATATAATACACTGTTAAAAGAAAAGAATCAAATTTAACTTTTTTTTATGTCCCAGAAAGTCCACTCCCGTTTTTTTGTCAATTTAACTAAAACCGCTTCAGTCAATCAGTAACTCATAAAATATGTTATTACTATTTTGACATTAATCTGATTTTATTGTGCAGTAAAAATTACAACTTAATTAGTTAATTTGACACATTTTTTATGTTAGTATTAACTTCTTTTAAAATTTTAACTAAAAAAGATATTGATAATGATTATAAACTTTATCAAAGTTACTAGTATTTGATTTATTTAAACCGTAAAAGAATTTCATGTTAATTTTAGTTAGCTGTTATGTTAAAACGACTTCCAGAAAAGTTAGTTCTTAAAATCTGATTTTTACTAAACACAAAAGAGTTAAAATGACTATACATTTTAAGTTAAATTTGATTTATTTTAATTGATTATAATTTTTTTTGATTCTCACGTCCAGGATTTCTAACAGTGTAGTTTACAAGAAAAACGCACAAAGTTATCGTTTTTACTTTAATTTTTGGTAATTATAATTTTAGTAAATCATGGAAGGATAAAATAATTTAGTAATGAAACAAGGATGAGTTTTAACCAAGTCCTAAAATCAATATAATAGTTTACAAGAAAAACGCACAAAGTTATTGTTTTTACTTTAATTTTTGTTAATTATAATTTTAGTAAATCATGGAAAAATAGTGCATTCTCTTCCTAAAGCATGCCTTTTTTGTTTGTAGCAGTTGGTTCGGTTCTTTCTAAATAAATTATAATTTTAGTAAATCGGGTAAAAAAAATAGGGCATTGTATTCCTAAAGTATGCCTTGTTTGTAGCAGTTGGTTATTTCTAAATAATATATAAAAAAAATTAGGCATTTATTAAAACTTTAAATTGCTTGTAACTCTTAAAGTTATTTTTTGACTGAGTGCTATTTGCTTGTAAGCCCACGATATTATGCTCGGTGTCCCAAATATTTTTGATAGAGGTTTTCCAATATTCTGTTATGTTTGTAGCAGTTGGTTATTTCTAAATAATATATAAAAAAATTAGGCATTTATTGAAACTTTAAATTGCTCGTAACTCTTAAAGTTATTGTTTGACTGAGTGCCATTTGCTTGTAAACCCACGATATTATGCTCGGCGTCCCAAATATTTTTGATAGAGGTTTTCCAATATTCTGTTATGGAGTTCGTTATTAGCAAATCGAACATAAGAAAGTAACCAAATAAGCGGAATTACCAAAAATAATGTAGGTTTCAACCAATCGACCATTAGGCACAAGGCAATAAGACAAACGAGAAGAATAAGAATTATAATCGTAAGATTTTGCCGGGCATTAATTAGTTCGGAATAGGTAGTTAAATTGTTCTTGTGAATAAAATGGCTGAAGATTTCATAGCGAGTAATCATATCTTCTGTACTTGAAATGACGTCACTATTCCACTCGTACCGCTGACCCAGGGAATTTACTGTTCTCCCATTTAGATAGTCGCTTAAAGAAGACACTTGAAAGCGCAATTGATCGGAATAAATTTTCGGTCGTTTGAGTAACGTTTCTTGTTGATAGGTTTCAATATTTTCTGAGTAGGTGGGATGAGCGTAGGAAAATTGAGATTCGTCGGTCGTCGTTGTATCTGTAGATGTACCAACGTGTTCTTTAAGTATAAATTTTGTAAAAAATTGCGGATCAAGTTCACAATTAGGATCACCCGTTTTGTAGCGTGCAACAATGGCTTGTTCCCGCAACATCTCTAAAATTTGCGAGTCCACTTGATTTTGCAGTCCTAGTGGATCCCATCCGAACATTACCAAAAAGTCTAAGACTAGAGCGATGTCTGCGATAGTACCAATTATGCTGGAGCCTGCGACCGCTAGTTTGCTCATTAGAATAATAAATTTGGCGGAAAAGTCCACGATCAGTTCGGCGGCTATCTGTCCCATTAGGTGACCGGCCACAGTGTCAATTAATCGAACGGAATTATTCGTCAATACGTTTGTCATTTTAGCAAATCCTTTACTCAATAACTCCTTGAAGACGGGACCTAATTTATGACTAAGCATAGTCCAGGAAACGTCTGTAGTAATTTGAATGTAAAATTCTTTATGAACAAACATTTGTAATAATACAGCGACGGTACTACTAAAACGATCCCCTAGGTCGTCTATTTCTGTCCAAACGTCTCTACGTATTCGCTTACCCTTCTCTAGAGTGTGTGTCACGTTTTCAGTACTTTTGCCTGTTTGTTGTAAAGGCGATAATAATTGAACATAGTTATTACGCGACCAAGTGCGATTTGTCGCATTTGGTACTGAATCGTAAAATAAAAATCGTTCAATTATGCCCGCTTTATTGTGAAACATATAATGACCCCGTTTTTCTTGCGTTAACATCATCGTCGTAAAGCCCAAGTCGCTCAACAATACATTCGGCTGAATCACTTTAAAATCTTTATTAATATGCATTTTCCAATCGTGTTTCCGTAGTAGGTACGTAGGTATTCTGTTAATGTCGGGGGTAAGTGAAATTTGATCCGGGGTGCCCGCGTTAGGGTGCATACCTTGTTGTAAAAATTTAACTAAACTTTGTCCCATAAATGTATATCCGAGTACGTCGCTCCACCAAGGTTCTTCACAATCATCGTTCTTTAAGTTTTGAAAAAAGGCGTCGCAATAATATTTATTTATACGGCCTTTTACAGTGGGAATGTCGTAGTTGTCGCCTTCATACGAGACGTCGAAACCCGTAGCGAAGGTATTGACTCTGCGTATATATTTAGCCGGCGATCTAACAGTGGGATCCGTCATATAAGCGTGAATTGCACTATTTACCAAATAGCACCTGCCTTTGTAGAATTGGGTGGGAAGTGAATGTAAACCAATTGGATTTTCGGGGGGCAGGTCGTTTCGAAAGTAGCACGCTGGTTCGCAGGCCATCCACGTTGTGTCACCGGAGCGAAATGCCAATGGAGTACTATCCGCCGTACAATCGACGCCTTTTCCGCGAGGATTACAGCTAATTTTTTTGCAACCCGTTTCTGTCCACGTCCAATCGACGTATATTGCCCAATCGGAAAACTGTCGTTCGAACTCGTAGTCCTGGGGAGTAATGGCGGGCCGAATTACTATATCGCACCAACTAAAAATTTCCGGATATTTATGTACCATTTGTCTGGCCAAAAAAAATTTATTCCGTTGTCCCGCATAGGTTGTCATGTCAATGTAGTCAGTTGCTTGGGGTATCACCACGTCTGCCGCCAACGACATAACTTACAATTTGATAAAAAAAAAACACGGGCGGCGCACAGTGTCGTTGACGTAAGCGAAACAAATTCATAATTTCAGAAAGTCTCAGTTAACAACTAGATTTACAGGGTTCAATAAATTAGGTGATATATTTTTGTTTTTACAACCTAAAAACCTCATAAATTTAACAGAGTCTGGTATCTTTAAAAGCTGTGACTAGGTATATTCAAGAAAAAGATTCTCGTCTGCCGCCAACGACATAACTTACAATTTGATAAAAAAAAACCGGGCGGCGCACAGTGTCGTTGACGTAAGCGAAACAAAATCATTATTTCAGAAAGTCTCAGTTAACAACTAGATTTTTGCCCCGCATTGGCAAAAAGCCGTAAATGAAATTTTATAGTTTTGAGAAAACTCCACTTAAAGTTGAAATTAGTGTACTTTTGCACCATTTTTGTGTTTTGGCAACGGAACAATTTTAAACTCCCCGGTAAAGGATATAGATAGTAAGTTTTATTTTTTTTAGGTAGGTACTTGTTTTTTTTGTAGTTTTAAGCAAAATCTGTTGCTTACGTCTTTTATCCATTTTTTAAATAATCGTTTAGTTCTCATACTAACAAAAAAAGACTTAAGTGCGTTTAAGTCTATTTGCCATTGTTAAAAGTTTCAATTTTTAAAGCAGAAATTAATGGCTGACCAATGTAAAGTACTTATACGT
Organism: Polydrusus pterygomalis; assembly: GCA_963969555.1. NCBI lineage: Eukaryota > Metazoa > Arthropoda > Insecta > Coleoptera > Curculionidae > Polydrusus > Polydrusus pterygomalis. The sequence goes on from OZ018379.1 coordinate 88,058,900, forward strand.
TTTTTTTCAATGTAGTTTATTGCTCAAAAGCTTTATGGTGCTATGAATTTAAATACAATAATTAATAATATTTATTAATTAAAATAAACAAATTAGAAAGTAATGTAATTTTTATCATTTAAATCTTCAGACGTTGAACTTTCTGGTAAATTCATCCAAAATCTTCTACGGCTTTCTGGCATTTTTGTTACCAATTTTTTAATAATGTTTTCCTTCTTCTTTGGCAATACACCTCGATGAACCGATCACTTTTCAGGTAAAATTCCGACATCAACTATTCTTTTAATTATGTTATAATGTATATAATACAGTGGCAAACGAACGTATACGATTTATACGTCACATTGCAATTGCATAAAGAAAATAAAAGTTTAAAGAAAACCATACCACAAACACGTATGACTTTTATAAGGTTTTTTGCCTTTTTTGTAAACTTTAGAAATTAAGAAAAGGAGAAATGGTATAAAATGGTATAAAAGCATACATTCTTTTGCCAATGTATAAATATTGCTATTTTACTGGGGAAAAACCTTATTAATTGTATAAGTCTCTTTGACACAGGAATTGTATTCAAAACATGTCGGATAAGGTTTTTTGACATTGTAAATTTAAATTTTTTAGCGCTTACATTATTTGGCCAATGTATGTAGACAAGAAACTACAAGGGCTATTTAAATGTAATTATAGAGTTCGAAAGGGAATAACAAGTTACGGGGGAAAATTGAAAAAAAAAACGCAAAACGTAATATTTGCATAGACGGCTTTTTACCATTGTAGGGCAGATTTACAGGGTTCAATAAATTAGGTGATATATTTTTGTTTTTACAACCTAAAAACCTCATAAATTTAACAGAGTCTGGTATCTTTAAAAGCTGTGACTATATTCAACAAAAAGATTCTCAAATCATATCGCCAAATTTCTCTTTACAATTTATAAACATGCTCATATTGATAAAAGCAGATTTAAATCCAGACGTGTCTGTAAAGATTTCTGTAAAGATTTTTACAACTCGTCGGCAACTAGATCGGCCGCGTAAAAACCGCATAAAAACAACAAATGTCAGCGTCACTGACCGGGCCTAAGTGCCAATTTATTCTTAATTAACTATAATTATCCGGAGGGCGACTTTGCACAAATTTACATTGCTAATTATTATTTTTTACCATGCCGGTTACTTTTTTACCATGCCGGTTACATCTGCCTCAGCTAATGCCCCCATAGTAAATTGAAACTGATTAAAAATGATTAAGAAGCAAATTGGACAAGAGCGATTAAAATCTTTATCTGCAATTTCCATCGAAAGTACAGCTACCAACAAATTAATATTTAACTATACCTAATGTAAAAATTTATTATTTAAATTTTTCTAGTCGGGTAAATAATATTTCTATCAATGTTTACGGCCTAGAAAAAGTCTTTGACAATGGTAAAAATAGTATTGAAGTCGTTGGTCCCTTATTTTTACGACATCTCGCAAGGAGAGACATACACACACGATTTTCCAAAAACAAGAAAAAGTTTTTATTTTTCTATACGCGTAGTAAGATACACGCGTTCCATTTTTTAACCGATCATTAGATAACTTTTTTGCAAAAGTAGTAACGTTTTAATTTTACAAAAACAAGAGCAAGCGTTCCATGTTTTAACCGATCATTAGATAACTTTTTTGCAAAAGTAGTAACGTTTTAATTTTACAAAAACAAGAGCAAAGTTTCTTATTTTAATTTTTCTAGTACCTCCAAGCATATTTTATTTTTTCACGTACCCACAGGATATTCCAAAGACAAGAGCAGTAAGGGGCACGCGCCTATCATTAACTTTTGCAAAAGCAAGGAAAAGTTTTTATTTTAATTTTTCTAGTACACACACGATTTTCCAAAAACGAGAGAAAAGTTTTTATTTTTCTATACGCGCAGTAAGATAAAATCAGTATTTTACCTGTTATCAGTGCATCTTTTTTAATACATTTATTGGCAGTATTTTGAACATAGTTTTTCATTAATTTTGTAAATACGATTGGCACATTTTTTCTTTACTAAGCTGTACGCTTGACATTAAATATTCTATTATCTTATTTTCTATTCGATTGTCATTATTAGTTTTTCATTAATTTTGTAAATACGATTGGCACATTTTTTCTTTACTAAGCTGTACGCTTGACATTAAATATTCTATTATCTTATTTTCTATTCGATTGTCATTATTAGTTTTTCATTAATTTTGTAAATACGATTGGCACATTTTTTTCTTTACTAAGCTGTACGCTTGACATTAAATATTCTATTATCTTATTTTCTATTCGATTGTCATTATTTACTATGTAATCTTATTACCTCACTATACATCAACAGTTTAAGCAATCAATCTATACTATGTACATTAATATTTTTCGTTTTTAAATACAAATAGGTAGTGAAATTTTAAACATAGATTTATCATAATTTTTGTAAGTACGATTGGCACAATTTTTAACCGATCATTAGATTGATGCAGTTGCAATAAAACTAAATAAGTGCTGCCACGATTAAACAATATATTTTTAGCGGACTTTAAGTATCTTAAATATATATTTGTCACCTTCTTGATATATTATTAGGTTATTTTAACAAAAGGTTTTACACAAAAATAATTAAGTGGTACAATACAAAATATGGATAAATATTATGTCACAGCTTAAATGATGCAGATACAACAGAACAGTGTAAAACTATCAACTCAAAATTTATTAATTAGGCGTTGCATTGGCTTCTTATTGCAGTTGTTTTTTATTGACATTCGCCATTTAAATGCGTTAACATGCGTTCCATTTAAGCTGTGACATAATATTTATCCATATTTTGTATTGTAACACTTAATTATGTTTTGTGTAACACTTTTTGTTAAAATAAGTTAATAATATATCAAGAAGGTGACAAATATATATTTAAGATACTTAAAGTTCGCTAAAAATATATTGAAGTGGAGCGCTTCACTCATACACTGATTGAAAACTCTATTAGCCATATCCAGAAATCCATTAGTAGTAGCTCTGCATTAAATAGGCGCCGAAAAAACAACTCTGTTGTAGCTACTAGGTTAATTTTTTTAAATGACTTTAACCTCAATGGTCATTTTTTAAATATAATTTTTTTGCTGCTAAATGACAACTCTATTACCATAAAAAATACATGCTGTGTAGTGATAAAAAATATATTGTTTACTCGTGGCAGCACTTATTTAGTTTTTATTTATTGCAACTGCATCATTTATGCTGTGAGTCACTGTAGATGCAGTTGGGTGGGCGCGAGAACGTTTCTACCGATTAATTTATTTTTCAAAAACAATAAAAACCTTTTACTTTAATTTTTTCGCATACGTGCATGAAAATAGTTCTTTACATTACCAGCTGCGAGAGTTAATTTTTGGTGTCGAGCATTTTGTTGTTTGTAATTTAGCATCAAAACAAGTCGGCGGCGTTATTTGCAATATGTAAAGCGAAATAATAATTTTAATGTAATGTGGTTTTAATTTAGTAGGTAAATTGAAACTGATGAAAATGCAATAAAAAATTAATTTAGTAAATTGCAACTGATTAAAATGATTAGGAAGCCACTTGGACAAGAGCGATTAAATTGCAACTGATTAAAATGCCAGACAAAATTAATTTAGTAAATTGAGCCAATTGGACAAGAGCAATTAAAATCTTTATCTTTATTATTAACATGTTTTTTATTGGTTACCCAAGTGGGCTTCGACCGAGGTCCTTCAGCCTCTTTATATTTAATTTCCATCGAAAGTACAGCCGCCAACAAATTAGATCTTGGCGGCTTTATACTTTCGATGAATTTGCAATGTGTAAAGCCGGCCATACACAAAATAATTTGTAGTCCAGACTATAGAAACACTTCTATGTGACAAGGTTCTCTTTAAAATAAAATGAACTACATCAAATTTGCCTCGACTCCAATCAACACACTATGCAACATGAGTCTTGAAACCAAGGAGTCGCCACATGCATGTTGCGGTGTGTATGGGCGGCTTAAAGCGAGAAATTTACTTTTTCGCGTACACACACGATTTTCCAAAAACGAGAGAAAAGTTTTTATTTTAATTTTTCATGCAGTTAGCTGTAAGCGATCCTTAGCTGTTGCAAAAGCAAGAGAAAAGTTTTTATTTTACTTTTTTGCGTACACACATGATTTTCCACAAACAAGAGAAAAGTTTTTATTTTAATTTTTCTAGTAGGTAGGTACGCGCAGTAAGTAAGATGCACGCGTTCCATTTTTTAACCGATCATTAGATAACTTTTTGCTAACAAGTAGTAACATTTTAATTTTACAAAAACAAGAGCAATATTTATTATTTTAATTTTTCTAGTACCGACCATTAGCTGTTGCAAAAGCAAGAGAAAAGTTTTTTATTTTAATTGTTCGCGTACATGCATGAAAAAATATAGTTTTTATGTTTAATTTTTCTAGTAGGTAACTAGATGCAGTTGGGTTCACGTACCTACACGCAGGAAAAAATAATTTTTTTTATTTTTAATTTTTCTAGTAGGTAAAACTAGATGCAGTATGGTGCACGCGCCGATCATTAACTTTTTCAAAAACCAGAAAAACTTTTTACTTTAATTTTTTTTCATACGTGCATGAAAATAGTTATTTACATTACGAGCTGCTAGAGTTAATTTTTGGTGCGATCATTTTATTTTTCAAAAACCAGAAAAACTTTTTACTTTAATTTTTTCGCCTACGCATGACGGTTTAACGGTGTACCTAAGTGTAACATTTTAATTGTTCGCGTACATGCCTAAAAAAATATTTTTTTTATTTTAATTTTTCTAGTAGGTAACTTAATTTTTCTAGTAGGTCTAGATGCAGTAAGGTGCACGTGCCGATCATTAACTTTTACAAAAACAAGAGAAAAGTTTTTATTTTACTTTTCCGCGTACACACATGATTTTACAAACACAAGAGAAAATTTTATTATTTTAAGTTTTCATGCAGTTAGCTGTAAGCGATCCTTAGCTGTTGCAAAAGCAAGAGAAAAGTTTTTATCTTAATTTTTCTAGTAGGTAGGCGTTAAATTTTTCCGCGTACACACATGATTTTACAAACACAAGAGAAAAGTTTTTAATCGTTCTAGTACCTACGTGCAGTTGCCAGAACGTTTCTACCGACCATTAGCTGTTGCAAAAGCAAGAGAAAAGTTTATTATCTTATTTTTCGCATTCACACACGAATTTGCAAAAGCAAGAGAAAAGTTTTTTTATTTTAATTTTTCTAGTAGGTAACTAGAGGCAGTTGGGTTCGCATACCTACATGCATGAAAAAATATTTTTTTTTATTTTAACTTTTTCTAGTAGGGAACTAGATGCAGTTGGGTGCACGCGCCGATCATTAACTTTTACAAACACCAGAAAAACTTTTTACTTTAATTTTTTTTGCATACGTGCATGAAAATAGTTATTTACATTACAAGCTGCGAGAGTTAATTTTTGGTGCGATAATTTTATTTTTCAAAAACAATAAAAACTTTTTACTTTAATTTTTTGCGTACGCATGACGGTTTGACGGTGTACCTAAGTGTAACATTTTAATTTTTCTAGTAGGTAACTAGATGTAGTTGGGTTCACGCGCCGATCATTAACTTTTACAAAAACCAGAAAAACTTTTTACTTTCATTTTTTTGCATACGTGCATGAAAATAGTTATTTACATTACAAGCTGCGAGAGTTAATTTTTGGTGCGATAATTTTATTTTTCAAAAACAATAAAAACTTTTCACTTTAATTTTTTGCGTACGCAAGACGGTTTGACGGTGTACCTAAGTGTAATATTTTAATTGTTCGCATACATGCCTGAAAAAATATTTTTTTTATTTTAATTTTTCTAGTAGGTAACTAGATGCAGTTGGGTTCGCATACATGCCTGAAAAATATTGTTTTTATTTTAATTTTTCTAGTAGGTAACTAGATGCAGTTGGGTTCACGCGCCGATCATTAACTTTTACAAAAACCAGAAAAACTTTTTACTTTAATTTTTTCGCATACGCATGACGGTGCATACGCATGACGGTGTACCTAAGTGTAACATTTTAATTGTTCGCGTACATGCCTGAAAAAATAATTTTTACAAAAACCAGAAAAACTTTTTACTTTAATTTTTTTGCATACGTGCATGAAAATAGTTATTTACATTACAAGCTGCGAGAGTTAATTTTTGATGCGATCATTTTATTTTTCAAAAACAATAAAGACTTTTTACTTTAATTTTTTGCGTACGCATGACGGTTTGACGGTGTACCTAAGTGTAACATTTTAATTGTTCACGTACATGCCTGAAAAAATATTTTTTTTATTTTAATTTTTCTAGTAGGTAACTAGATGCAGTTGGGTTCGCGTACCTACATGCATAAAATAAAATATTTTTTTATTTTAATTTTTCTAGTAGGTCTAGATGCAGTTGGGTTCGCGTACCTACATGCATGAAAAAATATTTTTTTTTATTTTAATTTTTTTAGTAGGTAACTAGATGCAGTAAGGTGCACGCGCCGATCATTAACTTTTACAAAAACAAGAGAAAAGTTTTTATTTTTTTTTTTTTAGTGCCTACGCGCAGTAAGGTGCGCGTGTTCCATTTTTCCGCGTACACACATGATTTTACAAACACAAGAGAAAAGTTTTTAATTGTTCTAGTACCTATAGATATGCATCATTTTATTTTTCAATAGCAATAAAAACTTTTTACTTTAATTTTTTGCGTACGTGCATAAAAATAATTATTTACATTACAAGCTGCGAGAGTTAATTTTTGGCGCGATCATTTTATTTTTCAAAAACCAGAAAAACTTTTTACTTTAATTTTTTGCGTACGCATGACGGTTTGACGGTGTACCTAAATGTAACATTTTAATTGTTCGCGTACATGCATGAAAAAATATTTTTTTTTATTTTAATTTTTCTAGTAGGTAACTAGATGCAGTAAGGTGTGTAAGGTGATCATTAACTTTTACAAAAACGAGAGAAAAGTTTTTATTTTATTTTTTCTGGTACACACATGATTTTACAAACACAAGAGAAAATTTTTTAATTGTTCTAGTACCTATAGATGTAGTTGGGTGGGTGCGTATTTTAATTGTTCTAGTACCTATAGATGCAGTTTGGTGGGTGCAAGAACGCGTCTACCGATCAGTTTATTTTTCAAACAATTTTTCAAACACACTAAAAACTTTTTATTTTATTTTTTCGCATACACATACGTATGACGGTTTGACGGTGTACCTAAGTGTAACATTTTAATTGTTCGCGTACATGCATGAAAAAATAATTTTAAACAATACGTAAGGCGTCCTAGCCAAAGTGTGTTTCAAACAATTTTTCAAACACACTAAAAACTTTTTATTTTATTTTTTCGCATACACATACGTATGACGGTTTGACGGTGTACCTAAGTGTAACATTTTAATTGTTCGCGTACATGCATGAAAAATAATTTTTTTTATTTAAATTTTTCTAGTACCTATTATTTACAATAAAAACTTTTTACTTTAATTTTTGGTGTCGAGCATTTATGTTATGACGAGCTCACCTTGTTTTGCAAAAACCAGAAAAACTATACACGCATGCAATCGGGGGGCGCTTGTAATTTAGCATCAAAACAAGTCGGCGGCGTTGCACTTTAAGCGGCCTCTTTTTTTCTGGCCTATTCCGTATACCATAAGGAATTTGTGTGACTAAAAATTCCCTTATACGTTCCTCTTATCCTTTTACCCGTCGCGTTGGCCATTTGTTTAGCTTTGTTACTGATTGTCACTAATATAGAATTGGGGCTATAGCCGCAGCCAGTAGGAAATAGGAACATGTCGTGCTCTTTACAAATATTTAAGGAGTGTTTCCCCTCAAGACACATGTGATGTCCATTTTTACTGATATAATACAAACCGGGAATGTCTATGCCGACGTCACATGCGTTTTTCTTCTCTTCAATCCAAATTTCTTCGGTATTCGTCGCTGGAATAATAGTTAGTTGTTCAGTCCAAATTCCATTTAAATTATTATTTAGTATTAAATCGGTATCTTCGGGGACGGTTAAAATTTTTTTATCTAAAATATACTTTTGAGTTCCGAAATAGAAAAGTACACCTTGGTACTGATTTCCGTCTGCATCATAGTATCGTGTCCGATCTGTTTCGAACGACGCGAATGATTCATAGGGAATTAATTTTGATAAATTTTGTCCAGTACCGGACGTATGGGAAGCAATAGCCGGATCGGGACTAGCGGGAAACAATAATAGTTCATTCTTGTCTCGAACTATCGGATAGCTTAAACAATCTCCTTCGGAGAAATAAAACGGGGGAGCCCAGTAAAAGTATGCCTTGCCGTCTTCTCGCCGAATTAGCCGCTTTAGTTTAGAATTGCAAGATTTATATTGTATTTTACCATCCTTACAATATGTTTGCGCTACGAGCACCTTTTGAGGTGTGACCTGTAAAGTGTTTACATATTGTTGGGTAAATATAGATGATCCTGTACACTTATGTAAACAGTTAATGCCCTTAGAATCGACACCTTGTTGACAAATTACTTTTGTAGCCTCTATTCCTTTACACACAAAAAAGGAAGTGCTGTCGTTAGGTACACGACAATCTTCGTTGCATTCTACAGACGCTTTACAAACTGGATTAATGCAACGTAACCCGTTAAAGATAGGATTCGATTTCGGACACGTGTCGTGTACTAAGACGCCCTCGCGACATTGAAAATATTTTGTAAAATCATTTTTATCGGGAAAAACGTAATTGTCTGCTTTAGTTTCACATTCGGTCCAACTACGACAGGAAATAAGTTTTTCATCAAATTTTCTATTTTGACAAAGAACGAGCTGGGGGTCGGATCCCTTGTCGGAACACGACCAGTAACCATACTGGTAGAAATTTTCCCCTCGCGTCTTCGTTTTGTAGAAGCGACTAAATGTACGTTGGTCCAGGAGTACTCGACCTGATTGTTTACAAAAGGGTTTCTGCACAAGTTGCTCGTCGTTAGTCCAGTCGATATTTTTGTCGATATGAAATTCTATAAACAGTTGTCGTTCGTGTGTAAATGTATCGGTACGGTACAATCTGGTACCTTCGAAATCGTACGTGTAAGATTGGGCACGCCAACGACCATGATCATATACTATACTATTACCCGGTGCCAATTTAAATGAATAGATGACGGTATTCCAATCTATGGTCCCGTCGACGAGACAAAACGGATACACACTTACTTCGCCGATATTTGTGATGGCCGGAATAGTGGTCAATTTTGTAGTTCCTGAAACGCCCGCCATAAAACGGTGTAACGCTACATCGTCCATTTGTCTTGTCGGCACAAATATATAAATACACACAAGTAAAATTAACAAGCTTACCAGTACCGACGTTCCTAGACCCATTATACTTTATGCGGTTTTTTGTTGTACCCTAGTTAATTGTATCTTTCAAGAAATTGTCGAAAGAGATGTGCTCGGGTGCTACCAAAATTGAGGCGCTGCAAGGTGCTACCAAAATTGAGGCGCTGCAAGGTGCTACCAAAATTGAGGCGCTGCAATTGACGAGTAGTTTTGCTTATCAAGCTAACGTATTTCAAGCAGCAAAGTCTATTGTCAACGAAAACAGTCAAAGTCATCTTCAATTGCGTTGGTACTTTAATGCCGAAAATAAAATTGTAATTGATTCTTTGGTTCGAGTAAATTCTTCTCTACCCTATGTATTGTACATTGGAACGGGCTAATACGGCCACGACTATGAAGATGTTTCACAGTCCAAACGCCCTCGACTGTCAACACCATCAACGGCAGAAAGCATTCGATATAACGATATATCACGTCAATTGGAAAGTGTGCAGTTTCCCTGTCATTCGGACTTTAATTATCGTTCAGAAAACGAGGACTGGTCAATAGTCATGGATTGTAATATGTTTACGGACAAGGGTATGAGGGCACTAAACAAGGTGATCAAAACGTTCAACTTAAGTTCGGAATCTCGATTTTGTCGCATAAATCTTCGAAACTTTTCCAAAATTGTTCTTAATGTAACGAGTTGTATCAAGGGACCGAGGACGGCAAAGAGATATGTTGCTAAAGAAACTCTACAGACAAATAATGCACAGACCAGTTTAATACCCAACGACGATCAGGCCGATATTGTAAGACAAATTAACGATATTCTCGATCAACGGGAGCAAGCAACGGCAATGCAAAATGTAATATTGGTCAATAGTGTTGCGGGTTCCGGTAAGACGACCCTTTTACAGTTTATTAAAGAAAAAGAAATTCTTTATTTAGCAACGTCAAAAAAACTAGTCGCCGAAGGGCATGTATACGGAGTGAATGCACAAACAATTTGTAAATTTCTTATGACCGCCTTTCGTTGGTCGTTCCTCGAATACGTAGACGTAATTGACAATTTGACGAGCGGTAATAGCTCGGAGAAAACATTAAATTTCGATCACTTGTCTATCGGCGAAAACGTTAGGTTTGAAATTATATTTATCGATGAAGTTTCGTTAATTCCTTCCGCGTTACTTCGCGAACTTACTAGAATTGCCAAAACAATTTGTTCTATTGTATTGTTAGTGGGTGACGTTAATCAGTTATCGGCCATTGGTGCATCGGAAAACGATCTTTATCACTGTTTAAGTTACGTCGATCGAGTGTTGTTTATTAAACAACATATGCGTACTAACGATAAACATTTGACCGACCTATTACGACAATTTGAAGCTGGCAATCCTATTAACGACAATATTTTATTATCCCTGAAAAATCGAGACGTTAATTTAAAACAACTTTTTGATCCCGACGGATCGTTTAAAGATTTTAAATTTATTTCCAAATTGAACGTAAACGTTTCACTCATCAACATGTCTTTAATTAAGCTAAGACACGCTCTGTTCGAAACCGATACTTATTTTGAAAGATGTTATCGGAAAAATTTCGATGGCGACGAACGCCTTAGCGACAACGACAGAACGGTCGCTCTACAAGTCGGTGCGCCATACATTTGCCTCTCCGACACCGACCAACCGAAAGGGACAAGGATGCTCTTAACAAAAATCAATCGGGATAAAGGCGAAAAAGTCGTTTCTGTCGACTTGGAAAATACAAGCCAACGAACCTCTTTGACGTTGTTCCGCTCTTTTCATCAATATACCCTGTATGGTCGGGAACATGTACGTTTCGGCTTTCCCTTGTTGTTGGACTTGGCCGTATCAACACATCGTTGTCAGGGCAGCACATTTAAAGGATTAGTATTTATAGAAATGGATAATATGTCGCGATCCGAGGCCTACGTATGTCTATCACGTGCAATAAATTTGAAAAGTTTACAGCTGTTATAGGGATGCCCAGAAATGAAAATTGGGCCCTGCCTGAGACAATTTACCAACGACTTTGTTGGGAAATTGTGGGTTTTCGCTGCCCAATAAATTAAATTGGGCAAGTGTCTTTATGTAAAATAGTGCCGTTATGTTAAATAACAATGTGTTTTAGTTTTTATATGTAAAAAGTTTTTGACAAAGATTTAAATCCCTCTCATCATGTTAATACTTTTTTAAATCCCTCTCATCATGTTAATACTTTTAACAGCGTAAGTTAAAATAGTGCCGTTATGTTAAATAACAATGTGTTTTAGTTTTTAAAGGAAATAAAACGTGTAAAGAAACTTTTCATATTTTTCTCCCCTTTTTATTGGAACTGTTAATATTACATCTATCAAGCGCAAATGTTGAAAGCATTTTTTTGTTTTGGGTTTACTCGTTTTTTTTGTGTTTTAATTTTTCAAGGAAATAAAACGTGTAAATAAAATTTTTATCTTTCCCCCCTTTTTATTGTTAGGCGGGTGACACACTGGAGAAATTAATTTCATCTAATTTCATCAAACTTTTTTTGTGACTGAAACAAGTTACGTCAAACTTTTTTTTATGTCAATGTAAATTTTTATGCGAAACAATGTCGGGTCGCTTGCAAATAATTTCATCAAACTTTTTTTTGTTACTGAAACAAGTTACGTCAAACTTTTTTTATGTCAATGTGAAAGTTGTATGCGAAACAATTTCGGGTCGCTTGCAAACTTTGAATCTTTTTTCTCCCCTTGTTGCTGTTGCTTGTTGCGTCAAACTTTTTTATGTCAATGTGAAGTTTCTCCAGTGTGTCACCCGCCTAACTGTTAACATTGTGTCAATCAAGCGCATAAGACTATAATATAGGAATAAAAAAATCATAGAACTGGTTTCAAACACTATATTCAAAGCTAAGGTTAACAGTTTATCTAGAAATAAAACACTATTACATTGTCAATCAAGCGCAAAAGACTATAATATAGGAATAAAAAAATTCATAGAACTGGTTTCAAAAACTATATTCCAAGCTAAGGTTAACAGTTTATCTATACAGTACATATTACAAAAACCATGTTCTGCTTATGCTTTTGTCTTTACAAAAAAAAATACGGCAAGCTAGCTTTAAAGAAATCTATAAAACATACAGTACATATTACAAATACAATGTTCTGCTTATGCTTTTCTCTTTACAAAAAAAAATACGGCAAGTTTGCTTTCAAGAAATCTATTTAAAACATACGGTACATATTACAGAAAAAATACATGCTTTTGTTTGAACAAAAAAAATACAGCAAATCCAGCAAGTAAAAACTATTACATTGTCAATCAAGCGCAAAAGACTATAAACTAGGAATAAAAAAAATCATAGAACTGGTTTTAAAAACTATATTCAAAGCTAAGGTTAACAGTTTATTAATTACTAGAAATAAAAAAAACTATCATAGTAATGTTTCCACGATTTCTCCCTTTCTGTTAAAGAACCGATTTTTTATCTTGCCAGTTATCGGTCTCGTTCTTGACAAGGTTACACAATCGGCAGTTTTTCACAGAACTTGGAGGGCCATCTACGTGTACCCTGGACGTGGGCATGTTATAGTGATAATAACACGGTAAATGAGATTGTAATTTCCTACTTGATTTGTACAATTGAGGAAGGCTTCCCCATACATCTACAAGCTCGAGCGGCTTTATCCATTTGAGAAAATAATCCAGGGGAAGTAACTGCATTTCTGCAGCTGATAACTGAGTAATTTCCTTTGCGCCTTCTAGTAATTGCAGAATTAAAGATTCTTTCTCCATTTCTGTTAAAGAAACGATTTCTTGTTGTCGCGGCAAACTACAAACTGTTGTCGCGGCAAACTACAAACTAAGTTCTCGTTAGAGGTGTTCCCTTTTTATATAAAATAACTGGTTGAAAAATGACAAATTATTTGGAATTATTATGTCGACGCTGTCAGCAACAGGTTAAAGATAACAAGAAGAATACGAATAACTGCTCATCACTTACCAGGGAGAAAAAAAATTTCAAAAATGTACAGTTTGTAGTTTTAAAAAAAATATACAAAAATATTAGCAATCTTAAGAAAAAATAAAAAAACATTAGCAATCGGAGACACGCGCTCCATCTTTCTAGGGAAAATAACTTTACTCTTATTTTATTTTTTCATGTACACATGCATTACAGTGTAAGTGAAACATTTTAATTTTTTCGTATACGCATACATGAAAAAATATTTTTTTTATTTTTAATTTTTTAGTAACTAGATGCAGTTAGGTTCGCGTAGCTACATGCATGAAAAAATATTTTTTTTATTTTTAATTTTTTTAGTAACTACAACAAACAGTAAGGTGCACGCGCTCCATCTGTCTAGGGAAAATAACTTTACTATACGGCCTCGTGCCGTACTAATTTTATGTTTAATTTTTCGCGTTCGCATGCATTACAGTGTAAGTGAAACATTTTAATTTTTTCGTATACACACGTGCTAACCGTTCTTGAGCCACCGCAGGTGAACATCGTAAAGAAATCATTCCGTCGAGTGGAATCGTTTTTTCGCCGAAAATAAAGACAAAAAGTAAGGTATACCTTCGTCCAACAAATCGATAGATTCCTCATTAATTCTTTTCTTCTTGTGCAGACTTGTCGTTTGCCATCTTCCCTATATTTTTTGTTAAGGTTAACAGGTTATAGAACTGGTTTTAAATACTATATTCAAAGCTAAGGTTAACAGTTTATCTAGGAATAAAAAAAATCATAGAACTGGTTTCAAAAACTATATTCAAAGCTAAGGTTAACAGTTTATCTAGGAATAAAAAAATCAGAGAAATAGTGCCGGTGATCAGTTTTGCTCTTGTTGCTCTTGTTGCTCTTGTTGCTCTTGAAGATTTTTATGGTGCCGGTAATCAGTTTCGCTCTTGAAAGAACTACACCACGGGCACTTCTTTACAGAAGTTAAGGCGCAATCTACTTGTGTCCTGAACAAGTTATAGTGAAAATAACACGGTAAACGGGATTGTAATTTGCTACTTGATTTGTACGATTGGGGAAGCCTTCCCCATACGTCTATAAGCTGCAACGGTTGGACGTGTTTGGTAAAATAATCCAGGGGAAGTAACTTAATTTCTGCAGCTGATAAATGAGTAATTTCCCTTTCACCTTGTAGTAGTTGAAGCATTAGCAGCAGTAAAGATTCTTTTTCCATTTCGGTTAAAGAAACAATTTCTTGTTGTCGCGGAAAAGGTAAACTACAAACTAAGTTCTTGTTAGAGGTTTTCCCTTTTTATATAAAATAATGTAAATGGAATGGGCCTTTTTCTTGCAAAGACTGAACTGGTTGAAAATACTATATTTCTAGCTAAGGTTCCCAGTTTATAAAACTGGTGGAAAAACTATATTCAAAGTTAAGGTTTCTTTTTTCACTAATTGCTATCGGATTTTTCCTCAAGGTGTTCAGTCCCGTTCTTGAAAGTGATACACCAGTGGCATTTTTTCGCAGAATTCGGGGGGCCATTGGGCAAAAAAATGTTACGGTGATAATAACACGGTAAACATGACTGTAATTCACTACATTTGTACGCTCGAGGGATCTTTCCCCATACTTCTAAAAGCTCGAACGGTTCGACCCAGTTGATCAAATATTCCAGGGGAATGAACTTCATTTCTGCAGCTGATAAATTAGTAATATCCCTTTCACCTTTTCGTAGTTCCAAAACTAAAGATGAGGATACTTTCTGCATTTTCCGTTAAAGAAACTATTTCTTGTTGTCGCGGAAAAGGTAAACTACAAACTAAGTTCTTGTTAGAGGTTTTCCCTTTTTATATAATTTTAAACGGATAAAAGAGGAAGAACTCTATCTTTGTGTCTTGTTTTCTAGTCCGACGTTAGCTGTTTAAAAAAGCTGAACCTTGTATAATTGTAAAATGTATTGATAAAAAGTAGCAATTTTCTACATTCGAGCATATTATCCCGGGGCGTAGGAAATTCTTGCTTGTGGTGAAACATTTGACGTTTTCTTTGTGTCTCGTTTTCTAGTCCGACGTTAGCTGTTTTAAAAAGCTGAACCTTGTATAATAATTGTAAAATGTATTGATAACGACTCATAGTTTATTAGATAGTTTCTGTAGTAACTTTAAGAGGGCACCACTGCGTACTTCAGACCGTTTGGTCACTATTTAATTTAAAGTTATTTTAGATCAATTCGTTAATGCTTCCTTCATTCCAAACTTATGGCGGAAGACGGACGACCTGAAAGCAGGTCATCTTCCCATTCGACTTGGAGTGCAGCAACCGACGAAAATCTCGAGTGGGAAGTGCAAAGTTTGCCACTTTCAGACACTACTAGTGGTGGAAGTTCCGCAGAACCGGATTCCACAACGTCTTCAGGGGGGCCGTATTTAGACGTCGTCGATAATGACGAATTTAGTGGCGTCTGTGACTCGAGCTCGTGGTGGAATTTCGAGGACGATGTGGAATCCGGTCCTGCAGACTCAACCACACAGTAAGGCTATGGGGCACCAAAAGTTTAATTACTCGAAAAACGTAAGATTCCATGTTACATTGATAAACAAAAAAATTACAAATCCATAAAGCATAAAGATCGCAAAAAAAACATGCGAAAATAGTTGTTCTAAATATAATTTAAGGTAGGATTCTTTGCATTTTTTGAGAACATGTACCATAGTAATTTTAATTTTTTTTAACACCATTTTAACGAACAAAAAGCCAGGTGTGTAGGAAATTTTTGCTTGTGGTGAAACGTTAGCTGTTTTAAAGATGAACCTTGTATTTATAAAATGTATTGATGAAAGGAGCAAATTTATTTTGTAAATTAAAAAGCGCTAAAATATAATCTACATCCGAGTTCGGAATAGATCCTGGTGCGTAGGAAATTCTTGCCCGTTTTGACACAATTCGAGTATCTATAAAATAGCACATTTGAATGAAAATAAATCCAACAAAAAGTAAAACAATAAATAGTGTAAGAGAAAACATTCGTTCTGCTTATGCTTTTGTCTTTACAAAAAAAATACGGCAAGTTCGCTTTCAAGAAATCTATTTAAAACATACAGTACATATTACAGAAAAAATACATGCTTTTGTTTTGAACAAAAAATCGTTTTGCTTATGCTTTTGTCTTTAACAAAAAAAATACGGCAAGCTAGCTTTAAAGAAATCTATAAATCATACAGTACATATTACAAAAACAATGTTCTGCTTATGCTTTTTTCTTGTAAACTATTATATTGATTTTAGGACTTAGTTAAAACTCATCCTTGTTTCATTACTAAATTATTTTCTTCAAGAAAATCTAACATTAACTAATCAAAAAGAAAAAATGCAAATAATTATGAATATTTTATTTTAAAATATTCAAATTTTTATTTTAAAAATAAAACTTGTATTTAGTCTTTATGCTAGTTGTGTCTTTACAAAAAAAATACGGCAAGTTCGCTTTCAAGAAATCTATTTAAAACATACAGTACATATTACAGAAAAAATACATGCTTTTGTTTTGATCAAAAAAAATACAGCAAATACAGCAAGTTAGCTTTCAAGAAATCTATTTAAAACATACAGTACATATTACAGAAAAAATACATGCTTTTGTCTTTAACAAAAAACATACAGTACATATTACAAACTCAATAACCTATTTAAAACATACAGTACATATTACAGAATAATACATGCTTTGTTTTGATCAAAAAAAAAATACAGCAAATCCAGCAAGTTAGCTTTCAAGAAATCTATTTAAAACATACAGTACATATTACAGAAAACATACAGTACATATTACTGAAAAAATACATGCTATTGTTTTGATCAAAAAAAATACAGCAAGCAAGTTAGCTTTCAAGAAATCTATTTAAAACATACAGTACATATTACAGAAAAAATACATGCTTTTGTCTTTAACAAAAAACATACAGTACATATTACAGAAAAAATAACAACACATTAACTGACGAGTACGGGTAACCAGGCAAGAAACGATAGTAGCCCAAAAACCGCATGATTTATTGCTCCCTTGTTGACGGCTTTGAATCCAGCGACTAGAATACCAGAGGGTTTTCTAGTCGAAAAAAATTTTTGGTCATCGTTCTTTTCTGTTGTCTTAGAAGCGAGAACTCCTAATTTTTCTGTTGTTGTCTCCGTCTTAGAAGTTGAACCTGAGATGACGTGTGTGGTCGCCAATTTTTCTGTTGTCTTAAAAGCGAGAACTCCTAATTTTTCTGTTGTTGTCTCCGTCTTAGAAGTTGAACCTGAGATGACGTGTGTGGTCGCCGAAATACTACTCCAAGTAGTACTCTCCATCTGGGTTCCGTTGAGTAGGTGAACCTTTAGCTTAAAGTGCACATAGTCTGTCTTGTTGTCCGGCAGCGGGATGAAAAATACGGCGAGATTTTTGTTACGTTCAAACAATAAAGGAGTCCAAGGCGTATAAACGTAAAAAGTGTTGTGAACGAGCGCCACTAATGTCACTACATAAGGACTTATAAAAACCATCTCGCCGTCTTAACTGAATATAACGCTCGAATGATCAGGTCTTTATAGTGTTCGGGTCGGCTCAGGTTTATAGTGTTCGGGTCGGCTGAAAACTATTCCCAGGTATAGAAGAAATTCCAGAAACATCACCATAGACGAGCAAAATGTTTAGTAGAAGAAATTCCAGAAACATCACCATAGACGAGCAAAATGAAGGGTAGTGTCCTTTCCTTTAATCAGTTTTTTTAATTGTTGTTCCATGACTGGAAGTGATCAGGTGGTTTTCTCCCAGGTATAGTGACGTGTTGTTCGCTTCCCGTTCTCGAAATGAATTGAATCTGACAAAATTGAGAGAAGTAGTTGTATTTTAGTAGTAGAAATTCCAAAAACATCACCATAGACGAGCAAAATGAAGGGTAGTGTCCTTTCCTTTAATCGGTCTTTTTAATTGTCGTTCCATGACTGAAAGTGATCAGGTGGTTTGGTAGGAAACGACGACTTCAGAGACCGAAACGAAATCTCGAACACGCTAATTATTATAATTCTGCATTTCCCGTCTTATCAGCAGCTTGTCGCGGATATAAATTGAGTCGATGCTTCGTAAAATCCAACACTAGTCTGTTTGCGTTTTGTTGTTAATTACGAAAATGGAGAGGTACGAAATACAAGTGATAACGGCTCTCTAATTATTTTTGTTGTTCGCTCATCATCTCCCCTTATAGGTGGTAATATTTTATTATTTTTTTTAGCTTGCATAGCAACGATGTACCAGTGACGGGTGACTCGCTACCAGTGGATACATCGCTAACAGTAGATACATCGCCACCAGTGACGGGTGACTCGCTAACAGTGACGGGTGACTCGGACCTATCGACGCCCGAGGATTACCTATCGACGCCCGAGGATTACTTATCGGGGGACGAGGATTACTTATCGGGGGACGATGACTTATCGGGGGACGATGACTTATCGGGAGACGATGACTTATCGGGGGACGATGACGATTCAGGAGACGATGAATGCTCTCGCATTCCCATTAGGGGAATGCGGATCAGCAAATCGGGGACGATAAGAACGTAACGGGTAAGTAGGTAGTAGTAACGTGTTTTATTTAGCAAAAATTAAATTATTTATTTTTAAAATTTACAACGCAAGCTTCTTGTTTTTTCTTAAACAGTTTTAATGATTTTTGAAATTTACCAGAATTTCCAAATTATTAGATTCTATCAAACCTTTATAAAAATAGATTTCTTATTTAGCAAAAATCAAATTATTTATAAATAAAATTTACAACGCAAGTTTCTTGTGTTTTAAAACAGTTTTAATGATTTTTGGAATTTACTAGAATTTCCAAATTAATATATTCTATCAAACCTTTATTAAAATTAGATTTCTAAGGTAATGTTTTAGATACTTTAGGTTTAAAGGTAAAATTCACTGAGTACAAAAACTGTAGTTCCTGACGTTCTACGGATATTTTCCAGTTGTCTTGTTGTCAGCATAAAGACAACATAATAAGAAAACCATTACTTTCGATTACATAAACAAAATTTGATAACAACAGCTTTCCTTTTTTATCGCAACCTGTGTAGCGCCGTTACCTCCTAAAGTGTTCTAAACAAAAAAATTGTTACTTAGTGAGTTTTAACTTTAACGGGTAATTCTTTTTCTTACTGTTTTTTTTCTGTTTAGCAGCCCCCTCCACCCGTCTCCGTCCACCTGTCGTCACACCCGTCGTCAACGTCGAGTTGTAAATATAGTATATAATTTTAGTTGTAAATATAGTACCTAAATATAGTAAATAATATAGTACCTAAATATAGTAAATAATATAGTATATAATTTTAGTTGTAATTATAGTATGTGTAATTATAGTAAATAAATTTGATGTATGTTAATAATTTTTGTTGTCCTATCCCCTTGCTTTCAAAGTGACACAAGTTTAAAAATATAGTATTCGAATAGTTACAAACCACAAATAGTTACAAACTTTTAAGTCGATCCAAAAAATAATACAGCTGCATAACAGTGTGACAAATTACTTGTATTTTATGTTAAATTCATTTATATTCATTTAAAAACCGCCTCGTGTCAGTTGTGATCGTTTTCCTGATTTTTATTCTGACTTATTTTGAGTTTTGCCACTTTAAATGTATTTTTAGTAAAAAGTAACAGTTTTAATCTATAACGACGCAAGAACTGAAAATGATGCTCTTTTAATTTTCGAGACGCAGCATGTCTCCATTAAGTTCAGAGCACAACCTAACGATTGTGTCACTTTTGTGAGAGACATTATGTTCAGTTTATTGTTAGAGACACAGGCGCTATCTAAAGCGCTATCTAGCCGAGACTCTTGTAAGCTAAGTTAAAACAATTTGATATAGGGTGGTTTACTAATCTCCTTCATGGCATTAACTCAAAAACACTGAATTTTTAGATGTGTCACTTTTGAAGCAAGGGTGCCAATATGCTTTGTGTCTTAATGTGCCAGACCCTAAATAAATATTATTTTTCTTTTCTTTATTGCTAAATAAATAAATATTATTTTTCTTTTCTTTCTTGCTGTCGATCTGGTAACACGAAAGATTAACCAGGAAAGGGCAAGAATATTTTTCCAAAAACCCTCTTGCACGTTTTACGCAAAAAAAATTCGATCAAAAGTTTACAAATTTTGGGGTTTCGAATTAAAAATTATCTAAGAAAAGGGTAAGTTCTTATTGGGTACAAAGATTCGCTTGCTTGATAGTTGGTTCATTTTTTGCTCGTAGTGTTTTTCTACGAGGAAAATTGCAAGAGTTTTGTTAAAAGAAAAATCCTTATAACAAAATTGCTTACTGCTAATAGTGTGGTAGTACAAAGTACCACTTCGGGTAATGTTCAAAAGGGGCAATTGCAGCTACTGTAATAAATACAACTAATCCTTAAAGAAATAATTTAATTTAGTTAAAAAATTAGAAATATTACAAAAAAGGTTTCTAAAGATTATATTCAGAAACAAACAAGTTGAACATTAGACAACTTTACATTTATAACATCTTAATATATATATTTAAAAATAAAAACCTTATACAATTTAAAAACCATAATCATAATACAAAAAATTAGAAATATTACAAAAAAGGTTTCTAAAAATTATATACAATAAAGATGATCTTTATCCTTCAAAAGAATTATATTCGGAAACAAACAACTTGAATATTAGACAACTTTACATTTATAACATCTTAATATATATATTTAAAAATAAAAACCTTATACAATTTAAAAACCATAATCATAATACATGTCATAAAAATTAAATAACCATAAAACCGAAAATAAATAAGTCCATAGGACAAAAAAATTTCAAATATTTATGTTTTTATTTAAACGATTATTTGCCAACAAAAATTAAAAAATTGATTTCATTAAAAAAATTAAAGTCGAAATAAAAACATGGATATTAAAAACAGACAATTTGAAAATATTTTTAGAAATGCTTTAATTAATATTGTTCTGAATAATTTATATAAGTAATATTTTTTACTTAAAAATTACAAATTAATAATTTTATTATAGGTAATATATTTCTTCACAAAAGCTGCGTTTATACTATAAATTGAAATAAAAACATGGATATTAAAAACAGACAATTTGAAAATATTTTTAGAAATGCTTTAATTAATATTGTTCTGAATAATTTATATAAGGAATATTTTTTACTTAAAAATTACAAATTAATAATTTTATTATAGGTAATATATTTCTTCACAAAAGCTGCGTGGATACAAAATTCAAATGCAATATTAAATGCGAACCTCGAAGCTAACTGGAGCTGATGCTTTATTGCAAGGCTATACGTAATATTGACTCGTGAAGATATAACATTAGCAGCTAATTTAGATACGCGATGTTTGAATTCATACCTTAAAGTCATGATTCTACTTAAAGGTCCTACTTTTTCCATCACTAATGGATAATGAGTCATTAAGTGAAATTTGGGAGACAAAGAGCTAAAGAATTCTAAAAATAAAGAATGATGCTGAGTTATCAAATTTTTAAGTTCAAGGCACAAAATTGGAACAACATAATATTCCCCAAAACTATTTTAAAGATTTTTCTTAACAATATATATAACTACCAATGTTTGTTACCTTCAGAAATAAGATAACCAAATAATAACCCTGCATTTATTATAAAAGACTTCATTTCTGAGGCTGACATTCGTATGTTTTTCTTTTTTAAAGACTCAATTGTAATGACCGGAGGTTTATTTTGGTTTTTCCCAAAATCAAAAAAACGTATTTTATTATTTAGAGTTTCAATTTCAAAAATTTTATCTATGATAATAAACTGGTGTAAGAAATTAAGAAATACTTTCATACCAACTCCTTCAAAAATATCGTGAGCGATATCTACAGAAAAATTCTCTGTTACGTGAAATAGTTCAATATTGTTAAGCACTGGAGAAAATTTTACTCCTGTTGCAGCCACGTTATTTGTCTTTAGGTCATCTTCGTAGTTATGTCTATTTCTCAAAGAAGAATATACCTCAGTGCACATTTCTTTGATTTCTGCACGTAAACATTTACAAAAACGACAAAACGAGTGAGCGCTAAAACTTTCTTGAAAACCAAGTAAGGTATTTAATCCAAGATTATCTCCTATAAATAATGCAATACACAAATACACTTATATTATTTCTCCTGAAGACAGATGTAGTGTAATACCTTCATTTTTTAAAACATTTAATTCATGTACCAATTTTGAAAACATTACTTTTTCTTCAAATTGTTTTAAGTCAGTAGAATGATAAAGCATTGCAATGAAAATATTATCTAAACGCGATTGAAAACATGGAGGAATGCATGAGACCGAGTAATATACTCCACCAATTTTGTGGATACCTGAATGAGAGCCAAGAGGATTTCCACTTTCGAAATCATCGTAATAAATAAACAAAGGTAAAACAATGTCATCGTTTTTAAAATTACTAATTTTTTCTTTCCAATAATCAGTCTGAGTGACATTATATATTGCAGATTTTTCTGCTATTTCTTCAATGAATTTTAGAGTGTCAAATAAGACATTGGGTAGTTCAAAAAAAATGTCAAGACCGGGATCATGGGTATATACTGAGCTACATAATTTTTTGGGACTGGAACAAAGTTACTGTGTTTTTCTAATCGCTGTCCCACAACAAATGCAGCGGGCTTTATAAAGAATCCCGATTGCTCTAAAAATTTGAATCTTAAATATTCACTGTCCAAACCCTCAAATAAATTTTCAAACTCCTCTAAATATCTATTAATGTAAAACTTATTTTCATCCGTTATTGCAGGCACAAGACTTAAAGAATTTTTAAATAAAGTTAAAGGCTTTAATAATAAATTTTGCAGACTATCAACGATTTTTTGAACATTCTTTCGACAAATACTTGGCTCAGAATATAGACCGCTAATAAATACAACATTATTTTTTTTAAGAGCAGCTTTAAAATTATCAAACAACTGCCCTGGATTTGGAGGGCTCTTTTGGGCAGGCATCATATCATCTGTACAAGAAATAATAACTTGTGGTTGTTCACTTGTTTGTGACAAAACATTCTCATTGCAACTGCTATTATTGTTATTAGGATTAAACAAACTATTTTGAGCGGAATTTTCATGGGTTCTTAAATGTTTTCTAAATGAATTAAGGTTTGTAAAGTGCCTATGACATTTGCTCTGTCCGCAAAAATAGTGACTAGAGTCTTCACACTTATGTAGAATTTTTAAATGAGTAATTAATGAATTAACTTTAAAAAAAGAATCGCCACAAAAGTAACAATCCATGATTGAATATTTTAAATTTGTCTTTTACTTTAGTTGCATACTTACTATATTATGAAACATTCTTCCCGATTCAGTTTCTATCCAGTTTTGAAACCTAGACTTATTCTGTTGGTTTGTTTTCCAAATGGTACTTAATATCTGTCATAACAGCAGATGTGGCAGGGTTCTTTTTCTTTGGCTTCATTTTAAAAAGAATCTCTTCAATAAAAAGCCAGACATGTTCACTTTCGGGGGGGGTACTCCACGTCTAACGCGTGAAAAAACTTAAACAGCAATTCTAACGTGCGTATAGCCGAATCTACCTTATAACTAATGTCATCCGTAACGATATAAAATCCTTCTGGATTAACAATGGGTCCAACAATTACACCAAATGGTTGCAGGGATATTCCATATTTTAGAAGCTTTTCCTTTCTTGAAACTTTTTGGTCCAATTCATCGAAATTCTAAAAAGTGGTGTAATTAGATAAGTAAACTGAAAAATATTTATTATGTAAAATTTTACATAATCTAATGTTGTAAAAAAAAAATTGTATTATTATATAGCTACCTCAATGTGCATAAAAAAACTATCAACGACTTCGCTTCGTGCTGGCCTATAGTTGCCACCCTTTCTAGACTTTTTTAAGGTGATTGGTGGAAACAGGTACGGTAGTACCACCAAAGCATTGATTTGTTTATCTAGAAAATATCTTTTATTATTATTAAATATACAGGGTGTCAGGAAAGAATGAGCAAACAACTCGGGGTGTAAGTCTACTCGAAAAATTAATAGTACAAGTTTATATAACATTTTTCGAAAACTCAAAAATAACGGATATACACAATGTCAATTTTCTCGAAAACGGTTTGTTTGTGATAAAACCAGAGGATATTTTTTTAAGAGTATTTTAAAGCCATCAAAGGTGATGAATTAAAAAACTTTAAACAAAAAAGTTAAGAGGCATTATCTTAATGGTAAAGTAGTAAATACAAAGTAGCCTCTAAACTGTTAAAAAAATAAAAACCTTAAATTAAATATTTTTTTTTAATATTTAGGTAAGTATACCTAATACCTACTTTTTCAAAGTGCCCAAAATCAAATTACTTCTGATCGGCTTTCATTAAATTAAAGTAAATTTGTTAAGTTTGCTTAGATTTCTATTTTTTTTTTAAATAACCAAAATCTTCACGCTTGTTGCAAGGGTATTACCGAGGGTATTACAGACAAATTTCGAAAATATTTCTAAATATTATGATAATCCTCAGTGGTAGGTGGCGAAGAATTGCTGTTTCGTGGAGTTTCAGTTAGGATACCAGGTTATGGCAAGCCGATGAGTGGAAAAAATACGAAACAGCTGTCCTCTACCTACTCCCGAGGATCTCCATTACTTTGGACTCCACGTATAATACAATAAATTAAATTTCACTCTGAACACCTCAGTCCCCATTCACCGCTATATATATTATTATGCTCACTGTATATAGGTATCATGAATAATTAATGTAAAAAATGTTACCCACTAGCACATTCCTGATCAACAGGTCTAATGGTGCGTTCTTTGGCCTCATTTAATATGGCACCACAGACTTCCGGCCATGTATTATATATTATGTCAATTTTTTCAGGGAATCTTTGGTTAAAATCACTCTCTAGCTACAAATAAAAGTTTAAAAGTAGAAAACCGAAATTTTTTAGGAATCACATAGTATTTTTTTAAACAATGGTTCCATAATATCAGTATAACTTGAAAACATTTTTTTTAGCACACCTAAAGCAAGTGCGTAGGTATAGCATAAAAAAATCTTTCTATACTTAAGTAACGTCACTTATTTTTATATTAATAAATAACTTCGAGTTATACTCTGGTTCGTAATACCAAAATTGCCAGATATAATATTCTTATAGCCTATAAAAGTTGTACAATCTAATTGACAGTATAATAAAAAGCAGAGAATAAGACAAAAAATTGTTTGACACTGAAACTTACAAGTGTGATTCCTTCATTTAACTTTAAACATGGAAAATCATTAAAAATGTTTGCCAAGTCACTGTTGATATAGATACGCTTTCTTAGCTTGAACGTCTCCTCCCAAGCGCCGAAGACTTTAACAAATGGCTCAGTTCGCACTTTTAGGAAATTCAGAAGCTCTGAAACTTCTGGTTTTTCTGGACTCTGTGATTGTGCTTGAGTTTGGGTATGTTCGCATCCTTTCTTATGAGCATTGGCGATTTTCAATGCAGCTTTAACATTTATAAATCGGTGCCAAAGTTTGCCCTTCTTTGGCTCCCGGCTTTCCGAAGGTATGAAATAAGTTGCTTGTTCCTCATATGGAAAAGTAATTTCTATTTCTCTAGCAACTTTAAATAATGTGTCTGATTTTATTCTAAAAATATATAATTATGCAAAATAAATAAATAAAATAATAAATTTTAAACAATTTAAACAAAAATATATACATATCTATAATAACAATTTTATTGAACATGCCATGTCCAACATGTCCTTCAGCGAATTCTGCTAAAAATGTTCATTGTACTTAGCTACATCAAGTCATACTTACTCTGACCCATATAAAGAAATTACTTCATTAATACATATTTTTACAAGTTTTTGTCTTAAATCGTTATTAAGTTTCTTTCTATTCAAAAGCACAATTTGCCCGTCAGTACTTTTTTTCAAAACAGATTCCAATCCCTACAAAATATAATTAATATCTGTGCCCTTATTTTACAATATAAATCCACTGAGTAGGCATGCATTTTAGTTGTTACAAGGCATGATTGTATTTAAGAAAAAATCATATTTTTTAATCTACATGATATTTATCATATCATAAGCTTTAAACATATATAATTAGGTACATACCTCAGTAAATACGGTTGAAAAAACATCTAGTTTAAGCTTCTTGGATTCACTTAAAAGACTCTGATTAATATTTTTTCTTTTTAAAGGTAGTACATGGGGTATAATAAAGGTTCCATCATTCAAGACATTTTTATCAAAGTCGCCAAAAGACTCGTCAATAATAGATGACTGATTCGCTTCCAAAGTGTCCCTAGACACTATTGTGTCTGTAGATGTTGTTGATTTAGTTTCTACTGTCTATAATATAATAGGTAAAATAGTACCTACATTTGGTACTAAATAGGTAGGTAGCAAACGGGCTAAAATACTTATCAATGCCTTTAATTTGAGCGGTAATTTTTAAATTTATGTTTTTTTATTACTGATATACCTAATCAATATACCAATAACTTTCGAATATTATTCTCAGATACAATATGAATAAGATTTATTTTATTTATTTATTAAATAAATTTAGTAGACATAGTCCAAAAGACCATTGACCGAAGTCATTCAGCCCAATATGACTGTATTTTTATGGACACTAGTAGATTGTTATGCATATCATAGCTGCATGTTAGGTAGGTACAGTGACGAAAAAGTTGGACCCATATGGGAAACTTTTTTACTATTGAAATAATTAAAAAACTTTTTATGCTATTAGCCTCTGCATGATTGGTAATCCAAAAACTTGTTTTGACATTAGTCACGTGACTACTCGTTTGTCTGGAAGATTAAAAAATATATATATCGTGATAATCTGGTATAAGAGTACGAGATATTGAAAAAAAATATTTAAAAAAATGTTTAGATTTTTATTTTATGCTGGTGTGCAAAGTTTAAAACAAAAATTTGAAAAAAAAAATTTTTTTGTTAAATTTAAAAAAAAATATCAAATTTTACTTTCATACTTCCATCAATTTAATAAAAATCTGTTAAATGATTAAAAACCAATGTAACATTATATTAATTATTTAAACATTTTTGTTCACTTGAAAAAATATAATTTGCTAAAAATTTAGCTTTTTATCATGTAACTGGGTGCGTCCAGGCCCTGTATCTAGCAACCTTATTACCAAATATAGGTATTTCTAGAACAATATGCTTACGAAAGGCAGTTCTTTCTAATTTTGAACAAGTTTTACCGTGTCTCCTAAGGTTGCTCCTACCAAATAAAAAATTTAAAAAAATAATTGCCTGGACGCACCCAGTTACATGATAAAAAGCTAAATTTTTAATTTTAGCAAATAATATTTTTTCAAGTAAACAAAAATGTTTAAATAATTAATATAATGTTACCTTGCTTTTTAATCATTTAACAGACCTTTATTAAATTAATGGAAGTACCTATAAAAGAAACATTTGATTCTTTTTTAGATTAAAACAATTTTTTTTTTAATTTCCCTTTTAAACTTTGCACACCAGCATAAAATTAAAATCTTAACACTTTTTTCAAATAACTTTTTTCAAAATCTCATTCTATACCAGGATTTCACGACAAAATATATATTTTTCAATTTTCCATACAAACGAGTAGTCACGTGACTAATGTAAAAACAATAAGTTGGATTACCAATCATGCAGCCGCTATCAGCATAAAAAGTGTTTTTTAATATTTCAATAATAAAAAAGTTTCCCATATGGGTCCAACTTTTTTGCCGGTCACTGTATAAGTATATAAGTAAATACATAATATTATAATCTAATATCACTATAAAATCTGAAATTAAGTATTTTTACCAATACGTCGTGTATATTACCAGGTACCTACTTAATTATGTGTATATACAGGGTGTCCAAGATAAGAATGCACTCTACAGGGATCTCGTAAACCATAGGACATACAGAGATGGTTAAATTAGAGAAAAGTTGCGCATTACTGAATTCTGTAACGTCATGCTTTCAAATTTAAAAAATTCCGAATGCTTCCGAAGATATTTGGATAAAACCGAATTTTCGCGATTTCGTTTTAATTGATTTCTGATTCTATTTGAAGAGACGTGCCAAAATAAATTTCACATTCTTATTGCCACTTTTTCTCCCCTACAAGATGGTCTAATTACATTTTTGATCCGACGTTTCGTTTAGTCACAACCATCATCAACTTTGTTATTTTAAATAGTCGGAAAATTTTATTTTACGCTTAATAAAATTTACGCTTTATTCTAAATCTAACGGTGTATCACGCTTATTATTTTTTAGACGTTTCGATATAGAAAAACACATCATCAATGATAATAGGCACATTATCGAAAATATTTTTGTTTTTATTGTGGTATTTAAACACTAGTTGGATTTTAAAACATTTTTTTAAAATAAACTTATAACAAAACAATATCTAATAAAACTCATCTGAAAAATGCAACAAGTAATAATTAATTTGAATTTTATTATTAAATACATTTTTTTTTTAAATGCATGATAATATTCAAACATAACGTGTCATTTAAATTCGGCATCATATGGGTGAATTACGTTACGGTCCAACGAAAAACTGTTTTTAAAAAACAATTTATTTGTGTAAGATACAAGTTTCGAGATTAATGGCTACAATACAACTAACTATGATTTGTTTCTTAGGTATATTTATAACATATCATGTGCTTATACTGCAAAAGATAATATATCGCTAAATAGGGACTCTTAGGTGAATATAACTCCTCCGCCCTTAGCTAAAAGCATACCCTTATAGGTGTGATTTTTCAAAATTTATTTTATTTTTGAAATTAATAAAATAATATATTTATTCTTAAAAGCATAAGAAAGTTTTAAATAATTATGTCGTCGTTAATAGGGGCTTTTGAAGGTTTCTTAAAGTACCTATTTTTACATCATTTATATGCTGAAAAAATAAAAATGGTTATGATTAGTAAATACAATAAGATTGTCCAAAAACTGATTCTTTCCATAGATATCGGTGTGGTCATCTCATTGATTATTTTCTTCTGTTCTTGACGTTGGGCTTCAATTTCTTTTGTTTCTTTTAAATTGACAATGTTCAGGTCCAGGGACGGCGGGTTGAATATTTTTTGGTTTTGATTAAAATATTCTTTTGGCAGGTCCAATTCTGGTAGAGAGACATCTTTATAGGTTAATTGGCTTGGTTGATAAGTGCGTAGAATTATTGACTTAATTTGTAGGCTACATTGGTTGGATGTTTCAATTAGGTATGATCCAAACAGTGCAGTCTTTGGAATTTTGGCAGGCTAATGGAACGACAAGGCGGTTGGGTACCGTAACTATCCATTTTCCATCAATTACTTTGGTAATTTGTACATCTTGAAGTTTGATGCGGAATGGTTGACATTTAGTGGCATTTGATCGATACGTAATCAGTTGAACGGCACATGGAGGTGCGTCATTGGTATAGGTTATGTGTGCTTCTGTGCAGAGGTACTCGTTAGGCATCAGTTGGCTACATTTTTGATCCATGTAGGCGTATTTAGCATTGCTAAGCGCTAGGTAAGGTTTGTGTGGAAGGTTGAGATAGAATTCGGATGTTTGGTTATTAGGAATTGATATTGGGAATAATTGATAATAGTGATAAACATCTGATTCAACTAGCGGTATTTCTAAAATGAACGTAATTATATTATTCTTCGAATAAGTTTTGATTTCGATAATTTTTTCGAAGTTTAATGTATTCTCAATAGTTGTCTCCAAGGGTAGTACGTCTGTATCCAAATTTAATTTAAAAGTTTGGATTTCTTTAATAAGTTCTATAGGATTAACAATTGAGTTATGAAGTGTATTTATTTTTGCGAAAGAAATGGCAATTTCTATTTTTTCGAAAATATCAAAAATTGTTTGATACATCATTGTAATTTGATTAATCACTACATGTATTCTAAAATATTGATGATCGGTATTTTGTTGTAGAGCTACCTCTTTAATAGTGCTTTCGATTTGCAAAATTCTTGATTTTAAGACAAGTTGATTATGGGAAATATTTAATATGGTATTTTGAAATTGATTGATTGACCTTTCTAGTAAAGTAATTTGATTAAAAGCAATGTTTTTAAGTTTATTTTGATTTTCTTGTAATTGTTTAATTTGTTGGTCATAACGTTCTGCGTCTGTTTGATCGAGGTTACCTGTTATGCATTTTATTACTGAACCAAGAGGGTCAAATATTCCACGTTTTTGTTTTTTATTAAAATTCGGGTTTATTTGATAAATTTGGTTTTCGATTCTTTTTTCGATTGCTACTAATGGAATAAAGGTATTTTTATACTCTTCACGGTAATTAGAATTATTTTGAAGGATATTTATTAGATTACTTGAGAAGCTTTTAAGTGTATAAAATTCTTTGATTATTGGGGATAAATCATAAATTTGAATTAAGGACCAATGGTTAGAACGAATTTTCGCGGTTCCTAGTTTATAGGGGAGTAGTCCTGGATATTTGTTTAGATCATGGATTTTTACTTCGTCTGCTCCGATGAGGACGAGTCTGATGCATCTGGAACAATTGGCATTATTTTAGTTTCGTTTATGTGAATTATTTCCGTGCGTTTAGTTTTTGGGTTTTCAATTTGTAACTTGTTATTTTCTAAAATTTCTTTTATTATAAATGGACCTGTAAAACGGCGTTTTAATTTGCCTGAACGTTTATCTTGTTTTTTATATACCTGAGCTCCTACTGTTATATTTTGGGGCTTTTCATTTTTGTTGGCTTTATCGATAGTTTTTTGTTTTAATTCGATTGATTTATCTTTGATTTGGTCATATAAAGCTTTTGTGTTAGTTTGATGGTTGTTGACGTATTCTGCGAATACTTGTGCGGGTATTAATTTCATTGGGTCACGTGAATCTGTATGACCTAATACTAATTCATACGGGGTGTAATTTGTACTTGAATGAATTGTACTATTATAAGCGATAACGGCATATGTCATTAAAGAAATAGTGTCCGTTTTGTTATCTTTTTCTTTTAAAATTCGTAGGTGTTCAATTAAAGTAGAGTTTAATCTTTCTACTGGTGAATTTGATTCGTGGTGATAAGGTGTTGTAAAATGAATTTTTATATTATGGGCTTTTAATAACTCATTCATTACGTCATTTTTAAATTCGGTGCCATTGTCTGCGACAGTTTGTTTTGGTACTCCGAAAAATGAAAAGAAATGTACTAAGTTTTGACAGGCTGAGATAGCTGTCCCAAAATATGGTAATGCTTGACCAAATTTTGAAAATTTATCTAAGACAACTAAAAATTTTTTATTTTCTACTGTAGTGTGTCAACATGTAAAATTTCAAAAGGTTTAGATGGTGTTTCTGTTAATACAAGAGGTTGATCTGGGGGTCTTCTATTATATTTGGTTCTTTGGCAAATTTCACAATTATTGATAAATTTGGTAATATCCGATTTCATTGATTTCCAATAATAATTAATTTTTAGTCGCGTTATTGTTTCTTGTATTCCGCGGTGATTTGTTTTTCCTTCGTGAGAAAATCGCATAATCATTTCCCGTTCGTCTTCGCTTACGTTGTTTATTAACTTGGTACATTCTATAAGATTAAAATTACAAAAGTGCTTTGTTAAAGCGTCTTGAAAATTATTTCTAAGTTCCGGTGATAAGAAATGTATGTAGGTGGTTTTATCTTGCAAGTTCTCTTTAAGAAAGGTAATTATTGCTTGTGTGTTGTCTGGAATAATTGCGTGGATTATTCTATTACCGTCAAATCGTTCGTATTTAGTTTTTACATAGGCGTCGTATGGGGATTTTTTGACAATAAATTGATTTAATTTATTATTGATTATTTCGTCTAATATAGGTATTTCTTTCAGGGTTTCGTTACCGGCTGTGCTATGTTGTGTATCCGATTGATTATTTTCAGCGGGTGGATTTATTTGGATATCTTGAATTATATTAACTCTTGGTATATTTGAAGTTGTGGGTTGTTGATTTTCAATATCTTCGAGGGTTCGACTTACGTCATCGGGATCGAGATTTTCTGGATTAAATTGACTGTAACTATCTAGTAAAAATTTGTCAATATCAAAGTTAATATCGCCAGCGTTATTTTGAACTGATTGGGTTTCTAAGGCATTCATTTGGATTCGCGATAACGCATCTGCGTTTGTGTTTTGTTTACCGCTTTTGTAAATTATAGTGTAGTCGTATTCTTCTAATTTCAATCTCCATCTGACTAACTTAGAATTTGGTTCTTTAAGATTAAATAGCCAAACTAAAGGTCTATGATCTGTGTAAATTTTAAATTTTTGACCGTATAGATATGGACGAAAATATTTGCATGCCCAAACTATGGCAAGTAGTTCTTTTTCGATTGTCGAATATTTTTGTTCGGTTTCGTTTAAAGTGCGTGACGCATATGCTATAGGGTTATCATTTGGTGGTGAAGATTGTGATAAAACGGCTCCTAATGCTACGTTTGAAGCATCTGTTGTAAGAACAAATGGTTGTGTAAAATCAGGATATTTCAAAATTGGTGCATTAATCAAAAGATCTTTTAAGTGATTAAATGATTGAATAAATGCTGGTGAATGTTCGACTTTTTCTCCTTTCTTTAAACAAATAGTTAGGGGTTTCGATATTTTGGCAAAGTTTTTTTATAAACCGTCTATAGTAACCGGCTAATCCTAGGAATGATTTTATTTCTTTTTGTGTTCTAGGAATAGGGAAATTTTTGACTGCGTCAATTTTTTGTGGGTTTGGTTTTACGCCGTCATTGGTAATTTTATGTCCAAGATAATCGACTTCTTTATGTAAAAATTCGGAATTATCTAATTGGATTTTAAAATTTGATTGTCTTAGGCGTTCAAATATAGATTTTAATCTTTGGATGTGTTCTTGTAGGGATGTTGAGAAAATTATGATGTCATCGAGGTAAACTAAGCATATTTCATTTTGAAAGCCGCGTAATACGTTGTTCATGACACGTTGAAACGACGCAGGCGCATTTTTCAAACCGAAAGGCATTCTTTTGTATTCATAGTGCCCTGTGTCTGTCGAAAAAGCTGTTTTGGGTATATCTTCGGGGTTCATTTCGATCTGGTGAAAACCGTTTGCTAAATCAAGAGTTGTAAAATACTGTGCTTTATCTAGTTTATCTAAAATGTCGTTAATATTAGGTAGGGGGAATTTGTCATCTACCGTGACGTCATTAAGTTTCCTAAAATCACATACGATACGCCATTTGCGCTTGCCCGAGGCATCTAACTTTTTTGGGACGATCCAAATGGGACTCGACCAAGGTGAATTCGAATTTTGAATTATACCGTCATTTAACATTTTATTTATTTGCGTTTTGACTTCGGTTTTATGTACTTCAGGATATCTATATGATTTGGTAAAAATTGGGGTTTCATTGGTCAAATTAATTTTATGTTTTACTTGGTTTGTAAAAGTTAAAGGTGTACCGTCTACATAAAATATATCTCGATATTCATAACAAAGATCACGGATGGCTTTATATTCTTCGCTGTTACAATGACTTAACCTTAAATTTTTTAAATTTTGTTTTTGTAAATTGTCAAAATATTCGCTGCATTCAATATCGGTTTCCATTTTTTCAACAAAATTAATTTCTGTTTCTTCTAATAATTCAATATCGAAAGGTTCTAAAATTTCGATTTATAATGGGTTCTCGCCTGTATTGGTGATAATTGTTAGTGCGTGAGAATCAATAATTTTAACAAGGGATTCTGGCATTTCTGCGTTACCTAAATTTACATAATTTAAAATTCCTATACCATTATTTGCTTTTACTGGCACTTTAATTTTTTGTGACGCCCGTGGTGGTATTATTATTTTAATCGGCTGTTGTTTTATTTGCGTGGGTGTTATATTATGCATTGAATTTTTATTTTGATAGTACAAAGGCAAATGTATTTCTGGGGTTTCTAAAATTGAGTTTTTTAAATTAATTTTTGCATCTATTTGTATTAAAAATTCGATACCTAGTAATCCGTCAAATTTATCTGAAAAATCAAATAAATAAAATTTGTGATTACCGTTTGTCTGAAATGAAGGAAATATTGGTATATCCATAACTTCATTATGTACTGAAGTTGCGTGAGCAGTTTGTACTGAAAAATATTCGTTAAAAATAAATTGGGGGTAAAGTTGATATGCAAGGTTTGGGTTTATAAAACTTTTTCCGCTTCCTGTATCTATCAAAAATTGTGCGTTAATTTCGGGGATAAAAATTACTGGAAGGTTAGAATGTACGTTGTTATTAAGATATATTACGTCACTTTGTCTATATTCGTGGGAATCTGAAAATTTCATCATAGGGGTTAAAATTATCTTCTTGATATTGATCGTATTGGTTAGGTTCAAACGATAAATAGTTTTCGTCAGTTTGATCATAATTTTCGTAATTATTATAATCAATATTTAAATTTGGGTAATTTGATGTTGTAGGGGTATCAGAATTTTTTGATGGTGTGTCATCACCTGTTTTTTCGTGATTTTTTAAACTGTTATCAAAAAGTTCTTGAGTTACCATATTATTAATTCTTTGTGCGGGTCTTTGTACAGAATCGGCACGTGCAAATCTACCTGAGGTGGTATCCATTGTTTCTTGCACATTACGCGAATTTGTGAACTGATTATTATTTGGGTTAAACGGATAAGATGGTCTTGGGTTGAAACGAGGTTGTTGCACTAGTTGGGGTCTATTAAAATTATGTTGAGGTTGATTATGGAAATTTTGGTTTCTGAAAATATTATTACTGTTGTTATGTTGAAAATTGTTATTATAATTATTAGGCCTGAAATTTTGATTAAAATTGGGTGTAAAATTTGGTTGTTGTCTAAATAGGGGTTGTGGTCTGAAAAAAGATTGCTGGTTAAAATTATTAAATGGGTTGTTAGGTGTTTTATTTAATTGCGGTCTCATTTGTTGAGGCTGTTGCGTAGTAGGCATATTTTTATTGTTAAAATTAGACCTATTTTTGAAATTTAAAAAGTTTTCCTCTTCGCGGACATAGGACATGGCTTGTTCTAACGATCTAGGATTTTTTAATCTAACAACGAGTTGCATATGATAATTTAAACTGTTAATAAATGTTTTCAAACACGTATTGTCATATTGCGAGATTTTTAAAAGTTTTAATGCAGCATCTCCTTGAGAGTTGTTAATTTTTGTAAATAATAAACTTCGTGCGTCTTGGATTCTAAGACCGAAATTTTGAATAGGCTCATTTTTCTCTAAGCGCATGCATATTATATCCTGTACCAAACAGTCTTCAGATCGTTGGTCAGAAAAAGTTGTAATAAGGGCATCTTTTATAAGCTGCCAAGAATTGAGTTCCATACGCGAGGCTATTAAATCAGCGGCTCTACCCGTTAATTTACCAATAATGGTATCAAACAAACAGATATTGATTTGAGCTTCGACATTATTGCGATCTTGATGGTTTTGTAAGAAATGTTCGCATGAACGTAAAAATCTACTTAGTTGTTTTGCGTTTCCGTCAAAATTTGGGATGTTATCAGCTTGATAGCGAATTAAGGCATAATTTGGGTTCGCGTTTGCCATAACTTCTTGATTTTCGATAAGATTTTCAATTAAATTAACTTGATCGGGTTCTGGCGCGATTGCCAAATTTCCTAATAATTCTGCAAGGTCTTCCGTTTTGAAAAATTAATAAAAATTAATGTAAAATAAATTTTGTAAAAGTAATAAAATCAAAAATGGTTGAATCAAACACTTAACATTAAAAAGGACTGAAAAAAAGGAAATGTACAAAAGGAACTTACAATGCTAAAATGATGGTTTTCATTGACTCTTCTTATGTCTAGATCCAATAGGAAAAGCGAGGCTTGTCTTCTCCCTGGGACTACCTATAGAGTTTGGATTTTTGTTCCTCCCTCTGCACTCAGGATTCGACGATTTTTGTTCTCCTCCCTTAAGTCTTGGAGCAGATTGCACCCTCTCTTGAAACTGTGTCCGTTCACTTATTTTTTTTTTATTGACAGTTAATTGTTAAAACAAAAAGTTCGTTTTTTGATTGTCACTACCGGGTTTAAGCAAAGGCTAACTTAAATGTCCACGGCTTCCGCTTAGGCACAAGTTTTTCCGGAGTTTTCGTAAAGGCTAGCGAAAAACTGGTTTTCCTCGAACTACGCGTTTCGAATCAAAAACTACCCTGTCAATCCTACCGACTGCGCCAATTACGTTACGGTCCAACGAAAAACTGTTTTTAAAAAACAATTTATTTGTGTAAGATACAAGTTTCGAGATTAATGGCTACAATACAACTAACTATGATTTGTTTCTTAGGTATATTTATAACATATCATGTGCTTATACTGCAAAAGATAATATATCGCTAAATAGGGACTCTTAGGTGAATATAACTGGTGGCTATGAAATTGATTGACGTTCGCAATTGTTTAAATAGTTTCTTTAGATCTGTCACTTAGTTACAGATACCTGTTATGTTTTTTTAAATTTTTAACTGTTGCGTTGTGCAGTAAAATTTAAAATAATGGAACATTATTCTAACGAAGAAATATTTGATATGATTTGCTGTTACATCAAGAGTCATAAGAATAATTGTGCGCAAGCAAAGATGCAATATTTTCAAAAATATCCCGAATGGCGTCAACCAAACCAACCAATTATTACTTGTTGCATTTTTCAGATAAGTTTTATTAGATATTATGTTTTGTTATAAATTTCTTTTAAAAAAATCCAACTAGTGTTTAAATACAACAATAAAAACAAAAATATTTTCGATAATGTGCCTATTTTCATTGATGATGTGTTTTTCTATATCGAAACGTCTAGAAAATAATAAGCGTAATACACCGTTAGATTTAGAATAAAGCGTAGAATTTATTAAGCGTAAAATAAAATTTTCCGACTATTTAAAATAACAAAGTGCAAAAGTGGTGCAATTTACAAAATATAGGTAAAAAATTAAAATTATCTGATGCGGCTTAAATTTTGCATGGGGGCTAGAAACTGCATTTAGAAAAACTTTTTCTAATAACTTTTTTCGATATTTTCAGAAATAATCCCACTTTTGAATTATTTTTTTGAAAAAATTAAAATTTTACATATAATGCGAATCACGTGACTACTATTTTTTTAATTCGAAAAAGGTTTTTCTGTTTCCTTCCGCCAAACCCATCCCCAGACGCGTTTCGCCGTTATTACGGCTCATCAGTGAGGCTCAGTTTGGCAGAAGGAAACAGGACTCAAAGACAAATCACTTGTCAGGATCGATCATCAACGGGATTTATAAAACCCAATGCGCAAGATGTCGCATTGGGTTTTATAAATCCCGTTGATGATACTATTTTTTTGCTTAATTTTCATCTCGATCGAAGCAGAACTTGATGCCAAAGTTAAATTTCGAATAAAGCTAATAATAAAAAAAAATTCTATATGATGCGGACTTTACTGGTGACACTGTATATCGTCTTTGTGTGTAACGTCAATTAATTTTTTCATACAGCGTTTAAATTTTATAGATGGCCATTTAAAATATGTCTGCAAGGTTGTTGAGAATGGTTAGTAGTCATGGCGACACTTGAGCCTGGGAACTTTTTTCCGACCGTGGGAATATTATCTAGAGCGTGGGAACTTTTTGGGGCGTGGGCGTGGCCGACAGCGGGAAATTTTTGGGGGTTAGCGCGTGCCGTGAGAAAATTATCTAGAGCATGGGAATTTTCCGACCGCGGGAATATTATCTAGAACGTGGGAACTTTTTTTAGGGGAGGGGCGTGGCCGACCGTGGGAAATTTTTGGGGCACTAACTATTACTGACACCAACTACTATTGCCACTAACTACCAATGGCACAAACTAAAATTGGGACACTAGTCACCATTGGCCCACTCTTACTTGACGCTAGTTACCAAGGGTACCATTGGTCAAGCTGCGATACGCCATCTATTACCTTAACCTTCAACTACTTAGATATTTATTTTCGGGGGACCAAGCCTACAAGTCAGGGCTCCGCAAGACCTATCTTCAAGAACCGTTACAAATGGTACTCTAACCTCACCTACTAACGTATTAACTTTCTGTGGGCCCCAAAGTCTACAAGTCGGGGCTCTGCAAGCCCTATCTCCAAGAACTGGTACCCACAATAATAAGCGGGACTCCAACAGAAATTAAATGATTAAAAAAGTTTTACCTGTGTGTGGATTCGATCCCGGGTCACTGGATTACAATTCTAACGTTTTACCATGGCGCCAACTGGACATATTAGATAAACTCGTTGCCTAGCTGATGATATTATCGCTACGTAGTTACTTACGGGGAAGCGGAGAGGATCATGAAGTCTTCAATATTATCCTAAAATTTGTTAATGTACAGTTTGATTATAGACATACAAAACCTCTATGAAGTACCTGTATTATACAACAGAAATTACGAGCAGTCGATATAATATAGGCATATAAGATAAAAAAGGACGGCTATAATTAATTTCCATTGCAATTAATAGACAGAATAGTTACTCATAGTTAGAAGGTCATAATGTAATATTGACGACTGAAATTAAATTTGATAGGCTACCATACATACATGAGTATGTATTTCTCTATACTTGTATACCAAAAACATAATTTACCCCAGGGGTAGGTTCAACCCTTGTACTATTACTTCTTTATACCAAATTAACAATAAAAATTTAAATAATTTAGATATATACATTATTTTTATAACTGTGTACAATTATTTAGGTTCCTTAAATTGAACAAATTTACAGTTTAAAACTAGTTTCTACGTTCATTGATAGAAATGCTGCATTAGGTAATAGCCGGTACACATCTACAAGATTCACGGCCAAGGCTAATACATAAGTTGTTTAGGAGAAGTCTGAGTAATAAGGATATTAAAATATAGATGAAATATTTGACCAAAATTTCTCTGAATTGTTCTTGAACGGTATAGAAATATACAGGAAACATCTAAAAGTACTTAAAAACAACCCTTAAACATATGATAACGCCTATTTACCAGCTCTTGAACTGATAAAAACGATTATAATTATGGTTTAATGTTAGAAAACCGGTTAAAATGTTACCCATTTAGCATTTATTTCAAGCTTTTTAACATACCGATAGACCTTATTGCAAACAAACTATTAAATCCTCTAACGAACAGGAATTAGTGTAACGATATAAGATAGATAAAAAATATCCATAATTAGATTCCAATACAATTAGTAGACTATCAAAACTTATTATGATAACTTAAGGATTTTACCCCAATTTAGGTAGTCTATCATACATTAGTAATTTGCAGCTCCCGTATACTAATAAAAATAGACTAGGTTATTAACATTCCATGCATATTTGGCTACTAATTAAAAGAATAACAGGGGTACAATGATTATTTTTCTACCCTAACAATTATTTAAACTCCCTAAACTACTCAAATTTGCGACTTAAGTAGTGTGATCTATATGATATAAAAACTACCCTAAGGACCCGAACGGGCAGAGGCTCATTGTAAAATTTTAGGAGGGGCCCGTGTAGGGGCACTAAATACCAATAAGCAATAAGGATTTAAAAATTGCCATGCCAGATAGGTAGTAACTATTTTTAATATAGACAACAACAGGATTATATATTTATCTAGAGTACCTAGTTGACTCTTAAACCCCCTAAAATAAAAAAATATTATTTATAAATCATTTGAAAATTAATCTAATAGAATATATTTTAAAGCACACCTAAGCTGTGTAATTCTAATTCATAGATTCATATTATAAAAAAGTTAAACGCTAGTAATAATTTATTAAGACAAACGGATCGATTTATTATGCTTGAGATACATTGTTACAAATATGGAAATAGAAAAAGGTGTGGCAAAGATAAAAAAATAAATCCCATCATGAATGATATATTTTATTGTATACCAAACACGCATTATAAGTTAATTAATTCTACAATT
Source organism: Polydrusus pterygomalis (assembly GCA_963969555.1). NCBI lineage: Eukaryota > Metazoa > Arthropoda > Insecta > Coleoptera > Curculionidae > Polydrusus > Polydrusus pterygomalis. The sequence continues at coordinate 88,099,278 of OZ018379.1, forward strand.
AAATATAGGTATGTATCAGATTTGCAATCAAACATAAAAATCAAAAACACCACTTAAAATATTGTTGTAGGAAATTAAAAATTGATGTTTATTTAGATCTATTTAAAACATATATAAACATTGGTATACTTAAAAATACAAGCAAATATTTTTGTTTAATTGGTTCCTAAAAAAGGAATTGACATCGAAATATAATCATACCTAATACAGTATAGTATTAAGGGGGAATAAAAATAAATGGAAAGTTTGAAAAGTTCCTTAGAATGGCATAAGCAATAAAAGATTAAAATAGATAAATAATGTTATTGTGCATGAACTAAAAAAAATACATTCACAGAACAAAAGTTGCCTTATTTAAACCATAATAACGCCATTAAAAATCAGGAGATGTATTAGGGAACATTCAATAACATTTTATATAGAAAAATTATTAACTCTAAAAGTGTTCAAAGTAAATAAATTACAAAAAAGAATCCAACCTTAAATCTCTAAATTAGGATAGGCCCGATAATAATCAATAAAGGTTAAAAAAGGGGCAAATAAGGCCCACGGATAGGGTTAAAAATACATTCGTAGGATCAAATTTACCCTATTTAAACCCTTATAATACAGGCAAAAATCAATAATGTATTAGAAAAATTTTATAACATTTTAAGCATAAAAAACATGATTAACCCTAAAAGTGTTTTAAAGAAAAAGGAATGATGCAAGATAAAAAATTAGAAATCAATGAAGACTATTTTGAAATGAAAAAAGCACAAAATACCCTACTATGATCTCTAACCTCAAATCTCTAAAATTATGATAGGTATGATAATGATGTAATTAATAAAGGTTAAAAAAAGGGTAAATAAGAACCACGGATAGGGTTCAAAATACATTCGTAGGCTCAAATTTACCCTATATAAACCCTTAACAATGGGGGTAAATCAATAGATGTATTAGAAAATTTTTAAGCTTAAAAATAATTACCCCAAAAGTGTTTCAAAAAAGTACTAAAAGGAATGATGGGGAGATAAAAAAATTAGAAACCAGAGAATAATAGTTTGAAATTAAAAAAAGGACAAAATACTCTTCAATGATCTCTAAACCCAAATCTCCAAAAATTAGGATACAACATTCTGTACAGTTAGGGCATAGATCCTGACCTGAACAATTTTGAATGGATTAAGGATGCTGGGATAAAAAATCTTCTCATGAAGCGGTCAAATCAGCCTGTTAAGATGAGTTTAGATTAGTAAAAATATTTTTAATCAAACGTAATATGTATAGCGTGGCACACTATTTTGCATAGTACAAGTTACATTTTCCATCAAACTATTAAGGTACGTTTCTATAGGAAATTACTTATTGGTTGGTTTCAGCACATTTAATAACTTAAAAATAATAAAGCTTAATGACTAGAAACATACCAGTAAAAAACTAAAATTAATAGGAACTAGTATACCTGAGGTAGAAAATTAGAAGCAGGATCTGGAGATATTTGATGAAAAAATTATGCAATATTACATCAAACACTACGAATTTAGTTTCCCTGTTTTACACAGAATTAAAAAATTAAGATTATTTAATAAAATATTGCATTGAGGAGAGCGAAATTTCAAAAAGCAAAAACCAGGTATGTTACCCCCTTTTTCCTGCAAATGAACTATTTTTAATGTTATGCAATAGTTAGTAAGTTATATGGTTGTATAGATATTCTTTAGTGTACAGCAGATTATTTTTCTTTATAAATGAAATGAATTTTAAAATTACTTATAAAGCGGATAAAAACAACTAATGAATAGGGTTAAACAGCTACTGAACAGCTATCTAATCCTCTTGCATAAAGCAATTTTACGACACATCACACCAAGAACTTAAAACAGAACAACAAACAATTAAATTAACTTGAATAGAAATATAATGAAGACAGACAGAATACCCTTTTTATACCCCTAAATAGCCCAGAGAACCCCCAAGTGGCACTATTTTTCATACGATAACACTATTTTAATAACGTCTCGTTAACAACAATTGTATAAGTTCCCCAATTAAGTTCCGTTTTAGATTAACGATCAGAGCTGACAGGATTACGTCATTTTTAGCCATAGGAATCACAGAATTTTAAGAGATCTGTATTGGTAGCTTTTGGCGTTATCGCCTTTCTATGTATAGAGGTTCATTTTATTTAATAATTTTATTAACTTTCAGAAAAACTAACAATTATTTATAACCGTTTCTGTTTGTATCTAATTAATATTCATCCAACTGGTCTCTTTATTAACTGCCTCAAGCGTCCACAACCGGGCGCTCGCTAAAAGCGACATGTCATGCATACCTAGTTCGGTAGACCTTCAGTCTTACTCTTGCCTGTTGATATTTTATGTGCACAGTTTTTAGTCCGATACAATAAGTCAGTTAGTAGGTCTAAATTGGCTTGTTTAATAGAGAATATTCTTAGTGTATATTAGGCCTATACTACTACTTGAAAAAAAGGGCCGTAACTAGTGAAGGCGCTGTGTTATGATTCAGGTATGTTTTTATTTTATTTGTTTTGATGATTTTCATTTTCTATTTTCAACGGTATTTGGTTTAATTTGCCGATTTTTGTAGACTTGAACGCTAACTGTTGGAATGTTTTATTGAGTTATCCCTATATCAACAGCTAATTATACAAAATTCCTCTTACCTACTTGCCTTAATATCTCGGAGCATGTACAGTAAAAACTTTTTAGAATAATAAAAACTCTAAAAATGGCATAGCATCTACAGAGTGTTTTTTAGATAATTTTGGTGGTTATTTAGGCAAATTTAATCGTTTTTAATATATAATCGATAGTGGTTGCATCAGGAATGCGGTTCGTTTTATAATTTTGAATGACATAATATGGGTTAGTGTTTCGAAAACGGTTTTAATACAGGGAAACCGTTTTAGATCAAACATTTACCACGACGATATATTGGGGGGTACTTTTAACTACAAACCGGGGGTCGAAATGTAGGTTGAAGGTTCGATAGATTCACGCAAATATTTTTAACCATCCACCGTGTAATTTTTTCATTTAAATCACTAAAAAGGGAGGAAAAATTTTGAAATTTACAGAACAACTGATTTTGACGGTCATTTCTTACAAATTTTTCTCGTTTTGAGGGTGAAAATTGTATCAAATCAAAAAAATTATCTCGTGATTAGATAAAAGAAAGTTATAATTTTTATTTTTCTTAATTTCGGCAAGTATCCATCTACCGTTAACGTTCTAGAAAATTCAGTTTCTAACTTTTAAAAACCTTTTAGGACTTATCTGAGAAATGAAAAATAGGACTTAATAAAAAACACTAAATGGTGCCTCCCATTTGATCTTCAAGCACTTAAAATAATTCATTTCCGTATTTTTTTATCGAAAATTTTATTAAACTGGTTTTAAAAAATGAACAAAACACTATTTTGAGGGTCAATTTAGGCTTTTCCTTTAGCCCTCCGTGTCCTTTACACAAATTATCCAAAATGGTTGAAAGTTTTTAATTCGTTTTAGAGATATAGGGCATTTTAGGTCGAAAAACATAGCAGTTCGGAACAGTGAACCGTAGTTTGATTTACAGCGAAACAAAAGTGACTGAAACGCACTTGTAGCATTTCAGTTTGCCGTTTTCTGCGTTCCAAACTAGGAGAAACATTTTATACCTGGCTAAAAATATTTATTTACGCTTTGTTGTGCGTTTTTCTGCAATATCGCCCATAATAGGGGAAAATAGTTTATTGTTTAAAGTTAAGATACAAAAAAATATACAGGTTGTCTCGAAAATCAACTATATTCGTTCTAGCTAATATGTATCCCCTATTAAGTAGCAACCTAACGTTTCTAGCTAAAATTATCCTTTTTAAAAAAGATAGTTACTGTGAAAAAAGGGTAAATTTAAGATACAAAAAAATATTGTACTCACAGGTTGCATATTTAGATGTGTATTTTCCGTATATTTTGATAATATTTTTAGAAATAATATTTAAACATACAAGGCAACCATTTAAACATGGCAGGTGTTCATGTATACAGGGGAACATTTATACAGAGTGGGGTACAGGGTGGGTATTTATAACATTTATACAGGGTATCCAAAAAATACAGAACCGAAGCATAATTTGTACTATAATAAAGAAAAATTAAAGCTGTTTAAATTGTAGATATACAGGGTAGTCAAAAAATATTTTAGGATATTGTGAGACTTGAATATTAATTTGTTAGAATACTATCATACCAAGTATCTGGACCGCCTATATTTTCTTTTAACTAAGCTTTTAAGAACAACCTGAAGGGGAAAGGGATAAATAAAATACTATTTTATATTTATTGGTTAAATACATTTATTAGGAAACAATATTATTTACAATAATTTTATTAAACATTTTCATCTTCTCTCTCTTGTACATTCCAAAAAAATGAAAGATCCATCGGAGCTGAATGTTTTATAGTGTTTCTGTCGTCGTACTGGTAAAAGTTTATTACAATTCACATGGGAATAGAAGGGCTTCGTTTGTTGATTCAGATCCAGAAATCGCTGTTGTATCTGTTTTTGTAGGAATCTTGGTGGTTTTGGTCGTAGTAAGGGTTATTTAGTCGTCTATTCTTGTTCTTAAGGGTGGTTCCACAGGATTTGTTGGGGGTCTCTGCGTATATTTTTCTAGGATGAATTTTGGTATTTTTTCATACTGTTTATTGGGAAGGGGGTAAAGATACTGTATTGCTAAAATATCGTCCTCGGATAATCTGTTTATTTGATGATAGGCAGGATACATCATAGAGTGATTCAGTGTGGAATGGGATAGCCCTAATGTGTGGCCGATCTCATGGATAAGAACCGTGAATAAAGTTGTTTTATTGGACGTATAGCCCAAAGAAAGATCCCAATCGACGTTTAAATTTATGTGTATTTCAACTTGGGTGACGTTTGCACTCGGTAAATAACCATGCCCTAAAATACCTATATTAGAAAAGTTTAATGAACAAGGTGTAATAGCATCACTAAAAGTGTGATTATATTTATTAAAAGTTATTGTAATATTAGCCGTACTATTTGGGCTATAGGTGAACTTAAGAGAAGATTCTTTTGCCCATACGTCAAAAGCTCTTTCAGCTAGTGCTGTATACGGATAATAAGTAGGTGGAAATATATTCCACGTTAAATTTGTAGAAGCCCATTTACCACTGCCTATAGTGTAAAACCCTACGTCGGGGACGCCACACCTAGGATGTCGTATTAGGTTTAAAGTTTCGGTATTTACTGTTAGTCCTTCTACAATATTTGCAAAACTACCCCCAACTAATAAAAAAGCAAAAATTAACACGTCCATCCTGCTTAAAGGTTCGAGGTCAACTAACGACAATAGTACTGGGTATAGTATATATAGTACTGTACAAACATTTTAGGGGTCCATAAAACAGATTGGATAAAAATCTTTAACTGTAGATTGTCTAAAAAGTTATTTTAAAAAAATCTGGGATAACAGCTAATATTGGTGTACCTTAGATGGTACTTAGAAATATTTATCTAGGTAATTCTTCTAGTAAATTTCAGGGGATTAATACAAATTGTTACTTTATAGATCCAGTCGCAGAAAAGAAAACAAAATATTTTTAATAATAACATCTTTATTTATAAAATTCTATAATGCCAAGTCTTTCAAGCTCCTTGAGAATAGCTCCTATCTCCTCTCTATTGCTGCTGTCTGATCCAAATTTCTTCAAAAATTTAAAACGTTCCACTAGTTGGTTGATGCTGTTATATGAGATGTTAGGGTCGTGCAAACCATTTTTTTCTCCATTATTTTCTTCTTGGTCAGGACTATAACTAGGTAAACTGCTATCATCTACAGATTCCGGAGCATCACTTGACCTTTGATCCTTGTGTAGAGCTAATTTTTGTTTCCTTTGAGCATAACTTCTGTTAGGCGGAAATAACTTGGATATAACATTTTTATATTTCAGCCCTTTTGAGCTAATAATCTTCCCAGTAGCATAATACCCTCTTCTATGTGTGTTAGTATAGAGTAGAATCTGTCTATATAATTTCGGGTCTTGGGGTGAATATTTACAGAGCTTGTTTGTAAATATTAAATTAACCAATCCATCCGATAATGGAAAGCGCTCTTTGTCTACTATTAGGTAGTTATTTTCTATTTCGACAGCCTTATTTCCTAGAAAAATTTTATCTCCATCCTTTCGGGCCCCATATTTAATATTGGGCGTTTCCAAAAGAAGATATTTAATCCTGTTTGCATACATGCTGCTACAAAGAGATTAACCGCATAACTAACCCCTATTATCATATGTTACCACCTTTATATGTTCAAACGTTAATAGGCCAACATCAAACCATCATCAAACCATCGTCAAACCATCGTCAAACCATCATCAAACCATCATCAAACCATCATCAAACCACTCATAGGGTGGATATAGGATACTAATAGGACAGTCTATATTTGATAGAATTTTTGTTAATCGGTATAATATCCTAATCCGCTCTACACCACAACGTACCTGGTTATTACATTTAAATCAGACCCTAATAGCAAAACTGTTGCTCGAGAACCATGTACAATCGGAGCATAGGTTGTGTGGTGTAATTTTATTTGTTAGAAGTTGGAAATAAAAGCCATTAAAATATTTTTAAAGTGTATTTAATAAGCATACACATAATACGTACTAAAAATTTTTATTTTAAACACCTAGCTACATTTCTATGAACAATTTTTCTCATATATTTTAGTTTACTTGGAGCCTCTGTAAAATAAAATGCAGTTGTCTTGGTCATAAATTTGTCCTTCAAATACATTCCAAAAATGAATATTGCTATCAATTGCATCATAGGCAAGACTTCCAAATTTTGGTTCTACATTGATATTATATTTTTTAGCCCAATTCCCATACTATTAAAGTTGCTGGTAAACAGGATGCGTAATATTGGTTCTGTATAAATATTTCTTCAACATTGTTGATAATGGTCTGTAATTTATTGGCCATGTTTCTTATTTCGAAGTGTTTACCGAATATCTTCTCGTCGTATTTGGGCGGATTTTTAGTTTGCTCGTCAACGATTGCCTTTAATAATTAAAATCGTGCTTGTTCGTTTTAGTCTCCTGGTAGCAACTTTGGCAACAAGTTTTAAAATCATAGTATGCTATTCCCTTTCGATCTCTTTGTGGAATCTCACATACTTGGTAGCCAACCCCGTCTAAACAAATTTCACATTTCGGCTTCAAATCTTCGCGACAGTCCGAGCATGTACAAGGACGTCCAAAAAAACAGTTGGGCATTGTTATCGTTTCAACAAATCAACTAAGACTAATTGTTTAGGGATAATAATATAATAATATAGTAGTTTGAGAGGGTTAAAAGTGGAGGGGGTAAAATTATAGCGACTGTCTATTTTGTTACAGGTTTTTATGATAACAGGTGGTATTTCAACTAATAAAATATTATTGTTCTCGGTAAGTAATATATCCTAAAAATAATTAAGTCCGAAACTGTGTGTACATCTACTGCATACTAACCCTTAAATTATAGCTTTTCTAAACGCAGCTTATTCTTCTGAACGTACCCTTAGTTCCTAAACTTTTGGCGAACCGAGGTTATAAATAGAGGTGCCACAGAGCGATTCTGTCATTCTAGTTTTGTCAGTCGTAGAGTACAGACGTGTCAGTAAGAGCTCCGTAAAAATGGAAAAGTTTATTATTTTGAAAGATGCTATTCAAAAAGTTCGCCGATATAATATTACAGGCCGTAACTTGGAATTTAGGTTAAAGTCTATACCTGCAGATGCTGAGCCAGTTGGTTGGGTGCGGGAAGGAATCAACCAAATTGTTCAAAAGGCTACAGAAGATCTTCAACCGTTGGATCAAGTGGGTTTTAGTTTTTGCTCAAAGGACTTTAGTCGTGGTGAAGGGCGGCTTCCATTCAAACAGGCTGCAGAAATAAACTATGAAGATGTTTGGAATGTGATCAGTAATGTCTATCAGTCTAACTCGTTTGGCTTAAACACGGAATCTTTTTGCCTTAAAGTTACAACCGTGCGACTACCTACAGGCCAAGGGAGGGGGAGCAAATATAACAGCTTTGACGAAGAATGTGGTATGAGAAGGGGTATAATATCTATAAAAAATACGGATAACCTGTGTTTGCCTCGTGCTTTGGTGGTTGCTATTGCTAACGTCAACAAAGACAGTGACTTTAGCAAGGTAAGAAGGGATGTCGACAAAATTCAGACGAAAAGAGCCCATTCTTTGTTAGAAGATGCTCAAGTTACCATTCCTTCAGAAGGAGCCGGTATTCCCGAGCTACAGAAATTCCAAGTCTTTCTGCATGAATATCGGATAGTGGTTTACAGTTATGGATCAAAGGGGAGAGATGTTATCTTTGAAGGAGCTACCGAGAGCACCAAGAGGCTTAATCTGCTTCATCATGAGGGGCATTTCAACGTTATTACTTCCCTCACAGCCGCTTTTTGCTGTGGCTATTTTTGCGAGGAGTGCCATATTCCCTATGATCATAAACACAAACACAGGTGTGGTGGAATGTGTCCCGGTTGTTTTCAGTCACCAAAGTGTTCAGAGGGAGAAATTAAAATTAGTTGTGATGATTGTCATCGCTATTTTAGGGGAGAAGTCTGTTATAACAATCATTTACAGGAAGGATCTTGCGAAAAGAGTACTGTTTGTGCTAAGGTCAGAAGCTGCAAGACTTGTTTTAAAACTGTAAAGGGTAATAGAAATCACATTTGTGGGGAAATATTTTGTAAGAGTTGTAATTCTCACATGCCAGAGAATCATCTATGTTTCATTCAGCCCGATACAGGGAAACCCAAAATTAAAGATGTACTCTACGTTTTCTATGATCTCGAAACTCAACAAGAAGAGTTATTGGCAGATGGATCGCTTGTTCACCACCCTAATCTTTGTATTTCCAAACAATGTTGTGACGCGTGCATTAACGAGCCTAACCTGTGTTTCTGTCAAAAATGCGGATTTCGTACGAAGATAATAAAGAAAGATGTGATCAAAACATTTATCGACCATCTGTTACAGTTAAGAAAACAATTTAAAGAACTGATTGTAATTGCTCACAATGGACAGGCTTTCGACCATCAATTTATTTTAAATTATATATTGACCAAAACAGATTTAACCCCCGAGTTAATAATGAGAGGTACAAAAATTATTATGATGCAAATTGGAAACGTTAAATTTATAGACTCCCTAAATTATTTCCCTATGGCTCTAGCAAAATTGCCCAAGGCTTTTGGTCTTGAGGATAATTTTAAAAAGGGTTATTTTCCCCACTTGTTCAATACAAAAGCAAATACAAATTATGTTGGTCTTTTACCGCCTATTGAGTATTACTCCCCGGACACCATGAAAGACGAGGAGCGTACCAAGTTTTTGGAGTGGTACGAAGAACATAAAAATGATCATTTTGATATGCAGGTGGACCTCGTTGATTACTGTGTGTCAGATGTAGAAATTCTTACACGTGCTTGCTTGAAATTTAGAGAACAATTGATGATCACTACTAACGTTTGTCCCTTTACGGAAGCTGTTACCATTGCCTCAGCCTGTAATAAAGTTTTTAGACGAAACTTTTTAGAGCCCAACACCATTGGCATTATACCGAAAAACGGTTATAGATGGGCTGATAATCAGAGCAAAATAGCAGTTGAGTGGCTACTCTGGGAAGAAAATCAGAGGCAAATAAACATCTTACATGCTGCAAAGGGCAAAGAGGTTGTGTTACAGGGTTTAAAGGTAGATGGATATTGCTCCGAAACAAATGAGATTTTCGAATTTCAAGGATGTTACTTCCATGGATGCCCCTCATGCTACCATTTCGGTAGAAATGAACCCCTAGTTGATGATCCTACAGCAACCCTAAATTTACGGTACGAGGCAACCCAGACTAAAATATCTAAATTACAAGAACTTGGCTATCCAGTCAAAGAAATGTGGGAATGTGAATTTAGGAGAATTTTAAAAGACAATCCAGAGATTGGTGCTTACACTAAAACACACCCTCTATTGTTATTAACCCCTTTAAATCCTAGGGATAGTTTTTACGGAGGAAGAACGGGCAACGTTTGGGAATATTATGAAACCAAATGTAATGAGAAAATCAAGTATGTCGACGTATGTTCTTTATACCCTTGGGTATGTAAATATGGGAAATTCCCTATTGGACACCCTAACGTAATAGTTGGGGATGATTGCAAAGACCTTGATTTAACTAAAATTGACGGGTTAGTAAAGTGTAAGATTCTCCCCCCAAAAGATTTATATCATCCTGTTCTTCCTCAAAAAATGAACAGCAAGTTAATGTTTGTACTTTGTCGTACATGTGGCCAAGAGTTAAACCCAAATATTTGTAATCATAATGATCAAGAAAGAGCTTTAACAGGTACCTGGGTCGTGGACGAATTAATTAAAGCAGTTGAGAAGGGTTACGAAATTTTGGAAATATTCGAGATTTGGAAATACCAAGTGCAAAGATATAACAAACATGCTGGACAAGCTGGCTTATTCACTACTATGATGAACACATTCATCAAAATAAAACAAGAGGCGTCTGGGTGGCCTAACAAATGTAAAACGGAGGAGGAGAGAAATAAATATATAGAGGAATTTTTTGAAAGGGAAGATGTAAAGCTCGAATATGCCCTCATTTTGGAAAACCCCGGGTTAAGATCTCTGGCAAAACTCATATTAAATAGTTTCTGGGGAAAATTTGGTCAACGGGAAAATCAACCTAAAACAAAAATAATTAATGAACCTTCGGAATTTTTTTCAATGATGGTTAACCCCGGATTACATATTAATGGTATACTTCCTATTAATGAAAAAACCTTGGTTGTCAACTATGAACACACAGATGAAGCCTATGATCCCCTACCTACTGTTAATGTAGCTATTGCAGCCTATGTAACGGCACAGGCCCGTCTTAAATTATATTCATACCTTGAGCTGCTTGGTGACAAAGTTCTGTACTACGACACTGACTCTGTAGTTTATGTTTCAAAAATGATGGTGTGGATATACCAACTGGTGAGTTCATCGGTGATATGACAGACGAACTGGAAGGATATGGACCAGGAAGCTACATTACTGCTTTTGTTTCTGGAGGACCCAAGAACTATGCCTACAAGCTATTTTCGACAACTGAACAGGTGGAGAAAGTAGTGTGCAAGGTAAAGGGAATCTCACTTACCTATGAAGCCTCTAAATTGATTAATTTCGACTCCATTAAACAAATGGTTCTACAAAAATCAGATCCCGTTCCAATTGTCTCGAAGAACATTCGACGCACGAAGGACCACGTTGTGACGACCTGTACAGAAACCAAGCTTTACAGACCCAATTCTACAAAAAGAAAATTTCTCCCTGATGGTGGCTCTGAACCTTATGGATATAAGAAACAAAAAACCATATAATGTATATATATATATTGTATTAATAAATGAGATTTACAAATATTTTGTTTTTGATTTATAAATTTTTCATTCAAGGTTTTGCTTTTGAAACTTTCGTTTTACCCTAAAAATCGAAATGGGGTGCGCCTGGGGGACTCAGTTCACGTTCTGGCACCCTGTTGCGACCTTATTTAGCTAATTTATTAACTCATTAATACAGTTTCTAGATACCATAAGATTAATTATTAACTTTAGGTAAATAAGGTCAACCGGAAGTCCCCTAAATTCTTATACTTAATTAACCGTTCTAGTAGTATAATTTTTATATGTTTTAGACGGGCCAATATATTCAAGACATTTAAAGCAGGAACTAGGACTATACTATTATTATTTATGCACCTGGATGTAAGTACTTGATAAGCTTTTCTATTTATTTTCCCATGTAAACGTTTATTTTTAGAGGGTTTAAGACTCTGACTAAATATAATAATAATCCTGTTGTTGTCTATATTAAGAAATAGTAACTACCTATCTGACATGGCAATTTTTTAATCCTTATTGCCCTTTGGTATTTAGTGCCCCTACACGGGCCCCTCCTAAAATTTTACTGTCGTAAAATTTAATGAGCCTCTGCCCGTTCGGGTCCTTAGGGTAGTTTTATATCATATAGATCACACTACTTAAGTCGCAAATTTGAGTAGTTTAGGGAGTTTAAATAATTGTTAGGGTAGAAAAATAATCATTGTACCCCTGTTATTCTTTTAATTAGTAGCCAAATATGCATGGAATGTTAATAACCTAGTCTATTTTTATTAGTATACGGGAGCTGCAAATTACTAATGTATGATAGACTACCTAAATTGGGGTAAAATCCTTAAGTTATCATAATAAGTTTTGATAGTCTACTAATTGTATTGGAATCTAATTATGGATATTTTTTATCTATCTTATATCGTTACACTAATTCCTGTTCGTTAGAGGATTTAATAGTTTGTTTGCAATAAGGTCTATCGGTATGGTAAAAAGCTTGAAATAAATGCTAAATGGGTAACATTTTAACCGGTTTTCTAACATTAAACCATAATTATAATCGTTTTTATCAGTTCAAGAGCTGGTAAATAGGCGTTATCATATGTTTAAGGGTTGTTTTTAAGTACTTTTAGATGTTTCCTGTATATTTCTATACCGTTCAAGAACAATTCAGAGAAATTTTGGTCAAATATTTCATCTATATTTTAATATCCTTATTACTCAGACTTCTCCTAAACAACTTATGTATTAGCCTTGGCCGTGAATCTTGTAGATGTGTACCGGCTATTACCTAATGCAGCATTTCTATCAATAAACGTAGAAACTAGTTTTAAACTGTAAATTTGTTCAATTTAAGGAACCTAAATAATTGTACACAGTTATAAAAATAATGTATATATCTAAATTATTTAAATTTTTATTGTTAATTTGGTATAAAGAAGTAATAGTACAAGGGTTGAACCTACCCCTGGGGTAAATTATGTTTTTGGTATACAAGTATAGAGAAATACATACTCATGTATGTATGGTAGCCTATCAAATTTAATTTCAGTCGTCAATATTACATTATGACCTTCTAACTATGAGTAACTATTCTGTCTATTAATTGCAATGGAAATTAATTATAGCCGTCCTTTTTTATCTTATATGCCTATATTATATCGACTGCTCGTAATTTCTGTTGTATAATACAGGTACTTCATAGAGGTTTTGTATGTCTATAATCAAACTGTACATTAACAAATTTTAGGATAATATTGAAGACTTCATGATCCTCTCCGCTTCCCCGTAAGTAACTACATAGCGATAATATCATCAGCTAGGCAACGAGTTTATCTAATATGTCCAGTTGGCGCCATGGTAAAACGTTAGAATTGTAATCCAGTGACCCGGGATCGAATCCACACACAGGTAAAACTTTTTTAATCATTTAATTTCTGTTGGAGTCCCGCTTATTATTGTGGGTACCAGTTCTTGGAGATAGGGCTTGCAGAGCCCCGACTTGTAGACTTTGGGGCCCACAGAAAGTTAATACGTTAGTAGGTGAGGTTAGAGTACCATTTGTAACGGTTCTTGAAGATAGGTCTTGCGGAGCCCTGACTTGTAGGCTTGGTCCCCCGAAAATAAATATCTAAGTAGTTGAAGGTTAAGGTAATAGATGGCGTATCGCAGCTTGACCAATGGTACCCTTGGTAACTAGCGTCAAGTAAGAGTGGGCCAATGGTGACTAGTGTCCCAATTTTAGTTTGTGCCATTGGTAGTTAGTGGCAATAGTAGTTGGTGTCAGTAGTAGTTAGTGCCCCAAAAATTTCCCACGGTCGGCCACGCCCCTCCCCTAAAAAAAGTTCCCACGTTCTAGATAATATTCCCGCGGTCGGAAAATTCCCATGCTCTAGATAATTTTCTCACGGCACGCGCTAACCCCCAAAAATTTCCCGCTGTCGGCCACGCCCACGCCCCAAAAAGTTCCCACGCTCTAGATAATATTCCCACGGTCGGAAAAAAGTTCCCAGGCTCAAGTGTCGCCATGACTACTATGGTTCGTATAGTTTTGCGTCTAGGAAATAAACATGGTATTGTATGTCGGGAGAAATATAATCTTTAATAAAATTGATAACATCGTGTTCAAAATTGTTCTCGGATAATTGCACTGTAAGGCGTTTTTTCTATTCGAATAAAATTATTATCTTAGTTTTCGCGGGAAACTGTAAGACAGAGGTGCCGTAATTAACTGGGTCATCAGTTATGGGGATTCCAACTATAGGGTTTTGATCCGCGTTAGAATGCACTGTTGCATTTTCGTCGTCAAGTAGGTCATGGTCGGCATTGACGTCCTCGATGTTTTGTTCGTCATCTGTTTGTACAATAAGAGATACATTATCGTTGTTGTCTTTGTCTTGGTTATTTGACGTTTGTCCGAGAAGTTGATCAATTTGATCTAATTGATCAATGTCAATATTTTGGTTTTGATTATCGTTATTGTCTGAGAATAAATTTTCTATGTCGATGTAATCCGAATTTATTTCTTTTGTATGTATCTCGATACGCGAAAGTGCGTCTGCGTTACTATTAAGAGAACCTTTTTTTTAAATTATATTATAATCATACTCTTCTAATCTTATTCGCCAGCGCAACATTTTTGAATTGGGATCTTTCAATGAAAAAAGCCATTGGAGGGGCTTATGATCGGTTATAATATTAAATTTTCGTCCGAATAAGTACGGTCGGAAATATTTGGTGGCCCAAACTATTGCCAACAATTCTTTCTCGATAGTTGAGTAATTCTGCTCAGAATCGTTTAAGGTTCTTGAAGCATACGCTATTGGTCGATCTTGTCCAATAGGTCCTTGAGATAGTACGGATCCGATCGCGACGTTGCTTACGTCACAAGTCAAATTAAATGTTTTTGTAAAATCTGGGTACTGAAGGATTGGATCGTTTATAAGCAGGTTTTTACACGTTTCGAAGCAGGTTATAAATTCTTGATTATGTTCTATTTTCGCGCCCTTTTGTAAGCATTTTGGTAAAGGTTTTGTGATTTTAGCAAAGTTATTGATAAAACGTCTATAGTAACCTAATAAACCGAGAAAGCCTTTTATTTGTTTAGTAGTTGATGGTATTGGATAATTTTTAATTGCTTTGATCTTGTCAGGGTTGGGCTTAACTCCGTCAGGGGTGACTATATGTCCTAGATATGCTACTTCTTTTCTCAAGAATTCTGATTTGTCAAGCTGAATTTTGAAGTTTGAATCTCTAAGGCGTTGGAAAACTAATTTTAAACGTTCGATATGTTCCTGCAAGGATGTGGAAAAAATAATTATATCGTCCAGGTACACTGCACATTTTTCGTTTTGCAACCCTCGCAAATACACTGCGCAACTTATTTAACGCACAATCAAAAATTTGTCCCAACTTTGATCTTATGTATTTTCGTCATTTTTTGTTTGTTTTTATTGATTTTTTTGTTAAATTGTAGGCTTTTCTATTGTATATATTCAATCAGTCGTTATGCTAGGTTGCCCTTTTACATCTATTCTTTTGTCGTGTGCTTTTTTTTGGCAAACTTTTGTTGCGACTTGGTTTGGCATGATAACTTTTGTTGAGCAGAATGGCCCTGCGTGCAGGTGAGAACGTAGAGAAATTTAACGAGAATTTTATTTAGTAACAAACATTTTTTAAGTTAAAGTTGTTAAAGTGGTAGCCAGTCTCTAGGTAGTCTGTAGGTGCGGGGGCGGGGGGAGCGGATATGAGTGGATTGGATGTGGATGTTTGGGGAAAAATCTGTGGTCCTATAATACTTAGAGATCACTTTTGTTAAGTAATTTTGTATTGTTTCAATGCCTAGTTCTCGGTGCAAGAGGCGGGTAGGCGTAAATCTGGGGGCGTCGGTAATAATCCTCATAACTTTGTTTTGCACTAATTGAAGTTTGTTGTGATTGGTTTTGCACATGGTGGCCCAGGCAGGGGCGCCATAGAGCAAAACTGGTCTAATCATTATTTTGTAGAGATTAATTTTTGAAGCCATATTTAGTTTACTGTTCCTGTTGAGGAGGGGGTAAAGAGCCGCAACCTGTCCCTGCGCTTTGTGGATACGATGTTTAAGGTTATGTTTCCAGGTCAGCCTCTTGTCAAAGTCGAGACCAAGGTACTTGGCGTTATTTTGCCAGTTTATTGGGATGTTATTAATTGTAGGGCGTATAGGTGCCGGTAGTCTCGACTTTGAAAAAAAGACCGCCTGGGTTTTAGCCTCATTAGGTCGTATTCTCCAATCATGCATCCATTCTTCAATGATATTAATGTGATTTTGAATTTTGGCTGAAATCCATTCAGCACGCCTTGAGGAGGCAGTTATCGCCGTATCATCCGCAAACAGATATGTTTTAGTGTACCTATACTTTGGGAAGTCCGCTGTATAGAAAGTGTACAATGGCGGCGCTAGGGGAGATCCCTGAGGGACCCCTGCCTTGATATTACGAGTAGTGGAAGTACAGTTTTCGTGTGATACGGCGAATGTTCTGTCCTCAAGGTACGAGGCAATGAATTTGACAATATAATGTGGGAAGCGTGCCTTAATAAGTTTGAGAAGAAGCCCGTCGTGCCAGACTCCATCGAATGCTTTACTGATATCAAAAAAGATGGCGCCAGTTTTATGTCGAAAGTTGAAACCTGTCGTGATATCGGCCGTGAGTCTGGTGGCTTGGCGCACCGTGCAGTGAGCAGCTCCAAAGCCGAACTGCTCTGGTGGTAAAAGGTTGTGTTATATTGTAAAGTTTTTAAAACGTTCTAGCACAATAGATTCCACAACCTTGCCAAGACATGGAAGTAGACTAATGGGTCTGTAACTCGCGGCCGATGTCAATGGTTGCAGTGGTTTCGGTATTAAAATTAATTTTGCATGTTTCCATGCTGCTGGAAAGTGGCCCAGTTTAAAAATGGCTTGAATGATACCAGTGAAGTCGGCAACTGCCCCATACGGCAAACACTTAATTGCAACATTGCGCACCCCATCGGGGCCGGAAGCTTTTTTAATTTTTAGTTTAGCTATAAAATTGGCGACTTCCTCAGCGGAGACTGCTTCAGCGTTTTGGTCGTTAAAAAGGTTGCTAGGCATTTGTTTGTAAAGCTTAACCACTCTGGAGATCGTTGCATCTCTAGCCGGATTATGCGAGTTTTCATTAGTGAATTGTTTTTCCATGTGGTCCGCGAACATTTCGACTTTTAACTGTGGTTCAGAGACAATGCTGCTGTCCAGTGGGTTAATTAGCACCGATTGAGGCTTTTTGCCACCCCTAGTCAGCGATCTCGTGAACTTAAATACAGAATTGTCTACTAGTTCGAGACCACATGTTTTGTCCTCCCACCTTTTAGATTCATGGTTGGAGATGAGCGTTTTTATCTCTTGAGAAAGCCTATTGGCTTCGGCTTTGATGCGTGGATCCCCAGTAGCGTACGCTTGCTTAAGTTTTTTATTTTTAATTTTAATTTTAGCAGTGATCTCCGCCGGGAAGGCGCCAAATTTAGATTATTCAAGTGTTTTTGTGTTTGAAGCTTCTTTAACGGCCTTATTTATGTTGGCTGTAAGCCTGTGGACATTTCTGTCGATGTCCTCGGGTGTAGCGCTAGGAGGGAGAGGGGCATGTTTATCTATGTTGATTTTAAATAACGCCCAATTGGTTATGGTTTTTGTGTATGTTCCTCTTCCTCTATCGCGGGGGTCACTGTACTCAATAATCACTGGCAGGTGATCCGAGGACAGGTCAGAAATGGTCACAGGCTGAGAGAGTCTGTTTGTATTTTTAATAACAAAAATATCGAGAATTTCAGGTAGGCCATGTGTTGAAAAATGGGTGTGCGCTTCCGGCGGGAGAATAAAATAATTTAAATCGAGAGAAAAGTTGAATAGTTTTAGCCCTCGCGTGTTTTGGCCACGACAGCCCCAAATTTTATGTTTGGCGTTGAGATCGCCCCCTATTATAGTTTCATGGTTATTATTAAATATTTTTTCTAAACAGTTGCCATCAAAGTTCACCTACGGGCTACAGTATGCCGAACCCACATGCAGCCATTTATTATTTTTGGTTTTAATTTTTTACAAAGGTGCATTCAATGTGTTCACAGTCTATGGGACCTGGCACATGGAGAGCATAGACGTTCCTCTTGACCAGCACCATGGTGCCCCCTTTGGGTCTTGTTGGTCTATCGTTGCGAAAAGCGTTAAAGTTGGGGATCGTGAAGCGATCCCCCTTTAGCCATGTTTCTTGGATAAGAAGAACGTCTATGTTATGATTTTCGATAAAATTAAGGATCACCGGCTTTTTGCATTTGATACCATTTATATTTATGGTGGCTATTTTAAGGTACGCTGCCTCGAAAATACTAGCCATTCAGAGGCCCTCGTTTAAAAGATGGTAACATGTTGGAGACCTGCGCATTCATGACTTTGGAAAATTCACTCAGGAATGATTGCATTGTCTTCCTGAGTGCATTTTCCAGGAGATCAGCAATTTGGTTATTTTGGGACAGGTTATTTGCGTGACTGTTGCTGACGAGGTTGCTATTGTTTTGCTTACCCCACTGGAAACTATTTTGCGAAGTTAAGTTGGCATTATTTTGAATTTTTGCCGAGCTGTTGGCCGGATGTTTAAGACATTCACGAGAATTGGCGGAGTGGTTGGCGCCGCAGTTTGCGCAAAGCAGTGCCACGGGGTTGCCCTTTTCGGGGCAATCAGATGAGAAGTGATTCTTAGAGCATCTAAAACACTTTAGAGGAGCCGTACATTTAAATTGTGAGTGCCCCAAAAAGTTGGCATCTGTGACGCTGCGTTGTGCGAGCTTTGGATTTTTGCGCCTCCACTCGTATGCGCATATAGTCCAGAGAGGTAAGATTGAATATATGTTTTTGGTCTTTAGGGAGTATTACCAACGCTAGTGGCAATTTTTCCCCAGATTTTTTGCACCAGCGGATTACCCTGGTAGGCGTGAAGCCCTGATCCTCCAGGTCGCGCTTTATTTTTTCTTCTTCCCAAGTTTCTAGGACACCTCTTAGCACTACGTGCAGATCTTTTTCATCTGCGAATCTAAAAAATGATAAGGAATGTTATTTGAGTCTAGAAACTTGAGAATTTGTTGGTAATCCAGCGGGGTTGGAGGGTGGAGCCTCACGCCCTCAGGGACTGTGGTGGCATTTCCAAAGTTAATATTTTTAATTTTAAAATGGCTTGTAATTTGATTGTATTTAGATTTGTCTCTAAGTATTATGGGGGGGACCTTATGTTTTTTCTGTAGGGAGCCACTGTCATCATCAATAATTATTTGGTCAGGATTAACGCTATTGGAATTTTGAATTGGATTGAATTGTGAATTTTGGGTATTCTCGACTGTAATTTGATTAATATCATTATTTTGAGTTTTTGAATTTTTGTTGATGTTAAGAGTATTTGCTTTATTTGAAATTTTTTGCACTTTGGGGAGTGCAGAGTCCGACTCGGGATTAGAATCAGAATGATTTTTAGTTTTACGGTTTTTACGTTTACGTTGTCTATTTACTGTTTGGAATCCCGAGTCGGTCGCCTCGGACTCCATGTCGGTGTTAAGAGGGGTATTGATAATGACATTGGCTTCCACCGGAATGGGGGGCACCACCCGACTACCAAAAGGAGACTGACTTACCCTTAGTTGAATTTCCTTTTTTAGGTTGTCGTTCTCAGCTTTGAGATTGTTGAGCATGTCTTTAAATGCGTTCTCCTGTTGGGCCATTCTTGATCTAAAAGCCGTTTCTTGCTCTTCTAGCAATATTTTCCATTTTTGATCTCTTCTTTCTAGTTCGGCTTTAAACACTTCCATTGGCAGATACTCCCGCTATCGGTAGGCGGGTGTAAAGTAGTAGAAATGGCAGACACTACATTTTTCACTTTTACTTTACCCGAAAAACTTTCGCCGTCGGAGCCCGACGTAGACGCGTTGTCGACCATCGTGGCTAGGCACGAGGTCTAAAGTTTTAAAACACAGCACTGACTACACTTCACTTATACACACTCAGGTCCGTTAAGTCTCCTCTCTACTAGTCAACGGATGTCGGACGCAGGGGCATTACTTGCCTTAAGAAGACAAGCTTTGCCCAGCGAATTTCTTTCAAAAACACAGCAGAGGCAGGAGATGTTGTCACGACCGAAGCACGAACAGAACTCGCTTTTCTATTGAGAGTGTCACTGCGTTAGTTGTTTTGGTTAAAAAAGTTGTTGTGGTATTATACCGGGTGATAATAAAATGTTATTTTTTTTTTGGAAAATTGCAGACACCCTGTAGGGTATATTAGCTTTTGCCAGTTATTCCAATTATAGCTAAATTAAAGCCTCTAGTTTTGTTTACATTTTATTTTTTTATTTTTTTGTTTATCTCTGATACTTTATGAAATACACTGTTTTGAAACACCACGTGCTGTTATGACCTGAAATGCATTTATCGGAAACCTTAAACAGCTTGGAGGCTATGAAAAATCAAGTGACAACTGAAATGCATTTAGAAGGCTATGGAAAATAAAGTGAAATCTGTGTTATCGGTTTTTTGTTGACAGTCCAGCAAGAATTAGTGAATAATGGAACGGCAAAACAGAAATTTAACACGTGATGAATGTGTTCAGGCGGTTACATTACATGGTGAAGGGTGGAGTTACAACCGCATAGCTGGTAGGTTGGGAGTGTGGCACACAACTGTAGCGAGGGCAATTGAAAGGTTCGCAGAAACAGGAGAGCATTCCAGGCGGACCGGTCAAGGTAGACGTCGTGTTACAACTCCTAACCAGGATCGTTTTTTAGAGTAAGTGCTGTACGACAAAGATTTACAACTGCAAGAAATTTAAGATCAGAACTTCAAGGTGCAGGTGGTCCACTCATATGTGTTCAAACTGTGCGTCGACGACTAAGAGAAGAAAATTTAAGACCCAGGATTGCTGCTCGAGGACCCGCATTAACAGTAGATCATCGAAGAACCAGATTAAATTTTGCTAATGAGCATGTTAATTGGTTGGAAGCAGATTGGGAACGTGTTCTCTGGACTGACGAGTCGAGGTTTAACTTGTATAACTGTGACAGACGTATCCGCGTCTACCGCAGACCAGGTGAGCGATACAGTCAATGCAATTTTTTGCACACAACTTTATATGGAGGTGGGTCCGTCATGGTATGGGGTGGAATATCTTTGACGGGGCGAACACAGTTGGCAATTGTAAATGGAAATCTTAATTCTGAAAGGTATATTACAGATATTCTTGAAGAACATGTTGTGCCTTATGCACCCTATATAGGACCTAATTTTTTGCTCATGCACGACAATGCGCGTCCCCACACGGCTCGTATCGTAAGAAATTATCTTGCAGAAGTTGGAATAAATTACATAGAATGGCCAGCCCGTAGCCCCGACCTAAATCCCATCGAAAATTTTTGGGACTATATTGGTCGGCGGTTACGAAGTGAAGGACGACAACCACAAAATTTACAAGAATTGGCCGAACGTCTGGTCGAACTATGGGATGGCTTAGATCAAAACGTAATAAGAAACTTTATTTTAAGTATGAATAACAGATGTCGGGAGGTCATTCGCGGAAGGGGTGGAAACACCAGATACTGATTCTGTAATGAATTTTTTTTTTGTTAAGTTATTTATTGTTGTTTCCTTGATTAAAGCAATTCGTACATTTTAGGTTGCTTTTTTTTAGTTTTTTTAGCAATTACAGAGATAAACAAAAAATAAAATAAGACAATGTAGATAAAACTAAAGGCTTTAATTTAGCTATAATTGGAATAACTTGCAATAGCTTATTCTTGCTGGACTGTCCACAAAAAACCGATAACACAGGTTTCACTTTATTTTCCATAGCTTTCTAAATTGCATTTCAGGTAATAACAGCACGTGGTGTTTCAAAACAGTGTATTTCATAAAGTATCAGAGATAAACAAAAAAATAAAAAAAGAAAATGTAAACAAAACTAGAGGCTTTAATTTAGCTATAATTGGAATAACTCACAACAGCTAATATACCCTACAGGGTGTCTGCAATTTTCCAAAAAAAAATAACATTTTATTATCACCCGGTATAATACCACAACAACTTTTCTAATCAAAACAACTAACGCAGTGACACTCTCAATAGAAAAGCCTACAATTTAACAAAAAAATTAATAAAAACGAACAAAAAATGACGAAAATACATAAGATCAAAGTTGAGACAAATTTTTGATTGTGCGTTAAATAAGTTGCGCAGTGTTTTATCGATTACCCGTTAAAACGTCGCCGAAGGGCATGCGCAGATACTCGAAGTGCCCAAATTCGGTGCTAAAAGCCGATTTTTCGATATCTTTTTCTTCCATTTCGATTTGGTGGAAACCACTAGCCAAGTCTAATGTAGTAAAGTATTGGCATTTACCGAGCTTATCTAATATGTCACTTATGTTAGGAAGGTTATACTGGTCGTCTATCGATTTTTCGTTTAATTTCCTATAATCGACGACAACGCGCCATTTCTGTTTACCGGAGGCATCAGCCTTTTTTGGGACTATCCAAATGAAGTGAACTCCACGGTAAGTGACTTGGCCTGATTATTTTTTGATCTAACATTTTATTAATTTGGGATTCAACTTCGCGTTTATGAACATATGGGTATCGGTACGATTTTGTGTAGGTATATAGGTACTTCGTCCGTAGTGCGATTCTGATGTTTTATTTTATTGGTAAAGGTCAGGGGTGTATTTTCATCGTGGAAAATATCGGCATATTCGTTTATTAACTTTAAAATTTCGCGTTTTTCCTCGTAATTTAGGTGGTTGCGACGCACTTTCGTGTCTTTTCTTCTATATTAATGAGATATTAGCATTATGACGAATACCAACACAACTTACCACTTGGACCTTTTGTAAAACTAGAAAATCAATAATCAAAGCCCAGTTGAGTTATCCGTGCTCAGAACAGTGTAGAGGTTATAGTGCGTGCAATACACCGACTACCCCAGGAGAAAAAGGTTCGAGCGCCACCAAGTTTGGAAACGGACACAACTTGGAAGTCCCCGCGGCTTTATGGGCTCTACGCTACCCTGAGACGGTTAACCAACTACCAATAAAAGAAAGGCATGTGAGCTTAATAAAAAAAAAAATTCATATCATCAAACAAATTTATTACATCAGTAATGTGGAAATTGCTTTAGGTATAATTACCTTGGGTATAAATACTTCAAAAATAATATAATATAAAAAAAGATGAACCTGGATAGTGATCACGGGACCCGACAAATTCTTATTTAACTAGAACGTATACAGACAACCGAAAGGTTATGTAATAAAATAGTTAACCGGACTTTATGAAACTGATAGACGAAGGCAAGTAAAGTAATGCAATTATTAATTATTTAATAGTGGGTAAATAAATAAAAATTACTTATAACCTTTTGGTCGCTGAATGAAAGCAAATAACAAACTGGTGATACATTAATCTTTTTGCATATCTAGCCTAGGACTTATCTGTAGGTAGAAAACAGGTCAGTAGACAGAGGCAAGTAAGTGGAGTAGCCAGAAATGGAATAGTTGTTACACTTCAGGCCAGCTGCTGGTGATTGACCAATACATAGGATTATTGCCGGTACATAGGATTATTGCCGGTAGCTTAGACAATCTGCCGGTAACTTAGACGTTCACCGGTTACTAGGACCCTGATAAAAGAAACATTGCCTAGTACTTGCTTTATCGAACACGTGGTTAAGTCTCGTAAGTGAGATTACTTATTTTAAAGAATAACTTTCAAAATTATTGATTTAAATTAATTTTAAATTACCAAAGAAAAAAAAATATTCGTATACCACAAAATAATTTATTAAAAACATGAGTCAAGTTTTAAAAATAAATAAAATATTAAAAGAAAATCCACGTCGATAATAACGTTATATGATTTTTAAAGGACGGAATTAATCCAATAAAACCGAAAATAATTAAAGTTATTTGTGTGACGAATCACAAAATAAATATAGAAATATACAATAAATAATCTTACTTAAGAAATAAGATGAGAAAATATAACTAAAAGGCAAGGTACTTAAAAAAAGAAAATGAGCTACCATAAAATATACAGGCGCAGTGCGCATGCCCGAAGCATTCAATAAAATTAAATAAATATCAAGCAGCAAACCCAGAAACCAAAATAAATCAAAATTAAAACAATGGTAAGTATGCGTGACAAAATTTAAATCACTAAATATCTCGCATTGAAATGACTTCAAAATACACGCGAAACTGTGATTCGCTACTGGATATCGAATAGAAAAAATATAAAAATACAGAAAAATGTATGCACTGCCGAAAATATTAAATCTGAACAAATTAGCACAGGTCAACAGACTGTATAAAATTATAAAAGATAAGCTTGATTGGTTAGTAATTAAGGTTACAATAATTTATTACATAAGTCAAATGGCAAAGAAAAATAATAAAATAAATTGAACTTTTTTTTTTTTTTTTTTTTACAAAAAAGCGCATCAACCACCTAGGGTTATTAGCGCATGGGGTACTTAATTATGAATTTTACTGTCTCTAGGTTATATTTGGTCAAGTAGGCCGCAGTCTTTAAAAAAGTTTAATGTCTTTTGTAAGTCTTTATTAAGAACGTGTTGTAAACTGTCTTTCATGTCGTGTTGGTGTCTAATCGCGTCAAATTTGGGGCACTCGATTAAAATGTGTTTTACCGACAGAGGCACTTGGCACTGGTCACAAGACGGTTGGTTTTCTTTTGATAAAATATAGCCATGCGTGAGCTTTGTGTGTCCTATTCGGAGGCGATTTATTGTCACTTGGTCTTTACGAGTTTTTAGGTTGTTTTCGCACGGTTTGACACTACTTTTACACTCGCGGAGTTTAGAGGTCGAATTTATCCACTCATTTTGCCATGAGTTTATAATTTCTGTTTTAATATAATACTTAAAGTCACTAGTGATTGTATTTGGCACCATAATAGAATCTGTATCTTCAATTGCTGCCCGCGCGGCGCTATCAGCCTCCTCATTCCCTATAATTCCTATGTGCGATGGTACCCATATGAAACAGACTTCTTTTCCTGAGTTGTGGATGTCATGGAGGACTCTATATACCTTTTGTACCAGAGGGTGCTTAGAGTATTTATGGTTTAGTGAGCTGATAGCGCTTAGTGAGTCTGACAGAATAATATACAATCCAGGGTCTTCCTTTACAATGAACAGTAGTGCTTGTACAATTGCGTACAACTCTGCTGAGAATATACTCGTGTATTCAGATAGACGAAATTTCATAGTGAGGTCAGAAGTTACTATGGCAGCACCAGTTCCCTTGTTTGTTTTTGAGGCGTCGGTGAAGACCTTTACTCCATTAGGAAGATTGTCCAATATCCTAGCTAACTCGCTCTTAATTATATTTGGGTTGTTTTCTTGCTTATTGAACTGTGTAAGTTTTGTAATACATCTTGGTTTACTAATGATCCATGGAGGGGGTAACAAATGGTCTTCTTGAAAGAACTTGGGAAACTTTATCTTAAATATTTCTTGGTATTGATTAATACGTTCGTAAAATGCAGGTCTAGACCGCTTCTTCTTTCTGTATATTGAACGGTACCTATCCGCAAATACATTTTGGTTTGTAGGATTTCGTGGGTTTCCGGCTACAGATGCGGCATAAGAGAAAGAGAGATATGCCCTGCGAAGGTCTAGGGGGGGTTCGGATGGTTGACAGAGAATGCTGTTTACAGGGCTTGTGTGAAAGGCCCCAATAGCTAAACGTATTGCTGCATTATGAATGGGGTCTAGGAGTTTCAGAACAGATGACGTTGCGGAGTTGTACGCAATGGAACCGTAGTCGATACGTGACCGAACTATAGCTCGATATACTTTCAGCAAAGTACTGGTATCAGCGCCCCAAGATCTATTTGATAATATTTTTAAGATATTGAGTCCTTTGCGACATTTTAGGATTAGGTTCTGGATATGGGGTTTCCATGTAAGTTTTTGGTCGAATATCATTCCAAGAAAGGTGATTGTGTAGTAAAATTGTAATGATTGGCCATAGATCATAAGTAGGGGGGTAATGTTTTCTTCTTTTTTCGAAAATAAAATGCATTTTGTTTTTTCTGTTGAGAATTGAAAGCCTGTATACTGTGACCATTCTTCAAGTTTGCCAAGATGTCTGCATAATGCTGGTCATCGAGTTAATATGTTTCCCTTTAATGATAAGAACTAAGTCATCTGCAAATATTCTACATTTTACTGGTGCTGAGATATATTGTGTTATGCTATTGATGGCTACCAAAAAGAGGGTGACACTAAGTACAGAGCCCTGAGGTGTACCATTTTCTTGGATTGTTTCTTCGGAGAGTATATCATTAATCCTTACTTTAAAACTTCTACGTTGGAGAAAACTTTGAATGAATTTTAACATGTTTCCTTTGATGTTCCAATCCGTGAGTTGTTGTAGGATTCGATATTTCCAGGCTGAGTCGTATGCTCGTTTAATATCAAAAAATATGGCCATACATTTCTGTTGGTTAAGGAATGCTTCATGGATCTCCGATTCCAAGTCTATGATATTATCTTGGGTTGACCTCTGCTTACGGAAACCACTTTGTTCCGGGGTGATTAAGTTTTTCTTTTCCAGGAACCATGATAGTCTATTATTAATAATTTTTTCCAGCGTTTTGCACATTACACATGTAAGGGAGATTGGTCTGAATGAATCTGTCTTATTTAGGTTTTTGTCTTGCTTTGGCACTGGGATAATTGTCGCTTGTAACCATAGTTTCGGAAACTTGTTTTTTGTCCAGATATAATTGTACATATCTAGGAGGAAATCTTTTCCGCTTTCTGGTAGATTAGATAAGAATGTAGCAGGAATGTTATCCGGTCCTGGACTGCCATTTTTAAGGTTTCCTAAGGCTTCCTCTAGCTCATCTCTGGAAATAGCTACATTGAGTACAGAATTACGGTCATCTTGTACTGAAAGAGGAATCTGTTCACTACTGCGTTTGAATCTCAGGAATTCATCGGAAAAGTTTTGGTTACTGGAAGATCGTTCATATGTTTTTGCAAAAACATTGGCTATGTCAGCGCTATTTGTGATAGGGACGCCATTATTAACTATTGAGCGGACGGGTGTAAATGTGTTTTTGCCAGTAATCCGTTTAATTTTGTTCCATACCTCTCTGGAGGGCGTCGATGTTGTTAGGGTGTTGATACATATTTTTCCCATGAGTCCTTTTTACTTTTTTTAATTATAAATCTTGAGTATGCTCTATGTTTTTTTAAGTTAACCATATTCTCTTGGGTTCTTTCTTTTTTATATTTATTTAGGGCTTGTTTGTATAGCTTAATGGATGTAGCACATTGGTCGTTCCACCATGGGACAGGGTGTATTTTCGGGTTATTTGAGCACTTTCCTATGGCCGCTTCTCCAGCTTGTATTAGAATTTCGGTGAATGTTTCTACTAGAGAATCGATTCCGTTTTTATATGTAAGTGTTTCAATTTTATTATCGACCAAGGTCTGGTATTTAGGCCAGTCTGCCTTCTTTGTGTTCCACTTTAATGGATAAGACGTACTGTAGGAGGTGGATGTATCGGTGATGCTTATAGGATAGTGATCACTTCCATATAGGAAGGGAAGGGTTGTCCATTGAAGAGATGTGGACAGTGATGGGTCGCATAGACTGAGGTCAAATACTGACGAGTGTCCAGTTGAGACATTGAAGTGTGTGCCTTCTCCGTTGTTTAATATAACTAAATTTGATAAGTCAATAGCATTGAATAAATCTTTTCCTCTACGATCTGTATTAACACATCCCCATATTGCATTGTGACAGTTAAAATCACCGATTATCAATCGTGGAGCTGGGATTTGTCTTAGGATATTCGCAATATCGTGGGCACTAAAATCTTGTGCAGGGGGGATATAAATATTACAAACTGATATTTTCTTTGAAAGAGTAATACTTACTGCTACTACTTCTAAAGTGGAGTTAATAGGAATTTCTTCGGAGCTAATATCCTTACGGACAAATATGGATACGCCACCACTTGCCTTGTCTTGGTTTTGTCTAATTTTATGAAAACCGTTAAAATTTTTAGGACAGTAAGTTTTCGTTCCTTTGAAATGTGTTTCTTGTAGTCTTATAAGTGTAGGGCTTTCTTCTTTAATGAGCATTTGGAGCATTTCTTTATGGGAGAAGTATCCATTAATATTCCACTGTAAGAAAGAATGACATTCTGAAGCCATAAGGGCGGTGTTTAATATAGTGTAGATTTAAGTTAATAAGGTGTATCTTGAGAAACGTCGCTTTCCGTGCCCGAAGTCAATCCGTCAATGTGATTTCTTATCTTTTTCTTGAATTTGGTGCATCTGCTTTTAATGGTACGGTCAGTAAGGTGTGGATATATCTTTTCTAACATGAATTGTAGTGCAGGGAGATCAGTGGTGTAGTCTAGCGTAATACTAATGAGGTCTTGTTAGCCTTGGATGTTCGAGAATAAGTCAGTAAGTTGCTCATGGGTTAGTATGAATGGCGGTGAGTGGGCTTCTATGATTGGTTTTAGTTTGCTAAAAGGGTTTTCTGTAGATGTGCTTGTTTTAGGAAAATCGTGTTTTGCTTTTTTGGTGATATGGTTTGGTTTTAGGAATAAGTTTTGCTCTTCTTCATTTTTGTTTCTGTTGGTATCGACCGGGGGAGATAAAATGTCATTTAAATTTCTCTTATTTACTGTCTGCTTGCCATCATTTCCTATATTTGTATTTAAGCCTGGTAGGGGTGTTTCTGATAAGGGTGTTATATTTTCTGGTATGTTTATGGGAGGTCGGGGGTGTTGAGATTCCATATCTTGGGTATTTGTTATTCTTTCTGCTGGAATGTTTTCGGATAGTGTACACTGAGAAGCAATGTGCCCTGACTGTTTACATTTAAAACATTGGTTGCTATCAGTAGATAGAAATATTCGATATTGTGTGCCTTCGTAGAGGATAAGGATGGTGTCAGGAGCATGTGTATTTTCGGATGGAGATATATACACCTGGCGACGAAAGCTTAAAATATGGGAGTATTCTGGGTTCGAGATGTTTATTCGTATATACGAGATGGGAGAAATTAGTTTTAGTCCCAATTTTTGAAGCTCATCTTGTAATATGCTATTTGGAATTGTCGGGCATACATTGGATGATACTAATCGTTCTGAAGGTGTAACTAAGCGTCTACCGTATAAAATTTCGTTGTTAATTTTAATTGGTCTGTTCTCATCAATAAATTTGTCTACATTGTTTTTGCCGGATAGGTAGATGCAGATGCGGTTGTTTGAGATTCTTGACGAGAAAGTTATGTTCTTGGGGCCGACAAGAGGTCCCAAAGCCAAGATTTAGTCTAAAAGTTTGGAATCTTCGGCGGCATTGAATATTATAGCTTGTTCTTTTCTTGGGCTTTGCTGTTGATTAAGAGCAGTAGCATAGGATTTGGATGAAGTTGAAGGGGTTTCTGTGGTTGAGGGGTTTAATCTGTCAGGGAGTGTACTATTTGAAGTAATATTCATGGTTTATACTTATTACTTTTCTTCTTTCTAACCATTGAGATTTCAGTTAAGTACGTCCCTGTTCTACTGGCGCGTGCCGAGGCGTGTGGCTAGCTCCAACAATGGTGTGGCCTTCCCACCTTTGAAATGAACGGAGGTTGCGCGCGCCGCTTTGGTTTCCTCGTGTGTGTTTTATTGTTTTTAGTAGGTAATATTATTAGTTGTGAGCCTACTTACAGCTTTTCTAGGTGTCTTGAATAGTATAATAACTAACTTATTATGTTTTATTAATTTAGATAATTAAAGAGTCGGGTTAAATCGGTTTAATCACTAGGGTTAACGATAACAATACTATAACCGTCACCGTCAGGACCGGGATCTAAATTGAACTTGTTATTCATAATTAAACTTTAAATTGCTAGCTAAACTCACGCATAACCATAGGAAATGCTTTACAAAAATAAAAGGCATAAGGCAGCTATGAAAGAGAATATTTTCTCCAAAATTTTAAGCATTGTACACTTTTGTGTACAATGTACACTTTTGTGTACAATGTACACGTGTGTTGTACAAATGTACAAATGTACACAGCCCTGCCATATACTTAGGTCACCACTGAATAAAAAAAATATTAATTAAATACATCGAATTAAAAATATTAATTAAATAAATCGAATTAAAAATATTAAACATCACTGCTAGCAATAGAAAAAAAAAAGAAACATTAAATGTACAAAAATAACAATGAATGCATAAACCAACAAATAAAATCAGAAAGTTGTAATTATAAAAGCTGATCTCCAAAACTATTTATTATATATATTTTAAATAAAACAAAATATTCAGCTTGTTTAATTAAATTAGCTTTAAAATGGCTAATGAGACTATTTTAAAGCTTAAACCACTTAATTGAATCAACAGTAAATTGCTAATGGGACAATTACACGTTAAGTCAATGAAAGGAACAAACAAAAAGAATTAGTTAACATTTCTGCATTTAGCCAGTCAGAAAAGGAGGAGAGGAAACCACAGGTTCTTAAAATTCCTTTGTGCTTGCTTGGTTGATGCACGAATGCATGAACGAAGCTCGTACTGAGACAGGATTGCTTTACATATAGCGTTTTCCATTGACATAACTTATAATCAAAGGTAAATATTATTTACACAACATGTAAACTTTTTAAAAGTAATAATTAATTATCATTGCTCAATTGTACCGGGTGTTCCACCTAAGGAGGTAATCGGCTATATCTCAGAAAGTAATAACACTAGGACTTTGGGAGAAATATATATCCATAAAAGCGGCCAAGAGAAATTGCTGGAAATCATTTTCAAGTTCGAAAAATGACCGCTAGGGGGCGTAAGAGAACTTTCAAAATAGAAATGCCTATTTTCTCTTGATTTTTCCTAATAAAAATATGTTAAAAATATAAGTATTGTATTCTTCATAAAATTATGCAACTTTATGTTAGGAATCGTTTTTTTCTATTTTCATTAATAATGTGGTGGGAGAAGGTCAAACCTTTTTTCTTTCAAACGCTGATATCTCTGCTTTGGATAAACCGATTTTATTTAACTTGGTCTTGGAAAAAAAGCCCTTATTTTCCTCTACACGTGGATCTATTAACTATACCATATTGATTCTGATGGTGGCCACTAGATGGCGTTTTTCCGTAATTCCTCAATGAATAAGGATTTTCTCAAAAAAATCAAATGTTATGATATGACGTTTTCATCATATTTTATTTTACTCTTATAAAGGCTATTAAATAGTGGAATAAAAAATCCAGGTCCGCATTTAAAATAAAAAAGTTGATGATGGTCGCTCGAATCCGAAACGTCAGATTAAAAAACTAACCCCATCAGCTTGTAGAGGAGGAAAAGTTGCTATAAGGAACTGAAAACCGCAACGTGATATATTTTGTTAAACTAGAGAAATTAGGGATAATAATAATTAATATGGAAAAATAGGCCATTTTTTAAAACATTCATTAATCAATTAAATCACTGGTTTTTTCTCTAGTTTAACATAAGATATTACGTTGCGGTTTTCAGTTTCTTTTAGTAACTTTTCCTCCTCTACAAGCTGATGGGGTTAGTTTTTTAATCTGACGTTTCGGATTCGAGCGACCATCATCAACTTTTTTATTTTAAATGCGGACCTGGATTTTTTATTCCACTATTTAATAGCCTTTATAAGAGTAAAATAAAATATGATGAAAAAGTCATATCATAACATTTGATTTTTTTGAGAAAATCCTTATTCATTGAGGAATTACGGAAAAACGCCATCTAGTGGCCACCATCAGAATCAATATGGTATAGTGAATAGATCTACGTGTAGAGGAAAAGAAGGGCTTTTTTTCAAGACGAAGTTGAATAAAATCGGTTTATCCAAAGCAGAGATATCAGCGTTTGAAAGAAAAAAGGTTTGACCTTCTCCCACCACTTTATTATTGAAAATAGAAAAAAACGATTCCTAACATAAAGTTGCATAATTTTATAAAGAATACAATACTTATATTTTTAACATATTTTTATTAGGAAAAATCAAGAGAAAATCGTCATTTCTATTTTGAAAGTTCTCTTACGCCCCCTAGCGGTCATTTTTCGAACTTGAAAATAATTTCCAGCAATTTCTCTTGGCCGCTTTTATGAATATATACTTTTTCCCAAAGTGCTAGTGTTATTACTTTCTGAGATATAGCCGATTACCTCCTTAGGTGGAACACCCGGTACATTCAAATCCAAACACTCATATTACAACCAATCGAACTTAGACGGGATCAAATGGGAATCAATAATAAAACGAATAAAAAGATTATTGATAATACATATAGGTTATCGTAAAACTGTGCTAATCGGCCTTATTCAGGAGTCCCTTGTTTATTGGTTATTGAAAAATATCTAAGAGAAATGGCGGATCCGTATTCTGGTGGTCCCTTGGTTATTTCAGTTATCTGTTATTTTACCAAGGTCATTTGAAAATCTGATATCTGAAAATTATCCAATTGTTCCTATTCACAAGGACAAAATTATTCAATAACAGTTTTCTGTTTTTCAATATTTAAAATAGTTGAGGGAACCACTATTTTCGAACTTGGATATTGATTTCTTTGGGTTTAAAATTTGAAAAATGGCCGATGTATTGAATTTTCCCTTATTAATTAATGCAATAAATAACGAAATCGAAACGTAAGTAGCATTACTTTTCTTTTGAAGAGAAATTTTAATGTAATTTATTTTATATCTTGTAGTATCTTGCACAATCGCCAGTTAAGGCAGACCCGAAATGCTTCAGATCCTATGGACTTACCAGATGGATTATTTCGAAAAATCTATCGGTTTAATAAAGATACATACAGGTACTTACTTAATAAAATCAATCCCCTCTTACCAGATGTGGAAAGGGAAGGACTATCAATCCCAAAACATCTAGTAGTTTTATGTGCACTGCACTTTTATGCCCAAGGAAGTTACCAAAAGGGGGTCGGCTAAGATTTTAATTCACCAATGAGCCAGCCCTCTGTAAGTAGGTGCATAGAGTTGGTAACAGATATTTTAGTGGACCATTTTGGGAACAAAATCAGATTTCCCTTAACAGAAGTTGAAAGAGATGCAGAGAAAGCGAAATTTTTTAATGAGTTAAATGGGTTTCCAGGTAAGATGTTAAAAAGGTGGTGTACCTATATCATAAAATATTGAAATTTTTATTGTAAAGCAAAAAAAAAGGCGTTATATTTGCTATGGTTTTTTAAATACTAATAAATGATTTGTATAAGTTTATACAGAACAGATTTATTTTTATTTTAAATAACTGTCTTAAAAAACAATTACTTATCTAATATTTTGTTATAAGGTATAATTGGAGTAATAGATGGAACTCATATTCGTATTCAGGCACCACCAGTAGATGATGAAGATTTTCCAGCTATACTATTTTATAACAGAAAAGGCTACTACAGCATTAATGCCCAGATAATTTGTGGAGCTGACTACAAAATTTTGGGAGTTAATCCTAGATATCCAGGTAGTGTCCATGATTCTGGTATATGGGCCACAAGTGTAATAAGAAATCACTTACTACAAAATTATAATAATGGTGACAGAGCAAGCTGGCTTATTGGTGACAGCGGATATCCCCTCGAGCCTTGGCTTATTACATCTTTTATAGGAGAAAATCTAAACGAAAGTGAGAGACAGTTTAATATTACATTGAAACGTGTACGTAATATTGTTGAAAGAGTAATAGGGATACTAAAAACACGATTTAGGTGTTGTTTTTCACATCGTACACTTCATTACGGTCCTGTAAAAGCAGCAAAAATAATTTCTGCATGTTGCATTCTGCACAATATTTTAATAGAACAAAGAGATTTCTTAGAGGATGATCAACCTGCAAATGAGGACAATTTTAATGAGCCTGCTAATCAACTTGAGGTGGGAAGAAATTTCTTAAATCAAGGTAGAATGACTAGAGATAGAATTGTACAAACATATTTCTAATTTAAAATAATTTTTTATATTAAACACAATTTAATAAAACACTAATGTTAGATCGCACAAATATTTTAACTATGGTTTAAAATATTTGTGCAACCCAGCACAAAAAGTTTAAATTTGTTTTTTTATTAGAAACTTTTTATAATAGGTACATACAAACATTGTTTCGCAAAAGTGACAGATAGATTTACAAAGAATAGGCTTATATTAAATAAAGATAAAACAAATATCTTTTTTAAAACAAAACAGTCAACAGTAGAGAAACCTTCAACTGTAGAACTAGATAAAGACGTAAACTTTTCAGAAAATATTAATATATCTCTTTATAGACTGTACGAGTACATTAAATGACTTTTCAAGCTGTATACAACTTTTAAATAGTTTTTTCTGTGCAATTATAAAACAGGCAAAAACATTGTTAATTCTTTTTAGGGGGCGTAATCTATGTCTTTGTTTTCTTGTGCAAAATGACAATTTTTGCTTTCCATTTTTGGTTGCAGTTTTTCTTTCCAGCTGAGATGCAGATGTTCCCTAAAATTATGTTTAATGTCTTGGCCAGGTAGCACACAAAAGAATTTATTTTTACAAATTGAGGAGCTGAGAGTAGGTGGTTTCAGCTAAATGCCACTCCAGTTAAAAGTATGAAAAATAATAAAAGTCTAGCTTGCAAACTACCTTTTTATTTATTGGTACTCCTAATTCTTGTACCAGAATACCAGTAATACACAATTTACCCAAGACCTGCAACAATTGCTCTTCAAGATCAGTCAAAACTTTAGGTACTGGCAAGCCTCCACCTGTAAGGTGTTGTTCCACATATATCTCTCTTGCTTTTCTTTTTGTATAAGTTGCCCAGTTCCAAAAAGCCTGTGAATTAAATTTGAAAATACCCAAATAAGGAATTTTATTCTTTGTTGCTATTAAACCTTGTAGTTAAAATATGTAAATCTAATTCTTTAAAATAGTTCAGGTATAATCTACCTGTTGCCAATCTGGAATACTTTTAATGGATCCATATGGAACCATATTAAGTTGTTTACATAACGAATCAAATTCTTTCTTTCCATTTTTAAGAAACTGAATGTAAAGCTGATACTGTTCATAAATGATTTTTTTTTATCCTAAGAACAAATATGTAGTGTAAGTATTTCCAACATATGTAAGTATACATTCTATAAAAAAATCATTGTCAAGTTTGAATAGGAAGGCATAAAAGGGTACAAAATTATTAACAGACATAGATTAACCCCTATAAAAGAATATTTTTAAACTTGTTCTAAGGTAGGGAAACATTTTTAGGGAAAATTTACTCCTTTCTAGATTCTGTTATATCACAGTATCTGTTTATGGCTTTAGCCACTTCCAGAATTGAATCTGCAATTCTATCTAATTTTTCTGAATTTTCAGCCACAGCTTGACTATATGCATTACAAAGTACATCGCCCGTAGTTTTCCTTATTCCTGTAAAAAACATTTAAAAAAAAAGTGGTAAATCATATGTAGTACCCTCGGTAGTACCTATACATAACATATGGAATGATAAATTGTTTTTATAGGAATGAGACGCAACAACCACATTTTTATTAAAAAGAAGTCCAAAAGACCAGGGTCTTTCAGCTTTTAATTTACAAAAAAAAATAGTAAATCACATCTTTTCTTTTTTGAAGAAAAGTTCTATTTAATAAATAATCAGTAATTTTACCACATTTTAAACTAACTGTGCGTTAGGAGTTGTTGCCAAACTCCCAAATACTTAAGATTACATATACATATAAACACTTACTTCCTTTTTCCCGGGTCTTTTTTGGAGTGTCACTTGTAGGTACTTCCTCATTTTCATCAATATATTCAATAACAATGTTTTCATTCCCGTTAAACTCTTCCATTTCTGTTTTGGTTGTTGCGATCTAAAATAAATGTAGTTATACTAAGTATAATAGCACGCCAAGCGTACCAAAATACCTTTTAAAATATTAAAGTGGAATTATTTCTTGTATATAAATTATTCAGAACCGAGGCAATCCAGAATAATGAAGGTAGAAAACATAAACAATACATACATATGAATTTTCCTGGAACAAAATGTACCTAGCAGTAGAAAGCCGATTCACTCAATAAGTCCCTAATTATGAACTCTTGGATGTTACACGGAACTATAAGTGTACTCAAACTTACCAGGTTATCAGTGGTTGATTTTTGCTCATTAATTCCCTTTTCTTCAATGTTCAGCCCAGTCACGGCACCAGAACCAAACATTTTAATTAGTTTCTCTTCTTGAGAATTTAAGGTTTTACCCTCCCGGGCTTTTTTTCTAGTGGAGGATTTCCACTCTGTAAAAGTCTTAAAGACAAATAAATATTTATACTAAACAAATCGGTACCTATAAATAATTGTTACTTACCTTTTTCCATGACACGGAATCTCTTATTGGGCCGTCCCCACATGAATTTAGGAGACCGGCTAGTTCCTCCCATTTTTCGTTTTGCAAATGCTTATCGTCTGACGGATTTAATTTTCCTGTAACCATAAATTTATTTTTTTCTACATAATTAGTGTATATCTCAAATTGTTTTTTCGACGTTCTCTTTTTTGTTACACTGGTAATATCCATGTTTCTTTACAAATACAAAACTCACACAACAAAACTTTAAAAATTTGAAAGAGAAAGAAATAAGCAAGCAGTAAAGTTAGGTTAATTTGTCGACAGTTTGTACAAAACGAGCCGCAAAAATTAAAATTCCCTAGATAAACCACTGTTGCCAGATTTTTTCTTGTTTAGGTTTCAGATATCAGATTACCAATTTCAATGTGGACACATGAATACCAATAAAATTTAACATTGAAATATTTCAATAACAGATATTGGAACTTGGCAAATTACCAATGATCACCTGAATAAGGCCGAATAGGTCACTAGTGAGATTCAAATTGAAATAAAAGAATGAAAAATCAGAATAAAGTGAGTTCGTAACTTGAGCCGAG
This sequence comes from Polydrusus pterygomalis, assembly GCA_963969555.1. Classification (NCBI taxonomy): domain Eukaryota; kingdom Metazoa; phylum Arthropoda; class Insecta; order Coleoptera; family Curculionidae; genus Polydrusus; species Polydrusus pterygomalis. The sequence goes on from OZ018379.1 coordinate 88,136,270, forward strand.
ACCATGTGTCTGTAGTTTTGTTATAGCTGTAGAAAATATCAGGAACTTATAGAAATAAGCTATTGCTGTCAATAAAAAGAGGCAACCATAAGTATAACTTCTTCTAATTAAGAGTGAGATAGTAATAGACCCCAATAACTACGGGTAATTGGAAAAATATAAAAAAGTGTATCGAAGCTGGTCGATATTTACTGAACTGAATACTAAGGTACTTTGTATGTACTGTGTGTAATTTAGAGAAGCTATACAGGCATAATTCCAGCTGATTTTATGTAATACATTATTAAATAGCGAACTGTAATGATCTCAGCTCGGTCTCCGAGCACACAAATCTGACTTAAAATATTAATAAAATTAACAGCTTCCCGCTGAATATAATAAATTGAAACATCCTCTGTAGGCTTGCTTAATAAAATAAAGTAATTTTTGCTAGTGGGATATTGAACTTATTTTTCCTCGGGTAACTTTTTAACGGCCCAATGGAAATATGAAATTAAAATAAAGCAAATTGATTAATAAATGAACGAGTGATCAAAAGTGGTAAAATGAGTAATAAAACATGTGTAAATCATGGGAAAACTTAGAAAACTCACCTCTTAAGCTCTACGAGGGTACATGTGATTGACTTCGTTTGTCGATTCCAAAAATTAACTCATCCATACGGATTTCAGCTGCAAAACTTCCACTAGGGGATAGCCAAAAACTCGAGCTACATTAACTTAGAGGGATTGGAACAAAACCACTTTACAGTGAGGGGATGACACCCGATCTCCAACCGGTCCTCTTTTCTTGGAAGACAAACGTAAAGTGAAGTCCAAAAAAATTTTCCCCACCCAAGAAAATTAAAAGTCAATCTGTCAAAAAAAACACTTCCGCTCCGAACACAAACAATATTGTCACAACTGTGTTTGTTGCGACTGAGACTTCGTTTTGGTAGAAGTCTCTGGGATCGACTTTAGAGGGAAAGTAAATTTAAAAAATGCAAATTATAAAAATAAAATCTATTAATCAAAAAACATAAAATAAGGGTTGGTTTAATTTTGAGTATTTACAATAAAAGGTTTTACTACTTACTTATTTTACTCTGGAAGACTCTTCTCCCGACCAGCGGGCACATGTCGTACGTCATTTGCTCATGACAGGATTTCAAGAACGACTGCCTATGTCTTTTGTTATTCAATGGTCAATGCTACATCTTAGGTCAGCACAATTTTGCTCACTCCGTAGGTTAAACAAATTATGTTGACTACTAATTATAATGCAAGTTCACTGAACAACAAAGTGTATATTCGTCGCTTTTGCTTTAACGCGAGTTTTCCGGTTTAAAGAAATATGATTTTACAATAAACTAAATCAAACGCAAAATTTATCAAATAAATAAATTACCAAATTTCGTATCGTGACATATGCCCCTTGTTCGCAAAAGCTGGACCCACAGCTTTATACAATTTATATAATAATCAGATACAATAATATAATATATAGGTTGATGGAATGAGCCACCCTTAAAAAAAATAGCAATTAATTACGAGACATCGTTAAAATTTACAAAAATGGGTTTAAAATAACCAAGAAATAATTTACAGCAAAAATTAAAGTTAAAAACCTCTAAAATAAAACTATGTTAATAATTCTAAATAAATCTTAAAAAATAAAATTTCCAGAAAAATATTTAATTTCTGTTATTTTTCGCTTTTTTTTTCAAACTTTTTTAAATTATTGATTATAGTATAATAACTTATGAATTATAATAAGAACTAACTACATATAAGATAAAAAAATAATTCCCAAGATAAATTCCTAATACCAATATGATTAAAAACTTTTCATATTTTTTTTTTTTGATTCTTCGCATAAAATTCAAACTTAAGGTCAAATAAAGAAATGAAACATTAGTTTTGAAACATGTTGGTATTTTACAAATACGTTGTTAAACTATTTGGCAAATTGCATTAAAGATTATTTTATCAACTTTTCAAATTTAAAAGTCAGTAAAGTTAATTTTTATTTTAACGCACACTTTTCAATCTTCTAATAATAGGTATCCAAGTTTTTGACACACGCAATTTAATATTACCATTAACAGCACAGCACACCTGAAAACCTAGGGTTGACTTATAGGGCAATTTTCATTTCAAAGTTACCCAGACGCGAACATAGCGCACTACCTCGTTCCAGTAAAACCATGTCGTGGTTGTGAACATCAGGCACGATGTTGTTGGAAGGCTTTTGGAGCTATTTGGATCGATGCTTGGATGTATTTATCTCTACTGCGTCCTGAATGCAAGGACAACTTTCGAGAAACCATTGTAGCCACTGTTACATAACTTATGTCCGTGGTGATAGTGATAGGTTTGATTGGCATCGTCCGTCTTGCTCTAAGGATGGCTTGTTGCGTCCCTTACGGTATACAGCGTGGTGCATGTTGTTTGTTGGCTTTCAGAATCCTCTGCCACTGGTTGTGTCAAAATGTTCATGAAACAGAAATTCAGTGCGTATCAAAACTTATGATAAATGCAATGTTATCTACATAAAATTATTTCAAAATACAAATATTTCTGTCTACTAGTTTCTAGCATGCAAAATTCAACAATATTATTTCTTAATCTTGCACTATTTTTATTTTTTGCATCTATAGTAATGCTTAACTTCGCATTTTCAAAATATTTTTTTTTTTCTTTAATACAGCAACTTAAAATTAGATGCTGTTGAACGTTTGAGTACACTGATTCATTTATTGTGAATTCCATGCAAATTGGAAAAAAAAATATTTTTACTTCTAAAGTATACCTTGATATTTAACTTTTAGCATACCTAGGATTATTTAAACTAAAAGAAATAAAAGAGCAACTTTTCGGAGTGAAGAAAAATCAAGTAAGATGTTATTAAGTTTCACAATATAGATCAAGTTACTTAAAGGTCATATTTAGAGCATAATTCAACTATCTTATAAGATATTATATTTTAAAAAATTGGTCTAGAACGTATTACATCAGAACTTGTTTGCGAATGTAATTCACGCAGTATCTACAAATATCAGAAATTGTGTACATTTGTAGATATCCTCTTAAGGAATAGACATATCCATCTGGTCTGGTACATTCTCAAAAAAACTTTGTATACCGAAAAATCAGAAATAAGAAAAACAAGCATTTACAACTACTCCCCTGGCTATATGCCGCGACGGGTTTTGAATCACATCAAATATTTACTTGCTTTGCTTATTTATATCAAGATGTTAATTTTCTAAGAACCGTTGAATTTACATAAATATTATTAAATTTGTCGAAGTTTTAATTCTGTTAGCTATTTATTTCTAATTCACTATTTCTAAAATTCAAAATCATTTTTTACTGCGGGCTAACAGAAACATAATTTGCTATACTCGCTAATTCTCTAGCCGCCCGACACTGCTTTGTGAATACTATTTAGGTACTATCTAATTACTATCTAGCTAAATGGCTGGAAATGCTAGTTCTCTAGCTGCGTTTAAAGTAAAACATTGATTACGCTAAGATTCTATAAAAAAATTAGTTAGCTACAGTTTTTAGTGGTTCATTAGGTATTAAGTAAAATGACTAAAGTATTAAATGCATTTAAAATGAGTTGTAACTTGAATAGTGACTTTATTTAAAAGAGTCAAAAACTACATATTCTAGTTTTCTTAAAAAAAAACAGTTACATATAAGTATTTTTTGCCTTTTCTTAAAAAGTTTTCGTTACGCTTATATGTTGTTTTATTTTTATTATTAATATTATATAGGAACATACGGGGGAAAATATATTTGGAAATAATAATATGGGATTTTGACACCCTCCAAATATATTATTTATTTTTAAATGAATTGATCCTTAAATTAAATTGTCTATTTCGTGGAAAACTATACGTTTATGCAATACTGGTAGTAACTTCATTGTGGCGAACATGAGACATGTAGCTCAAGCGCCAGGTTCATGACTATCTTTATAGGTTTTGTATAATTCTCGGTATAGTTACAATCCGTTTACGTCTATAATTAAATATGGATATGGAATATAAAACTGATATTTTTCTATTATAATTTTAAACTTTGTAATTTAATTAAAGAATAAGTTTACCATAAAAGATGTTTTTTGAAAAAAAAGGTAATGAACTGTGTATTTCTGACCTAATTATAATTATTTATATTCCTTTTAAGGGTAAAATATTTTTTAACAGCTTTTCATTTTTTAACATGTTGTTACGTAGATTTGATAAATTCCGATTGTAATTAAAAATATTTCAGTTCTAAGAATATTATGTTTTGTTAAGAATAGAACTACCTTTTCTTTGAAACTATACGTCTAATTTTATTAGATATTATAACGATGGACAAATTTTGTAAAACCTTTAAAAATTGGTTTCTGGTATAAAATATCAAAAAAAAAATTAACTATTGCTTTTAAGATAAAATTGTCTGACACAGTGCTAATATTTTATTTCTGGCGCATTTTCGCCTCAATTAATCATTATATATTACAAATGATAGTATTTATATGTATTAAAACTTTCTAGTTAGTAAATACTGACAAAAATGATAAAATCACCCATAAAAATATTTTTTCAAATTTAGTGTAGAAAATACGGAGAAATAAACTATAAGAACATTTTTGAAAATGTTCTTTAGCCTAAATGAAAAAATTGACAAAACATCTTATCTAAGTACTTTTGCAAGTACCTACACAAGAGTTTTCTGGAGGATCATAAGAAAATAGTAAATTATTTTGTTAAGTAATAATTTATCAATATTTATTGAAATATAATTATGTAGGTATTAGTTTGCTTAAAAAAATCTTTGATTTAAATTAAAAGTGTAAGAAACTAAATGACTAAAATTAGCATTTCTTAAATAAGTTTTGTGGGCAATATGAAACGGTGTCCATGTATACGAATCTATATTTTCTCTGTTGATGTTTATTATTATAAAAATTTTCATGACAAAAAAAAATAGAGGAATCTAAATATTATGTTTAGATTTTATAAAAAAGAACATTTGAATAACGTAATAAATTCTGTCTATATTAAGTAGTTTTAAAAAGTAATATCGTAAAAAATTACAAACATTTTTAAGAACATTTTAGTCGCAATTTTTCATTTTCTATTTTCATTTCTGAAAATTCTCAAAAGTAGTTGGAAAATTGCTCGGAAAATTGTTTACTGTGAATACGATAAAAAAATTGGTGCAGTTTATTTAAACTAAAAATTAATCATATATATTAATAATTTGACATTGAGTTTAAAAGAAAAATCTAAAGATAATTAACATTTGGAAATATCATGTCACCAAATTGCATTAGTTTCTGTGATAAAATAAATATAATTTTGTTTTAAAGAGTTAGTTAAGTCAGTATCATGATTTTTTGAGAAAAAAATAAAAAAGTAGAAACTTTTTTGTTTAAACAAATAAGTTCTGTATTTGGCATAGTGGTGTGTTATTGAAAAAGGTGTAAAAATTTTGGCTATAAAAAAATCATAAAATGTTTTCTTTTTCCATGTAATTTTATTATGTAAAAGTTTAATTCTTCGATTGTAATAGAAACTTTCCTAGCGTTCGGTTTTTAAATATGGTTATTGGCCAGTCCGAGTTTGTTGTAACGTCAATTTTAATTTTGTTTCTGTCAATATAAGGAAATCTATATAATATAAGGCCTAATTCATTAAAAAGTTTATCATTAAGAGAGAAATTATGTAATAATTGTTTTAAATTTGGGCGGTCGATTTCTTTGGTTTTTAAAATTATTGATTTGATACAGTCTTTATTTATAGTTTGTTCTGTAGTAGTTTTAGCAGATTTTGAAATGAGGATTTTAGAAGTTTCCTCTTGTTTTATATTATTATCTCTATTTTTATTAACTATGTCCATTTCGGGTCTACGGTCATCAATTCTGTCAAACTTATCGGGTTGATTACAGTCTAAATTTAAAATGTCATGTGAAGATTCAAGGGTGTTATTGGAATTTCGGATATTATTACAATATCGATCGATGTCGATTTCACTGGAATTTTCGGAATTAATCTTGATTTTTTCTGATATATCGTGTAATCTAAGAATGAATTGGTTGAAATCTTGTCTAGACATATTTGGTTTAAATAAAATGTAGAAATTTTTATAAAAGTTGGGATGCAAGCCATTTTCAAAATGCTCAATAATCATTTCAGTTGTCATTTTTGGGTCAATAAGGTCACATAAAGAAATTATATCATAGTAATAATTTTTGAGATCTTCGTTAAACTGTTGTTTCCTATTGCGCAATTTTGTTTTTAACTTTGTAATTTCATATGTTCCACCAAATTCAAACAAAAAATCAGCTGAAATCTGTTCCCAATTTTTATCAAAATTTGCTTGCTCAGCAATATAATTGTTGTACCAAATATAAGCTGCGCCTTCCAGAGAGGATAAAAAATAATAAATCTTGTCTTTGTTAGACCAACGATTTTTTAGTGAAATCTTGTTAAATTCGTTAAGAAATATTATGCAATTATTAGTTTTGGGACAAAATGACGGTGTCTGATAAAAGGGTGGTTGGGCAGGTGTTAATGGTGTTTTTAAAGCTTCTTGTATACTCATTGTAATATGTTAACGACACAACTCTAGGATTATGAATGTAAAATTTAAAAAATGGGTAAATGTAAATTATATCTATAATATGATCAAAATAATGAATAGCATATATAACTTTCTCGTTATATTTTCAACTCTGCGAGATCCTAAGTAAAAATCAAAACTTTCTACATGCGCAGTTTTAAGATACCCAATTACCTGATCGATAACTCTAATAAATCTAAATATAATAAAACAACCAACTCTTATTTTATTATCTCAATAAAGTAAATATTTACTATAGATCGGGTTTGTCTTTATTCCCTCTAAAGATTTCTTTATTTATTGTAACATAAAGTTATTATTTTGTGCCAAAAAAAATTATGTGATAAAATGAAATTTAGAAAATTATTATTTAATTGGAAATAGACGACGGCGGCACCTCCACCATATGTCACAACTGTGTTTGTTGCGACTGAGACTTCGTTTTGGTAGAAGTCTCTGGGATCGACTTTAGAGGGAAAGTAAATTTAAAAAATGCAAATTATAAAAATAAAATCTATTAATCAAAAAACATAAAATAAGGGTTGGTTTAATTTTGAGTATTTACAATAAAAGGTTTTACTACTTACTTATTTTACTCTGGAAGACTCTTCTCCCGACCAGCGGGCACATGTCGTACGTCATTTGCTCATGACAGGATTTCAAGAACGACTGCCTATGTCTTTTGTTATTCAATGGTCAATGCTACATCTTAGGTCAGCACAATTTTGCTCACTCCGTAGGTTAAACAAATTATGTTGACTACTAATTATAATGCAAGTTCACTGAACAACAAAGTGTATATTCGTCGCTTTTGTTTTAACGCGAGTTTTCCGGTTTAAAGAAATATGATTTTACAATAAACTAAATCAAACGCAAAATTTATCAAATAAATAAATTACCAAATTTCGTATCGTGACAATATAAATTACCAATAGAACCAGTGGCATCTGGTCGATCTAAAGACGTGCCGTACACAGCGAAAATTTAAACACGGTAAGGTCCAGTTGAAGTCACAGAAGGCCAATAATAACCCAACAAAACGGACTTGAAAGGAATAAATAGAAAAGTATCTAAGTATTAGAAAATTATAAAGTTCCGGAGCGGTAGAATAATAAGAATTGCCGCTTATCACTTTGCCATAATTAGTGGTGGGCTTAAGAGTTATTTTTGAATCACCGGTATACCGGTGACTGTTATTTTAAATTAACTGTTATTTTAAACAGTTACCACTTATTTTCAAAAAATGAGATTTACTAAGGTGAAGGTGTCAATTTAAATAATCGACTTTTTCTCTTTTTATTAAATATTTTATTGGCGCCAAATTAAAATTGCTGTTATTTTGAAAAATAACAACGTTTTCTCTATTTTATTTTCAGCATATTATGTTACTGTACCCATCACATACCACACACCCTAGTCTCTAGTTAAATTACCAATAAAAATAAAGACTATGTGTATCATATACTAAGTAAATACACATAATACGACGGTCACGACTCACGACATACACACACATAAATAGAAAATACATTAAATACAACGCCACAACGCGCTTCGGGGAATTACAAAATATACAGGTGCCAACCTATCCACTATTTCCCTCGCAATTTTAAGCGTGAAGAGTAGTGAAGACGTGAAATTATCTTGTAACTATTTAACACCTTTCCTTTAAGCATAAGCATCCTGCAAACCAGGACTATCAACTATCAGAGAAATAACGTTCATTGGAAATTAATTATACCTTACCGTTACCGCCCACAAAGTGATATGAAAATTATCCGATTACTAATAATAACCATGTTATTTTTTAATATCCAGTTATTTAACAGTGAGAGAAGGCTGCATGAGCCGGCGACTTAAGCAGCGGCAGTGCTGTGCGATCGGTTGATATATGAATCACTAGTAGTTGCTTCACATCCTATTACTAAAATAACCATGTTATTCTTTATCCAGTTATTTAGAAAATAACAGCGTGCAGCGAAAGAAGGCTGCCATGAGCCGGCGAACTCAGTCGGCAGTGCGATGTGCGAGCGCTTGGTATATTGAATAACTGGTTACTGCTTCAGATCATATTTAATCACCGATAGCGACTGTTATTTCTTAATAACCGGTTACTTTTAACCGTGACAGTTATATCGTCACACCTCTAGCCATAATATAAACAAATCTTTCATGTGGAAAATAAGGGAACAGGTAAGACGGTATTCGACTGTGATACACTTAAAAGAAATCCCAAAAACCTGTATTTGTACTACAAAAATGCCTGTGACCATAGCAGCCTCCAACTAGATGTAAGAAGTAAAAGGGCAAAATCAAAGGTCAAGACGATGATACAAAGCATGGAAAAGGACTGCAAAGTGGTAGTGAAGGGCACAAAACAACTCAGTTAGGCAAGAGGTCCAACCAAATAAACAGAAGAGAATCCTGACAGAAAATGGGATATAATGAAATAAAATCTAGTCGAACATTTAGGATTCCGACCAAAGGTAATGTAAGAAATTCAATATAACAAGTAGTAGAGAGCAAAACAAAGGTTAATTATTAGGTCGAGGTAATGAAATTTAAGGGCAGAATCACATAGATACTCAGTGGCTAAATTGAACCGTTACATGGTCTGTACGGAATTTAGAAAAATCTATTCTTTGCTTAGATGAATCGTCGAAGTTGTTAAAATTTATTTCTTGAATAAGCTTTTCGTCGAAGTTTTCTACTGATATCGGTTCTGAGAAATTTAAAATTATTGGATTGGTTGTATTATTTAAAATAGTCGTTATGGCTTCGCCATTTTTCGCGATTGTCAATGATTCCGGTATTTCGCAATTGTGAAATTTTTGGTGGGGTATAATGATCTCGCCGTTTTTTATCGTAGTTTTTATTTTTATAACTTGTTCGGAACGAGGTTTAATTGTTATTAAATTAAGATCGCTTTTAGTTTTATAATAATTTTATTTTATTGTGGCAAAAGGTGTAACTAGGATGCCTTTGTCAAAATCTAAATTTGCCTGTAAAATTTTTAGGTTATCGAGCCCTAAAAGTCCTTGAAAGGTATTGTGAAATTTAAATAAAAAGAATTTAAGGTTTGTAATTTGTGGTAGATTAAAAATTTTTGAAGCTGGTATAGAAGTACTGTGTTTATGAGCTGATTTTTGGAAGACCGTTGAAACAATAAATGGGTCTTCTTGGATTAAATTTGGGAAAATTTTAAAAGCAATTTGTGGGTCGATAAACGATTTTGTTGACCCAGAGTCTATTAAAATTTTAATATTGTATTCTGGAAAGATTATATCGCTGTGCTAGAACAATACTAGGACAACTTAAAAAACATAGTTTCGAGAAAATGGACTTTTAAAGATTTAATTGTAGATATATTTGTTATTATTTTAATTATTAATGTTTTTTTACTTAATTAGTTGTTATGTGAACATAAGAAGCCCTTTGTAAATATTATTTTTGTTTTTAAGTATCCAGTTGTATTATAAATAGTTGTTTTGTAAGATGTCCTTGTATTGCTCAATAAAAAAAAAATGTTTTTTAATTGCGTGATTTTTGGTGTAAATTTTATTTAGTGTCTTTTTTAAATTATTTTGAAAGTTGTCTTTTCAATGTCGCGCAAATAAAAGACTTAAAGTAAAAAATAATAATATTTATTATCAAAAGAGCAGTACCTAACACAAGTATTTAGTATATATTATAAGTATTAAGTGTGAGATAAACTAAATGAATATTATTTTTCAAAGCTAATAATAATCAAAGATTAAACCTTTTATGCTTTAGGGCATTAAATTTACTGAAATAAATTTGTAGAGTACGATCGATTGTAGAGAAATTGCACCTTTAGTTTTTAAGCCAAGCATAATAGTTTTTCTTAAAAATTGTGGAAAAAATATTAACATTTTGATTTTTCCCTTCAGTCAATGAATTTTTTACAATTTTAAAGATTTTTTTTTATTTTTAACTTTAAAACTTCTCTGCAAATTTGTGTTTTAACAAGTTTAGACCGATATTTGGTTCAATACAAAGACATCTTTAACATGCGTTCAATTTTTATTGGATATTAAGTAATAACTTGGTGCAATACAAAAATAACTTTAAAAAAACAGTTATTTTTAAATATTCCATCATATTTGTAGTGAAATACTAAGATATGTTTGACAGTGTAATACTAGGATAAGTTAAAAAACAAAGATATCTTAACAAATAAATTTGTAAATATGGGAGAAAACTAGGACACCTTAAAATATCCTACTATTTCACCAGCAGAAAGTTAACATAATGAATTTTATTTCAGACTGAAACAAAAGAATTTTTAACATATCTTACTATTTACCCAAATATTAATTAACATTTATATATTGCAATAGTAAGATATAACTTGTATTGTGCTAAGGTAAATTAATCTTAGATATCTTTCTATAGCTCTAGAAAGAGTATTTTTTGTACTTTGCAATAATTGTCCGGATATCTAAAAATCGACATTTTTAAGTTGTCCTAGTATTGTTCTAGCACAGCGATATATGAAAGTTTGCTTGAATTATTGGTATTATTAAGCGAAATTATCGGGGGTGATATTTGATATGTCTTATTTGGTCGTCTTTCGTAGGGGTTAACGGAAAATTTTTATTTTGGTTGCTTTCGTTAAAATTAGTATCAACGTCAGTTGGAGGGTCATTTGGTTCTTCGACAAAATAGTTATTGTTAGATGGGTTATCGGTGTCCTCATAGTAATACTGTGAGTGTTGGTCATGGTCCTGATAATATTGACTGGGTTGTCCTAGGTCAGCGGTTCTCAAACTTTTTTGGTGACGGAACCCTTTTGGGAAGCAAAATACTTGATGGAACCCTACAATAAAACAATAGTTTTTAAAAGTGTATTCTTTATTAATAAGCATAATAAGTACAATGTAACAGTTACTAATTATTACTTACTTCACCACATGGCAAGTACAATAATAAAAGATATTAAAAAAGAAAAAATCTAACTAATGGGAGGTATGAAACTGTTTTTTATTTTTTATCAATTGGTTGATATCAGGTTTGATAGAAGACAGTTGAGGTCTCATATCAGGTTCGGCGTCCAGTCTATTGCGATATTTTGTTTTCGTGGCTGCATAGGTTGAGAATCCTGTTTCGCACAAATATGTTGTTGGGAAAGGGAGAAGAATATTCAGAGCCATTTTGCCAAGCATTGGATATTCATCACGGATTCTGCACCAAAAATCGTTGAGAGGCTTTTCAAAAGATGCGCGCATCGAACTGAGATATTGGACCAATTTTTCAAACACATTATCTTGAAACATTTCTGAGTCGTTATCGCTAACAAACTCACTGAGTGACGTAAAGCTTTCTATTTCTTTCTTACCACCGCAAATAATCTAAAAATCTAATTTTCTTTTGAAGGCAGTTATTTTGTTATAGGCCTGAAACACTGTTGTCTGTTTACCTTGCAATGATAAATTCAATTCGTTCAGTTTTTGAAAGATATCCGCCATAAAAGACAATCGGAACAACCAAGTTTTATCATACAAACGGTCCTTCAAATTAAAAGAAGTATCTGCTGAAAGAAACATTTGTAACTCGGCTCTAAGTTCAAATAGCCTTGTTAAAGTTTTACCCCTAGACAGCCATCGCACTTCTGTATGGAGCAGCAGTATTTTATGTTTGCTGCCATAATCTTCACACAATAATGAGAACAATCGGGATTGTAGTGGTCGTGATTTGATAAAATTAATTATTTTTACCGCTTCATCCATAACTAATTTTAGATTTGACGGCATTTGCTTCATCGCAAGTGCTTGTCTATGCAGAATACAATGGCTGGAACTACAATTAGGCGCTTTATTTTTTATTCGTGACACTGCTCCTGCTGTTTTACCTGTCATCGCCTTGGCCCCATCTGTACAAATGTCAATGCAATTGTTCCAACTGAGATTATTTTCTTTAAAAAATATATTTATTTTATTAAAAATTTCTTCCCCGGTAGTGTTTGTTAGCAGCGGTGAACACATATAATAAGCATGTCTTCTTCAAAAGAACTTTCATATGGATATCTCACGATAACCAGCAAGATAGCCAAACCAGCGACATCAGTTGACTCGTCCATTTGCAAGGCGAATCGTGTTTTTTGTAGACGTGTAACTAGTTCATGTTTGACGTAGCTTGCCAGATCATGGATTCGCCGTGAAACAGTATCGTTTGATAGCGGCACAGTAGAAAGATGCTTTGCAGATTTTTCATCGAGCATACATTTTGTTATGTCTAATACACATGGCTTTATTAAATTCTCAGCGATAGTGTGCGCTTTCCCTGCTTGTGCAATGCGATAGCTAACTAAATATGATGCCTCCGTGGCCTTTTCGTTGATAGTTTTTGTTACATGCATCATATTTTTTTGACTTTCCAATAACTGATCTTTTTTACGAACAAAAAATTCTTTATTCTTGTCTTTAGACTCGGGGTGTACAGTTTGTAAATGTCGGCGCAATTTGGCAGGTGCCATGGAACTATTAGGAAGCAGTTTACTACATAGCATGCAGAGAGGTGAGCCGTTGGAATCAACAAATCCGAAACTGATATATGATTTATCATACTTCCTTTTTTTCGTCTTTGAAACCGTCGAGCTTGACGTCGTGGCATCATCGTCTGGATCGGTGATTGCTATATTCTCCGCGCGTACTGCTTTTGAACATTCAGCGTCATTAGAAGATGTTGTTGCAACACGTTTAACACCTTTAAGCCAACGTTCCATTCATCTTTATTTATAATGTTACACGTCAGGATGGTGGGGTCTAAATAATGCACAATCGTTACTGCGTATAAGAGACTAAGTTTAGTATAATGAAGAAATGTATAAAACTGAGACAACAGAATACAGCAGGCAGTAGAACAATGAACACTAGTTTCTCGCTAGCGAGCTTGTAAGTAGGTAGGTAGGAACTTATCGCTCCGAACGCTAATCGTCAACTGACTGACGAGGCGCGACGCGCGATCGCCGCTTTTATACTTAGTCCTAGACTCGATCTCGAATATTCTCGAAAATACTCGAGTCGGCGCCTTTGATAAACAAAAAGCAAAAATAAAAAGAGAAATATAAAAATTGCGTTGTAAACAATTCAGAGGCGGCTTTTATCAAAGAGACTGCGCGCTCACAAGTATACAAGTATACATGTTGATACCAAACTTATGAGATATTGTACCAGCTATTGTAACACATGTTTATACAAATACAAATAAATATACCTAAACGTTCGACCAGAGAGAGGTGTTTTGATTTTTTTTCTAAATTCTTGAGGAACCCCTACAGAGGTATCGCGGAACCCTAGGGTTTGTTCGGGTTTGTTCCCCCTAGGGGAACACACTTAGAGTATAGCTGTCCTAGGTCATAGTATGGGTGATTAGGTTGCATTTCGTTTGTTTGGGTATAAAATAATTCTTCGGCAATCCATTTGTTTTGCTGAGGGGTTGGAACGAGTTGAATGGACGGTTCTGTCCAAAATTTGTATTTCGAGTAGATATGGTCATAGGTGTAGGTTTAGGAAATGTTCTCTGTGGGTTTGGTTTAATGACATTTTGATTTTGTGGCTGTCGTTGTTTAAAGACTTGCGAATTTGTAAAATATCTTTGGGGTTGATAATTGAATCGGGGTTGAATGGGTATAGGCTGTGATGGAAATCTATTTGGCATTTGATTTGTAAAGAAATTGTTTGGCGTGTTTGAATTAAAATTAATTGGTGTGCTGTGCACTGTTTTTTGTATTTGATCGGGTCTTATTTGGCTGGGCCCTGGTCTGATCGAAATTTTGTTATTGGAATTTTGAAAATAATGTACATTTTCTGCTCGGAGGACGATTTGCAATGCCTCACTAAGATCTTTTGGTTTCATACATCTGATTGTTGTGCCTAAAGGTTCGCGTAGGCCTGACAAAAATGTTTTTAATGCCAAATCTTGATACAGGTCGCGTATTAAAACTTTATTTTCGTCTTTCGATTCGTGTAAATCTACATAAGCACACAAAAGGTTCAAAATATTTAAAACTCTATCATAATATTGCTGCGGTTTTTCTAATGTATTTTGTCGCAACATAACCAAATCTCTGTTTAAGCATGACTCATCTCTTTGATCTGCAAAATTGCGTGTAAGTCACACGCACATCTTGCCATGAACTTACATTTTGAATATTAACAACTACTTTTGCATTTCCAGATAATTTTGAAATCAAAGAGTTAAGTAAATAGACATTTTGAAAACCTGTTGGATTATTTGCCTCGTAAAATTCGCTTATCAAGGCTTCACACACAGATATATATCTATTAAGATCATTAGGATTTCCCTTAAATTCCGGAACGCACTTTAAGTATTCAGGATTAAAACGGGACATTTTATCAGTATTTTCAGGTAACTGAATTGAAACTTGCTGATTTAAATGTTCTGAAATTTGTTGATCGATATTTTTTATCGAATGACTGACAGATTCTATAGATAAAGGTACTTGATTTTCTGTTAAAATTTGAGAGTCGGTTGATGGGTTATTGTCAATTTTCAAATTTTTCAGAAAATCAGCTAAATTTTCGACTGACATTAAATTGGACTTACATAAATATCGCAACGATGAAACTGGCCTTCCATTATCTTTTATAAGAACCTCGTAGTAGGTAGGCGATGTGGTCCTTCCCAAAACTTCGATTCTCGCAAAATTGGACAATTTGTGTTCCAACTTTCGATAGTGGCTTGCCTACGTGGGTCCAATGGTCTGCGATAGATTGGACGACGGATCCTTGATGGATGGTGACGTCACTCCACTAAACACCTCCGCGCAACAAAGTCACTAACAGGTTCGATTTTTCTGTAAATCGTTGACAGGAAAATCGCTCGTTCGATACGATCGACTCCGAAAAAGATGATGCCAGGACGTCACAAACACATCAAACCTGAGTACTTCAAGGCGGCTGGATGGTATTACATCAGATGAGACATCTCAGGCCTCGGGGACATTGTACTGCTGCACACTGCAAGAGGACTTGCCTTCCACTCAATCGTTTTTCTGTCTAGAAAAAGGCGGATCTGAAAAACCTAAAGTGGTATCTCGACGTGTGGAGTTTGCTTCAGCTGCTAATGAAAAATCAGGTTGTTCATCGGCAAACCGAACGTGAGAACCTGAATGGTTGGACTGTCTCCTAGACGTATGAGTAGCAGTAGAATAAGTACGATGTACAGGATATTCATACTGAATAGGATCTGGGAGATCTTGTCTGATTACTTGCTCAGAAATTGGAGGGTAAGATGATTCTACTCGTCCTACAGGAGTATGTACACTTAAAGGGACTGCTCGAGTAAGAATTTGAGCTGTATTCTAGGGCTGCTCCAAGACGTCAGCAATAGACTGTCGATCAGCTAAACTTGAAGCCAAGTTTAGAGATAGTACAGGGCGATGAATAGGGAAGTTGCATAAAATTTAAAATAGCAAAATATTCCTGAAAAACTTAAGATAACATTGTAACAAAACATATATTTCATAAAAAAAATTTTTTTCTTAATTCGCCTTTAAGATATAGACAATTGAAAATGCCCTGAAATTCAAATATTCTCACGTGCGCGACAACGCGCTACAATTGGGCGTGACGTCAGTTCACGTCTTCCTTCCGCGGCGCGGTCGTTGCTAGGCAAGACGCATCGGTATTCCCATTGATCATCCGTGGTTGTTGTATTGTGTTTAGGACATAATTGTTCATTAATTGTTTATGATGACTGAAGATGGATTTTTCAAGGGTCAATCTGACAATCTTCCCACGGTGGATATGTTTATGGTGGCAACATATATTAAAACCACTGAAAGCTTTTCCCTTGCAGAAGTTCGCGGCGTTAAGGCAAATAAGTAAGTGTATTGTATTACATTGCAGCTTTGTTTTAATTAGTTTAGTAGTGCCTAATAATATGAAGTAATATTAATATTACTAAACAATGAAGTAGAAAGAGCTGAAATAATGGTTGCTCTCTTCGCGTTTTCAAAGACGATGTAAAAAGTGGTAAGTTCGATTTTAAATGGCCCAAATCATTACTGATAACTTATTATACATACAAATATATTCATATGTGATTTTTAGTGGCTGTTCCTAAAATTGTAAGCAAAAGGGCTTCTATGGTGACAACGATCCACAGTTTGAACATAATTCCAAATTTCAATTTATATGGGTACAATACGATAAAGATTATGTAGACACCTTAATGAATGCAGCCGACATATTTTGGAGTCTAAACATATATAAACACCTGTATATCTCCGCAAAGAAATAATTATAATAATTACTTCCAATACACATGAAAATTAAAATAATAAAAAGATATGTTCACTTATCTTGTTTATTATGTCACTTACATAATAGGTACATACGCACATACAAAAAATACTTTTATTTTTTGTCAACATTGAATATAATATCCATTTGTTGTATAAACTACAAGGGTAGAAGGACGTCGGTTAATGGCCTTTTGAACTATGTTCAATAAATTTCTTTATTAAATAATTACATTGAAAAATCAAAAACTAAAACATATTCTAAAGAATTATAAAAAGGAGACATATTATATTAAAATTATCTTCCTGAAATCACTCCCGATTGCAAGTTAATTAAACCACATACAATTTTAATTATCTGGTCAGTATAAGGTATTAACTTATTGTCGATACATGCGTGAGGAGTCAAACAAGAGAACTCTCTTATTCTACGTATGACCCTTTCAACATGGATCCTTAAGCTTGCTATTCGTTTTGTCTCGAGTACTTCGCTTTTGGTCGGGGTCGAGACGCTAGGTGGTCTAATTAATACACAGCCTTTGACGATGAGCAAATGTTCGATATGTTTAAAACCTCTATCTGCCATAATAGCTACATTTGACGGTAGATTCTCTAGGAAGCCGCTCTGTTCTAGTATGACTATCTGATGTTCGTCCACAAAGCAGTAGAAATAAAATTTATGATACCGTCTGGAGTACAGGAAATTAAATATTTAAGAGTGTTACACTTTTTGTAATCTGACCAAGTTAGGGCCTGCTTAACTGAATCAGACGGTTGTTCTATCTCGATTTCCAAGCAATCAATAATGCATAAAACATTACTATATCGAGATCTAAAAGCCAATGGCAAATTTAACTTTACAGAAGTAGTTTGGGGCATTAATACACATTTCCTTAAATATTTGCTAATAATAGGCACTGCATGTGAAAATATTCTTGAAACATTACCCGCGCTGGTACCGAAATCGTCTGCTAGTGATAGAAACGATTGTCCAGTCCGTATTTTCTTTAGAGACAAATATATCGACATACTTTTTATTTTGCAATATTTTTCAAGTAATTGAAATGTGTAAAACGCATAATCAGGCAATCCCATGTATAGTCTAGGTCTGTTTTGCAGTTTATTAATAGTACATTTTAAAGACAGGGTCTTAAATTGTTCTATTTTTTCTTCCTTGTCAAAATCTGTCGCCTCATTACATGAATGAGAATGATCACTAATAATGTCAGTATCATCCTCGCTACTTTCTTCACTGGTCGAACTTTGGTATTTACTTTTTACAGACGTAGTTGCTTGTTTTGGTTTTGTCGGTGTAGTTTCAGCATCTGTAGTAAATATTTTAAATGGTGATAAGCCAACTGTAACATCGCAATGTAAATCACATTGTATATTTTTGCTTCTAATCTTAGGACGAGCTTGTATTGCAACATCCTTTTTTTTTAATTGCAATTTCTAACGACGCTACATACTCATTAATATCACTTGAATTTTGAACAAGTTGTTTACCACTTTGATCTATTTGTATGGTATCTAAGTCTTCGTTAGGTGATGTAGAAGTGGAAGCTATTACATCATCAAGGATTCTACGTTTGGCTCTTTTAAGAAATGCTGACCTAGGAGGCTGGGTAAAAGTTATTTTTCTGTCGAGTTGACAGTCAAATATATGGGGTACGACGCCTGGTTTCATTTTCTTTTGACCACCCACAAGCTTGAATTTAATATAGTTTTCCATATCTTTTTCCAGCTATAACAACAAAAATATTTTTCTGTTAGTGTCTACTAAATTAATTTTGAAAATTTTACATACTATATGAAAACCAAAATACTTACTATAAAACATATTCCGAGAAATGCGAAATTAATAATATGTATTACTACGCGATTGCATAGCCAAGGGGACTAAATAAGGCATAATATGCCCCCCTCCCCCTCCCAGCCGCCCCCATTCGAATGGAAAATAGCGCTTGTATGGTATCACTAAACAATTATTAAAATATAAAAAATGTTCAGGGAATTCGAAAATTTTATTCTTTTTTCCTTAATTGATGCGAGCACCCATCACTATATCAACCTAACCTAACCTAACCTGCCTTACCTTTTTAAATCTTTGGAAATCCTACTGTGCGCCTTACTTATTAATATGCCCCCTTCCCTGGTCCTGCTTAAACCTCGTTATGCTATCATCATTATGTATTTAAAAATTATGACAACGTTATTCTTTACTTTTTTAAAACAAACAAATAAATTTAATGTTATTAAATATAAATTAAATATATACTTACATTAAAATGATCTTCACAAACGTGCATAGTGTCGATTTTAGATACGTCACTTTTATTCCTTCTTATTGCCTTTAGCCACTTTGATCGACGACTTTGAATTCTTGGTAATAATATAAATAGTTTATTTGGTGTTTTGAAAGTCGTATTTTCACAATTTGGTACCATACAATAATTATACATATTTTATTAATGCCCAATTGCACAAACATACCTAACCTAAGATTAATAAGTAAACTTGGATTATCTAAAAAATTTGTTTGCACCGATCCTTAAACCCGGTTTAATATCCTTAAATTAGGTTTAAATTTAATCCCCCAAATTAGTCGGATTAAAGTAATGGTTAACTCTCGCCCATGCGTATTTAAGTCAAGTAAAATGGATTTTCTATATTCTAACCACAATTTTAATTTTGATACAAACTAAAATATTCTTATTTCTCTGTTTTAAATTTAAAAAGCAAGCTTTCGTATTAACTGAACATGGATTCGGACGATGAATTCTTTTTAGAAGATGATTTAGATGTCTTGGAGATGATAGACTTTGGTTTTCCTAGGAGGATTTATACCAGAAAAGATCATTTTATAGACATGGATGATTTTACTTTTTATAGAAGATTTAGATTGCAGAAAGAAACCGTTTTGTCTGTTTTACAATTAATAGAGGTTCAGTTGGAATATCCTCACAATTTGTAAGTATAAATTTTAGCATGTAGGTAGCTAACTAAAATATGAGTGGATTGTACATAATAATGGGACTAATTATAGGTATATACTTTTTAGAAATAACAGTGTTTCCCCCGTAAATCAGCTCTTGGCCACTTTAAGATTCTATGCAAGTTCTGGACACTTGTCTGCTGTAGGTGACTTTATTGGTATGCATGATAGCACCGCATCACGAATTATAAGCAGAGTTTCCAGATGTATTGCAGGACTGTATAAAGATTATGTAAAGACGCCTGATCCAGACCAGATTGTTCAAACTCAAACTAATTTTTACAATATAGCTGGATTTCCAAGGTGACCTAATTTGTAAAACAATTTTACAGATAGATATAGTTGATATTGTCATTGTTAAAACTTTAAAATGACCATTACCATTTGGAATTAATAAAATAGTATGTAATAGGTATAATACCATAATA
The DNA here is from genome assembly GCA_963969555.1 of Polydrusus pterygomalis. NCBI lineage: Eukaryota > Metazoa > Arthropoda > Insecta > Coleoptera > Curculionidae > Polydrusus > Polydrusus pterygomalis. The sequence goes on from OZ018379.1 coordinate 88,156,586, forward strand.
TATTTTTGTAGGAGGAGATGATGCCGAAATATTTCGAAATCGGAAGGGCTACTTTTCCAAAAACACACAGGTTGTATGTGATCAAAATCTTAAATTTCATGATATAGTTGCACGTTGGCCCGGTTCTGCCCATGATAATACAATATTCAACCAAAGCCGAATAAGACAAAAGTTTGGAAATGGGCTATTTCCAAATTGTATCCTATTGGGTACGTACCTACCTACCTTGTAAAAAAATTTAATAATTTAACTACTTTATTAAGTTTCAATATGTATACCTCGTGTATATTTTTATTATACAGAATTTAAGGCGATGTTTGTTGTTTTAAGCATTTTCTTTTTTCAGGTGATAGTGGCTATGCCCAAAGAAATTTTGTTCTTACACCTCTTGGCGATCCAGTAAATAGGGCCCAAAGGCTGTACAATGAATCACAAATACGAACTAGAAACACAGTAGAACGCTGCATAGGGGTATGGAAAAGGCGATTTCCTGTTATGGCATATGGCCTAAGAATAAAATTAGAAACTACCCTAGCAGTGATTATTGCCACAGCAGTATTACATAACATTGCCATCAACATGCATGAACCTGTACCTCCATTACCTCCCAATATAGATGAAAATGAATTAAATTATCTTATACAAATTGGCGATATTCCTGCAGTTCCATTTGACAATGGTAATGTTATAGGATATCAACATGAATTAATTAATGAATATTTTGCAAACTTATAGGTAGTACCTATCCTGTATAGCTTATAACAATGTTATATTTAAATAAAAAATAACTTTAGCACGATGATTTTATTGTAGTACCTATATTTTATTTATAAAACCAACAAGTTTTTATTCTTATTTTTGCTGCTTAAGTTTTTGTTGTTCTACTTGGATTTGTATGTCCAATAAATCCATTCTTTTTTTATGTTCCGTTTCCTCTTGTACAGTTTCCCCTGCCAGCCTATTTTTTGGTACTCTGCAATTTCTGAAGATGCTAAAGCTTTAACGGTTACAGATGGACGACGTCTGGAACTGCTTAGTACCTTTTCTTTTGCAGTATGTGGAGTATTGTTTACAGCATCATCTAAAAACATTGCCAAATACACACATTTGACTATAGTATAGATAGAAGTGAACTATAGTTACAAGATTTCTATATTTTACTGATTACAAAAACTTCAAAAAAACGCTTTTAACTAACAACCTACCATTATTAAGAGCTTGCTTTTTCAAAACTGGGGTAGTTGGTTGCAAGTAAATTGACTTGTCCTTTTTCCATGAGCTTTCTTCGGGAGTCTAAAAAAATTAAAATGTTAAAATTATTTAAAACTTTAAAGAGTAAAGTAAAGGTTGTGTCCAACCTATTTATTAAAAATAAATGCTTATCAGCAACACCCATTTCCTAAAATTTGTCCAAGTCCAATAAACCCATTAAATTAAATAATTATTATGTTTTTTATTTTGGAAATAAATGAAAACATAGGTTAAGTGTACATACAACTGTCTAATTATAATAAAATTATTAAGGTTGATGTTATAGCTATTAAAAAGGAGAGTCATTTACTTTACAGGAAATACTTCATGAAGTTTCTTACCTTATTAATAAGGCTTTCTTCCAATCCTTCTTTTTTATCTCTGGAGCTTAATGTAACTTCCTACAAAAATCAAATTATTAATAAAGACTTTAAAAGACTACCCCATTCAGTTTTTGTGGGCACATTTTTTTCCAAGTCCAAATAACCCATAAAAAAATAGTTAATTTATTCTTATTCTTTTTTTCTCTAATACAATTGTGTGAACAAAAAGCCAGACAATTAATTTTTAAGATTATCTCTACTACATATACCATTAACTTGAGCACAGAATTAGGTACTTAAAGCTTCTGGTTTTGGCAACGTATGTAATTTGCATGATTTGTGGTACCTACAAAGTTTAAACCATTTTAAAACACTACTTACCTCGTTTCCAATAAATGTGCAGTTTGAAGTTTCAGTTGAAGAAAATTCATAAATTATTTCATCACATTCTGTGTCTAACTTTTCCTGTACATCCTCATCACTATCTGCATCACCTCCAAAATTACTATTTAATCCATATATTGTTTTTTTATTTATAATAGACATTAATGCCTGTATTCTCCGTTTGGTCTTGTAAACGCGTTTAAGTAAACCAGTTTAAATATTTAAACCAGATTAATTTTCATTACTAAGCACCGTCCCTCGTTTAGTTAAACCCGATCTACGTCTTGGCAACATCGCAAACGTATGATATTCTGTCAGTTTTGTTGGAGGGCATTGCTTGTCAATGTGTCATCTGTCCAAAAGTCAAATAATTTTATTGTTATTTGTTTATTAAAATTTGTTATATCCAGCTTATTTATATCGCTGTCGGGTTATTTTAAAGTACAGTTTTAGTTTAGTTTAACATTCTTGTGCGGCGTTTTTTTCGTCTCTACTAAATATAAAAAATATTTCGGAATCGAGGAAAAAAAGAACCTGAAGAGGTCCCCAAATTTTCGATCAGAAGAAAAAGCTACTTTGATTGAGATAATAGCAGACAAATACGCCAGCATCCTCGAAAACAAACGGACAGATCAGACTACCCTTCAGGACAAGATAGCAGCATAGAAAAATATTGAAAATGATTTTAACTCGGTGTCACCTTCAGCATGCTTCAGAGACTGGGAAGTGTTAAGAAGGTATTATGAGAACCAAAAAAAAGTGTCTAGGCAGCTGAAAGCAAAGGAAATCCTAGAAAAATTCAAAACAGGGGGTGGCCCCGAAGTCGTAGTAAAAAAGGATCCTGCTGATGAGCTACTCTTATCAGTAATCAATAAAAAAACCATTGAAGGGTTAGGAAACAAGAGAGATTCCAATAGACTTGCAAGTGTGACCCAAGACAGTGAACACACAATGATATTTGAAGTGGAAACAATAGGAATAGATGAGGTAACTGTACTTTCTGGTTATATTTTTATAATATATCTGTTCACATGTATTGAATAGAATGTAACTATACCTACAGTGAAAATTTGAAAAACATTATGCTTTTGTTAACGCATTTTTGGTATAATTTTACAGGCCATTCAAAGCACAAACAAATTATGGTCAGTATTAGGTATCCTAACTAGATAGAATTTATCAAAAAACTGTATAAAGACCATAACAAAGTTTCTCTTTTACAAAAGCAATATTAAAACTACAAAGTGTCATATTGAGTTGTATTTTAGGTAAACCAGCAACCACAACCCTCTACATCAGCATCCTCAGAAGCTTTTGTGACACCCGAGGTGACACCAGAAAATGTAAGTAGTTTTTTTATATTCAAAGGTTTTGCTACTATTTTAGAAAGATATCAAAGATGCTGTATAATTGGAAGGCATGTACCCCTTGACTAAAAGTTTTTTGTGTTGTATTAATGGGCATTATTAATAACTGTTATGTTTGTTAGGAACGCAAATGTATCTGGAAAAAACCTAGGGATCTACAAACTCCACTAAACCCACTTTTGCAGCAAAATACTCAACAGTAAGTTCTCTCACACTTGGTGTATTTGTAGCAAAAACAATCAGTTAAAAATAGATCTGTGGCTTCATAGCAGAATTGAGAGAGTAATAAATCCAGGAGTAGAGAACTGGTCTTGTAATGATTGTTATTAACGATTTTTTTTTCACCACCCTGTATCTTTTTTGTTCTTTAGGATGCACTAGTCAGTAGACGTAGACCTAAATAGCCCATAACAACGTTGACCTCGTCACATTTTGCTGCGAAATATAATATTCTGCTGGATAGGTGTCTTCAATTGGTTGAAAAGCAGATCACACAAATCGAGGAAGAAAGAACGTTTCAGGCAGAGGAAAGACGCTTAAAACTGGAAGCAGCAAAATTGGACATTGAAATTAAAAAAAAACAGTTAGCACAACATACCTAAAAGCTGTAGGGGTAACTGAAGATACAAATCGAAAGTGACGTTGTAGTTAAAATTAATTTTCAATATTTTTTAATGTTTCTTTTTTGTTTTATATGCCTTCCTTTCTGGTATATTTGTTAACTATTTTGTTTTAATAAGTATTTGTTATGTACGATACAGGGGTATAGGTAAAAGATACTGTATTCAATACTTACTTAAGTGTATATAGTTTATTTTGGTGCTATAAACCTTTGTTATATGCATATTATGTGTTAATGGAATTTCCTGTTTTGTTTTTATTAGAGAAATGTCTTGAAAGTGATATATCAGTTCCTATATAACAATGAGGCGTAACAACGTCCTAAAGCCGTGAGTAAAGTTTAATGTTCAGATAAACTTCGTGTTTTTCGTTTATTAAAATTAAACAGCTTATATAAAATAGATATGTCTTCTCTTCTAATTTTCATCTGTCTACAGTTTGGACAATCTAAAGGTCTTCTCTCATCGCATTTCGCACCTTCATGGGTTCCACCGCATTTGTAGCATTGTTCTTCCTCTTTGCAATACCTTTGAACATGTCCAAAGCGACTGCATCTAAAACACATCGGTATGTCATGATCCTCATCCACTCTCTTTGTCATTAAGTCGATATTTATAGTGCCTTTAGTGATCATCGCTCAAAACGCCTTTGCATTTATTTTTATTAGGTAGTTAGCTCTGTACATATTTCTGCACGGTCTCCTTGCTATTATTTTTATGTCTTCCCTTTTACTAACATTGTCACGTATTTCTTTGTTTTCCTCCCAAATCGCGTCAATAAAGTCCTCATCTGTCATGCTCTTCTCGACTCCTATTATCATTAATATTGGATCCCTCTGATTCCTTCTGTCTTCCTCTATCGCCATGTCTGCGCATTGTTCTAGCTTTTCCTTTATTTTCTTTAGTTGTGTCTCATTTTCAGCCTCTAGTATTAATTTTCCTCTGTCCGTTGTTTTAACCTGTTTTAGTTTCATTGTGCCGTCGTCTGTTCCTAATCTCGGTTTTAGTTCTCTTAATATATCCCTTGCTGTTGAAACCTCCTCTTTGCCTCCTTTTTTTATTATTACTATTTCATGTTTCTGTGCCAGGTCTTTTGTTGGTGAGGTTCATTGTTTGTAAACCTTTGGCTCATAATTTTTTGTTTGCGTTACAGTCGCGTATGTTCTTCCTTTTTTTTTGTTCAGTTTCCGTTTCGCTATCTCCTGCATTGTTTTGTACTCTCTTTCTCCTTTTACTTTTCTTTACCGTTATCCAACCTTCCAGTTCCTCCTGTTCTGACTCTTTTCCTGATTCTCTTTCTGTTGCTGTATCTTTGTTTGTTGAAATCGAAATTAATTCACTGAGTTCGCTATTCTGCCTGTTAATGTTTGCCCCATCTTTCTTTTTGTTCGTGTTTTCTTTATTTATTCCATTTCCTGTAAACTCTAATTTCTCTAATTTCCATCTCCAGCTCGCGCATTTGTTTGAGTATGTATTCAGTCTCTTTGTATTCGTTTAGTCTCTCTTCAACTCTCCCGCATAGCCATTTATTTCTTTCTCTCTCGAGCTTTAGTTCTCCTCTCATTGTTGTCACCATATTTGTGAGTTCTAGCGTCTTACCGAAAATTTCGGTCATGCCCGCTTTTACATTCAACACATCTTGCGTATGTATGGGTAGGGACAGTAATGCACTTCGACGCGCCATATCTTTACGATTTCCGCCACACGACCGCCCGCTGCCTGGTACCAACTGATCTAGCGAAACCACTACAAACGAAACCCCTACTCCTCCGCGTCTCCTAACCGCTCCCCTCGGCCTACAGGCATGCCTGGCGATCGAGGCGAACAGCGAAAACCAGGGGGAAACCTTGCCCATCACGTGGGACTTTCGACCGGCTTTTTTCCCCTCCCAACCCTGTCACAACTTGCCAGGTTGTGACTCTTACCTTTTACTAACACTGTCCCCTTACTTTACTTTACTGTTCTTTTTTTTTCCCCTATTTTCCCCAATCTATTTTTTTTTCGTTTTTATCTTTTGTCTCTTTTTTTGTAATTTTTCTTGCCTACTGTTGGCTCTTTTCAACAACTTAAAACTATGTATGCTCACAAACTTTCCCGACATAATTTAACCGAAACCTTTCAAATTCCTACCTATAATCCTACCAATTTTTTTTTTTTTTTTTTTCAACTTTCTATCACTTACATACTAGTACCAACAAATGTCAACTTAAATGGTATCCCTAAACCAAACCAAAAACCAAACTCTACAAACTATTTACAATTATTTACAGTTATACCTATCTGAGAAGGCCACTGGCATTTACCAAAAACCATTCTATTCCCTAACTTATTCTTTTACAATTTCTTTAGAGCTTTAGTACAACGTTAGACGATGTAATTCGCACCTCACTATGTTTATTTTGTCCGGTATAACTCACACTTATCTGTCTGTGATAATGCTATCCGGCATGGTTCGCACTTGCTTACACTTACTTACTACAATCTCACCCGACATGATACACGCTTATAACTACCATTACCTACTACTACTATACAACAATCCAGCCCGACATGACTTTCGTTTCCTTAATTACTATTTACAATATTACGTGGTATGATTCTGGAACTGTCCTGCCAGCCCAACTATACTTATTTATTATTTATTATTTACAATCTTAACCAGCATGGTTTACGTTTCCCTATAACTATTTACATTATGACTCACATTTCTGTGACTTTGTCCGTCATGACTCACTATTGCAATTTTGCAATGCGTGCCTCACCCTTAATTATTTACAATACAATCACCTTAACTATTTACAATATTATCCGACTATTTACAATTTCTACTACTATTTATTTACAAACCCATTCACTCCTCGTCGGTATCGATTACTTCATTCGCCCAGGCATTTAATATATTTACAACCCCCATATTTACAATTCTATTCCCTCCCCTTATTTGCAATTCTCCCTCCCTTAGTGTTTCCCTCGCTGTCATCCTTGCTCTCACTCTTCTATGTACAGTGCATTCATCCATCAAATGTACTCCTGTTTCCCTTTCTCTCCCGCATTCACACATCCCGTCACCTCCCCTTAATTTAAACCTGTGTAAATACCCCTTTAGGTTGCCATGCCCTGTTATCATTTGTGTTGCTTTAAATGAAAGTTCATCCCTTTGATCTCCCACCCTGTTACACAGTGTATATAATCCTCTTCCCTTCGTTCCTATGTCCCATTCTCTTTGCCACCTTGTCATTACTCTATGTTGCATGTCTTTTTTGTCTCTTGTTTTGGTTGTCATTTTTATATTTTCAATTATGTCATCTTCCCTTTCCTTTTCTAGTGCCCTTCTTGCGTTACGGTCTGCTTGCATCATTTGTATGTCATCTTTTTCATTTATTTTGCCTATTTTTAGGATTCTTCCCTGTGTTCTACAATTTTCGAGTAGCCGTTGTATCATCTGTGCACTTTTGTGTCTCGTTTTGAAGTTCCTTATCAATGCTAGGGCCTGCTCTGAATCGCTAAATATCACCCCCCTCCCCGTTCTCCCCTGACCTAACAAGTTTATCCCCACTACCAGTGCGACAAGTTCGGCTTCCAGACTTGTGAGTCCGTCCTGAAGCCGCTTGCCACCCTGTTCCCATCTATCCCCGTCTTTCTTTACCAATCCCACACTAGCCCTATTCCCTGTCACGCTCCCGTCCACGTAAATAATTACGTTTTCGGTAGCATTTACGACCTCGTTCTCTATAACATCATCATAGTGGAGCCACTCTCCTGGGTAGAGCCTTTCACCTTCTCTCGCCCGTCTGGCTTTCCACGCTCCCTTTCTTTCAGACCTCACCCTGTACAGTTCCTCTGCCTGTATGTCGAGGGGTGCCCCCTAATACCTGCAGGCTCGCTGTACTTGTCGTGCGATAAGCGCGATTCACACCGAGGAGAAACAGTCTGTGTGTCGCGTCGAGTTGACGCTTCACACGGCTGTCCCCCGCTCTTCTTCCCCATATTTCCGATCCGTACAAGACAGCTGGCTTAATAGCTCCCTCATACAACATTCTCACCACATCCTTATTTACTCTACCCTTGCTCCGTGCGAGACCCATCATCGTGTTTCTAAGCCCACCTGCTTTCTCTCTTATCTTCCTCGCGTGAGCGATGAAGTTCAGTTTCGCATCCAGGGTTATCCCTAGATACTCAACGGAGTCCATCAACTCCAGTACCCTATCGTTCATTCGCAATACTGGTCCTCTCACTCTACCTCTCGCTTCTACGAACAAGACCCCAGTTTTTTTAGTGTTATACTGGAGCCTCGCTTCGGTCCCCCACACCAGGCACTCGTTCCATACCCTTAACCAGCACCTTTCAACCTCCCTCACTGAATTCCCACTGATAAGTAAGACCTGGTCATCGGCAAAGGCCTGTTCCTTTACCGATATCCCGGTGTCCCTTAAACCCCCAATTTTTCGAAACCAACCTTCCATTCCGGCGATCCGCAGGGTCGGGCCTAGGCTGGATCCCTGCGGACAGCCTTTCTGCATGCTTCGTGAAATCCCCCCGCTTTCAATCGTCCTTCCCCTCATAAACGACCAGCATATGTCTCTCAGTTTCCTAGGTACTCCGAGTCGCCCCATTTCCCTATCAACTGCCTCTGGCCACGCTGTGTTGAAGGCATTTCGAAGATCAAGGGTTACGATCAACGAATGCCTCCCCATGGCCTTTTCCTCTGTCATCTTTTCCACTAGGCTTTCTATCGCCTCAATAGCACCCATTCCCGACCGGAATCCAAATTGGTTCCTGTTCCATCCCTCGTTCCTTTCGTACCAATTCCTCATTCTTCCGTCAAGCAACTTGTCCAACACCCTCCCCAGAGTCGGCAACAGGCTTATGGGCCTGTAGCCTCCCGCCGGTTTGGGTATCCAGACCAAGTCCGCTTTCTTCCACACCGTCGGGAATATCCCTTTCTCCCAACACTGGGAATATAGCCGAGTCAAGTAGCCCCCCTTAACCCTCCATATAAATTCCATCGCCTCGTTTGGTATGCGATCTTTCGACACTGCTTTTTTCTGTTTTAAGTTTTTTATGGTCTCCCCAATTTCAAAGCTCGTGAACGCCACATCGAACCCTGTTAGTGGCTGGTCGTTCACCCTTACCCTTCTGTAGTCTTCCCTTTCGATTGCTTCTTGTTCCGTCAAGTACGGATGGTACTGGTTTTGTAACTCAGTATGTAGGTCGACCTCGTTTTCTGTATACCCCTCTGATAATTTCTGTATGTGTTTAGCCCCCTCGTTTATCTTCATTTTATTCAGTACTTCCCAGACCTTGTGCCATTCGGCGTCGTTAGCTAACCCCTCGATGTCTTCCCTTAATCTTTTAGTCTTTTTCCCTTTAATTTCCCTCGAATATTCCCTTCTAATTTCTATATATATATTTTTCAACCCCTCCCTCAATACCCCCCCTCCCTAGCTTGCTGATATACCCTTCTTGCTCTATTTAAGTCCCCCCTCAATCTACTTAACTCGGCATCCCACCACTCGTTTCCTTCCCACTTCACCACCCTCGTTCTCCGTATCACTCTAATACACGCTTGTCCACAGTGTTCCTGGAACCTTGCCGCCTCTCGTTCTATGTCCGCAGGGGTGGTTAAGTCCCCCTCGACATACTCATCTATTCTGTCCATGAACCTCTCCCATGGGGTTCGGTCAAAGTCCATGCGCCACTCAACCTTTTTCCTCAATTCCGGCTCCCAGTCCACTGTGAACACAACATACCGATGGTCGCTCAAGCTTTCCCGGTCATCCAAAACCCTCCAGTCCCTGATTCCCACCCTCTTGGTCATGGTCAAGTCAATGAAGCTTTCCCCCCGACCGCTACTGAAAGTGGCCGGTTGTCCGGCATCATTCGCAACGACCATTCTCATCTCAATAGACCACTCATGCAAACTCTCCCCCTTAAAATCTGTCACGTTCCCCCCCCCCCCCCCAGACTACATTTTTAGCATTAAAATCCCCCCTGTTACGACCGCGTCCCTTAGTCTACGAATCACCCCATCAAACTTAATGAGCCTCCTGCACTGTCTAACCCCTGACTCATCGTAGACGCTAACAAAGTTTACCCTCTTCCCCCCGTTCCCTGCGATTTCGACCCCGATTACGTAGTCATCCTCCAAGCCCCCAATCGTTTTGCCCTCGATTCCATCCCTGATCCAAATCTGTGACTTACTCCCCTGACTTTTTGCATGGCGCCTAAAACCCTGGAGTCCTTCGAAATTCCGGTACGGCTTCTGAACCATCACAACATCGATCTTCCACTCTTCCACATGCACTCCCATTTGCTGCATCACTACCCTACCTCTCCCGGCGTTCCATTGCAGGACCCTAGCCATCGTGGTAGTTGATCCTTCGTCTTTGCTGTTCTAGTTTCCGCTTAACAACGGGGCACCCTGAGTCGCTGGCCATGTGTCGCCGGTCGCCCGCCGGAATTCCCACCTGCTTGCAATTTATGCACTCCACGGGGTTGGACGGCCTGCACTTCGTGCGCCCCGGCACACTTGTAACAAGCTGGCACCTCTCTGCACTCGCTTGCCCTGTGCCCGAACCTGCTGCATCTGAAACACTGTAACACTTCGGAGTGTTCCTCTACATAGACCAGCATCAAGTCAATACTTATTTTGCCCCTTTTAACCATCCATTTAAATATGTCTAGATCCGCTCTTATGATAATGTTTTCTTTGTTTCTATTCCGACAAGGTTTACGTCTTATTATTTCAATATTTCTTTCCCCCATTAAGAAGGCCAACTCTTTATTTTCCTGTTTTATTATATTTAGGACTTGCTCGTCGCTGTAACCCTTCTCGACTCCGGTGACGATGGCCGTCGGGTTCAGTCCTCCCCCCGAACCTCCCTCCCGTGTCTTGAGATCGGTCACTTCACTTAGCACATCTTTCATTTTTTGTTTTTGTGCCGTGTCTTGCGCCTCGATTATTATGAGTCCTTTGTCTGTCTTTTTCAACGTCTTTACTTGGCCAATCACTTCCGTTAGTAGTAGGGGTCTAACCTGGTCCATGATTTGCCTGGAAGTTTTCGCCCTGTCCTCTGTTGTTATAACTATCTCGTGTCTATCGACGACGGCGGTGCTCTTTTCGGGCGTTTTCCACCCCGGCCTCTCTTCAACAGCCTTAGGAATTCGTGCCCTCGGTTTGGCCGCTGCTATTTCCCCATATGTCCGTTGTTGTTTCTTTTTTCTCGTCACCGTAGTCCATTCCCCGGATTCACTACCCCCCCCCCCCCCCCTCTCCTATACTGGTGCTAGTCCCCCTGTCTCCATCCTTAATAAATTGTTTTCCATCCTACTCAAAACCCCCCTCTATACCCTCAACGCATTTATATCACTGTCCCTCTCCCCCGCCCCACTCTCGATAGCATCGACCTCATAGGCGCTCCTGAACAAATCCCTTATCCCTGACCTTTCCCCTCCTTCTTTTAACTCCCTTATTTCCCTTAGCATATTCTCTATTACTTCCCTCATTCCCTTTAACTCGCTCGCCGTCGATTCCTCCGCGAGCTTATCGTTCAACCTCTCTTTTAAGAATTTAGTTTTCAGTCTCTCCTCTTTCAGGGCCACATTCATCTCACCCATCAATTTCATTATCTCTATTACCCCATAGCGTTCTTCACCTGGCAGGCGTCCGCCATGGTGAAGGACATCTTCCCTGACACCACCTGTTTGCCTGTGGCCTTCTCTATTTGTTTACAGTTTACCTCTATTATTTCTAATGCCCGTGAGATCCTGTCGCGTTCCTCTTGTTCCTTCCTTTCAGTGTCATCGCCCCAGTTTTCTATCCTCTTTTTTGTTCGTTCTTCTGCTTGTTTTCTTTGTTTCTTTGCTTCTTCTTGTTTCCGTTGTTTTTCTTCCCTTTCCCATCTCCTTGTCATTTCTTCTTTTTCTTTCCTCATCCTTTCTTGTTCCGCCTGTTGTTCTCTAAGTCTCCTTCTCTTTTCCGCTTCTTTAGTTAAAGTTCTGTCCCTGATTCTCTTTTCCTTTTCTTTCCTTACTCTCTTTTCATCTTTCGTCTCGTTATCGTTATTCGTTGTTGTTTTATCCTCTGTCCACTGTTTCCTAATTACCTCTTTAGCCTTGTGTGCCCTCTTTTTTTCCAACTCTTCCTCTTGTCTCTTATTTTTTTCTTCTTCCTCTTTCTTTTTCTTTTCTTCCTCTTTCCTTTTTTCCGCTTCTTGTTGTCTCTTTGTGAATTGTTCCTCTGTTTCTATACCCCTATCTTCTTCTCCTCCTCCTCCTCTACTTTTGCGGCGATTCTCTCTAACTGACTTGGCCACTTCCGGCGATATCGAACCGAGCAGGTTTATCAGATGTTTCACCACATTTGCTGCATTTGCCTCACTTTCGGTGGTCTGAGCCGGTAGTCAGGCCTCGGGCCTACGTGCCTTTCCAATTGTACAATTACTTCTTGTTGTTGTTGATCTTCCTTCCTCTGTTTTCTCTGCTCGTCGTCCTGCTGCTATTTCTTCTTCCTCTTGGGTTGCCTGTCTATCGCCATGTCTTTGATCTCTTCCCCCACATTCACCTCCATGTCGCTCTCGTACGCTTCGCTGGATGAGCTCATCTTGCAGCTAAGTATCTACTAACTACTACTAACTACTACTAGCTTAAGCGTAAACTAACATAGCATAGCATAAAAATAATAATAAACTTTCAGCCGCCTACCACTACCATCCAAGCAAAGCAGTTTACAAAAGCAAAGCAACAGAGTTTAGATCAACCTCAACTCTGCAAGCATTAGTACCGTCTACAAGTCAAAAAGAAACTTTCAGTCTGTTAGTTATTTTCTTTCTTTCGCACTTTAACTTACCCAGCGTAGTGTTCACTTCACTTTACTTTAAAAAACTTACAAGTCCTTAAGTAGTGTATTTATACAGCTACCAGAACATGGAATATTCCATGGATCCGAATCCCCCCACCACAACACACCAACGAACCGAAAATCTCCCCTCTCCTCCCCACCAACATTCCCCACTCCTACCCCCACTCCTACCCCCACTCCCATCCCTACTCCCATCCCTACTCCCACCCCCACTCCCACCTCCACTCCTAGTCATACTATTATTCCCTCCACTCTTAAGCAATATTTAAACCCAAATACCGAATTATTTTGCAGTTAGTTATGTATCCCGAGTGGTTTCATTTTACATTACATTAAGCTTTGGGATTGTTTTACATTATCATCGTTTAGTGTGCAGGCAGTAAATATTTAATAGTAGTGCTAGTTGTTAACAGTATTGTGTAAATTGTTGTTAGATAAGACCAGTGAAAACAGCGGACGAACATGCGAAATTTTATAAAAGAATTAAAAGATGTTAAAATCAAAGCATAAAATAAAAGTGATGAAATTAAAAAAACATTTCGTTATCTCAAATTATAGACTTTTAGTAAGTAACTGCGATGATGAAGATTTATTGATGATGATTGAAGAAGGTATAATTTTATGTGATAAGATTCTTACAGGATCCGTTAGAGCTAAATTCTTTAACGATCATATACAGCTTATAAGTTTAGGATTGGAAACACATGTTTGGTTAGACCATATGAGAGAAAACAAATTAATTGCAGAGGAATAATTATCAGTGTTTTCTCCTTTCCCTTCAGTTCTCCTTTAATCATACAAGATGTTCCAATGCAGTGATTGCAGCAAAAGTTTTAAACAACAATCAAATGTTTATAGACATCAAAGAGAATCCTGTCCTAATAAACCATCTTGTTCACATCAAAAAAGAAAAACTATTACTAAGTTATGTGATGTACCTACAAAAAAAATTAAAATAGAAGAAACCAAGAGACAAAGTGTAATACAACCACCAATTCCCAAACTTATTCTAACACGTTGTAAAGATTGTGATACTTGGTATGTGAAAAATAAACTTGTTGCCCATTTACGCTCAAACCAACATAAAAGCGGATTTAAAAGTGATGATAATGTGAAAATTATTACTTCCGCGTTTAAAAACAGAATTGTGTCGTATATGTTACTTCCATCCAAAAAGTATGTAGACATTGATGAATTTTTTGATGAGGTAAAACAAAAGTTCATAAGTATAATATTAGAACAATTAGTTAAGCATAAATGTGTAAAAATAAATGTAGAATTATTTGGACAATATTTGTTACAAACTAAAGAGACACTAGAAACTAAATCATTTAATACTAAAAATAAGATCATAACATCATCATCCAATTTAAGTGTAATTTATAAGGAGTTTTTATCAGAAATCAAAGAGAAAGTTTCAATATTTGCAGAAAATGGATCTGGTTGGGCTTTAGAAAAAATATTGCATTTAGAACTTAATGTTAACAAATATAATCCAATTAGAGCATCCTCATATATACCTCTACCAAAACAAATTTCAAATAAGCAAGGTATAATTAACGTTAAAAATAACGACTCATATTGTTTCGGTTGGAGTGTGATAAGTGCATTATTTCCAGCAAAAATTAATTCTGCGAGAACCCATTCATATCCGAATTTTTTTGACTTTTTAAATTTTGAAGGAATAGAATTTCCTGTAAAGTTAAAAGATGTATCTAAATTTGAATCACTTAACCAAATTTCTGTGAATGTTTATGGTTTAGAGAGTATGTGTGAGGATAATAAATTTAAATATGAGGTTGTTGGTCCCATGCATTACACTAATAAAAAACTTCCAACACACATAAATTTATTGTTGATAAGTGAGGGTGAAAACAATCATTACTGTTGGATTAAAGATATGTCAAGATTACTATCATCTCAAATCAATAAAACAACTTATAAAAAGTATTTTTGTGATGGTTGTTTAATTTATTTTAGTTCAATGCAAACACTAGAAGTTCATCAAAAAAACGATTGTAATCATTTGTATACAAGAGTTCCAACCAATGATATCAAAATTAATAAATACGGACAACATATACCAGAAAATATACTACAGTTTGAAAATTTTCAAAGACAGCTTAAAGTTCCATTTGTAATATATGCGGATTTTGAGTGTTTTTTAAAACCTTTACATTTTGAACAACCAGAAAATGATTTGGATTCATAAACACGAAACACGTTTAAACACGAACCATTTGCCTTTTCATATTTTATTAAATGTTCATATGATAATTCTTTATCACTATTGGATTCTTATTTTGGTTTAGATGCAGCTGAAGAATTTTGTAAACGAATTGAAGGTCATGTTCACAGAATTTATAATAACTATCTTAAACCTATAGTGAAAATGATCCCCTTATCCGACGAACAGAAATTGTCTTATAAAAATTGCCACAAATGTCATATATGTAACGAAAAAGTTGAAGAAAATAAAAAAGTTAGAGATCATGATCATTTAACTGGTGAATTTCGAAATGCAGCTCACAGCATATGCAACTTAAATTTCAAAATACCCCATTTCATACCTATATTTTTTCATAATTTAACTGGTTATGATAGTCACCTATTTGTTAAGCAATTGTGTTGTGAAGAAGATAATATTGATTTACTTGCACAAAACAAAGAGAAATACATTTCATTTTCAAAATCCATGTTGGTGGATAAATATAAAGACAAAGATGATAAAGAAAAGAATCTGTTTATCAAAATGAGATTTTTGGATTCATTTCGATTTGTTGCAAGCTCATTAGAAACACTTGGTGAAAGTCTAGAATCAAATCAATGCATTGAAATTAAAAAACATTTTCAAAATTCTAACCAATTTAATGAAATTAGAAAAAAAGGGATTTATCCATATTCTTATGTTGACTCATTTGAAAAAATGTATGAAAGGGAACTTCCAAGAATTGAACACTTTTATGATACACTGAGAGATGAATCCATAAATCCTTCAGATTATAAGAGAGCCGTTAATATTTGGAATTTATTTGATTGTCAAAGTTTAATGGATTATACAAAAATTTATTTACTATCAGATGTTCTCATATTAACAGATTTTTTTGAAACATTTCGAAATGTATCTATAAATAATTTTAAGTTGGATCCTGCACAATATTACACATTACCCAGTTTGAGTTGGGATGCAATGTTAAAAATGACCAATATCAAATTAGAATTGTTAACCGATATAGATATGTTGCATTTTTTTAAGAATAGTATAAGAGGTGGTATTTGTCATTGCAGCGTTCGAAAAGCTGAAGCAAATAACCCCCATCTTGAAAATTATGATTCTGATAAACCATCATCGTTTATTATGTATTTAGATGCAACTAACTTGTATGGACATAGTATGAGTCAATATCTCCCAATAAGTGATTTTTCTTGGATGCCAATGGAAGAAATAGAAACTCTTGATGTGATGACAATCCATGATAATGCATATTGTGGGTATGTTTTAGAAGTAGATATAAAATACCCTCAAGATTTACATGAACAACATAATGAACTACCATTTTTAGCAGAAAATATTTGTCCGCCAGATTCAAAACAAACGAAACTAATATGTAAATTAAACAATAAGGAAAAGTATGTGATTCATTATCGAAATCTTAAACAAGCAATTAAAAATGGGTTAAAATTAACTAAAATTCATAGAGTAATTAAATTTAAACAATCACCATTTCTTAAACCATATATTGACTTAAATACCAATATGAGAAATAAATCTAAAAGTAAGCTGGAAAAAGATTGTTATAAATTATATAATAATGCTATATATGGTAAATCATTAGAGAATATCGATAAACGTGTTGATATCAGATTAATTACACATTGGGAAAATATTGGAAAGAAGCAGGGAGCACAAACGTTGATTGCTAAACCAAATTTTAAGAATCGTTTAGTTTTTAATGAAAACTTTGTTGCAATACAGATGGAAAAAGTAAAAATTACCTATAATAAACCTGTTTTTGTTGGATTTTCAGTCTTGAAACTATCAAAAACTGTTATTTATGATTTTTATTATAATTATATTAAAATCAAATATGGAGACAAAGCAATACTATTATATACAGATACAGATAGCTTAATATTGCAAGTTGAAACAGAAAACTTCTATCAAGATATTCAAGAAAATTAAGATAAATTTGACACCTCTAATTACAATGAAAACAATTTACATCATATAACTAAGAATATATCCGTAATAGGACGTATGAAAGATGAGTTTTCTGGTCAACCAATATTAAGTTTTTATGGAACAGGTGCCAAAGCTTACTGTGTTAATTTGGAGGATAAATCCGAAAAGAAAGCAAAGGGTGTAAAAAAGTATGTTATTCAAAATTCTATTACAAAAGAAGATTATAAAGATGTAGTGGAAAACTCAGAAATTAAGTTTAGGAAAATGAATGTATTTCGTTCAATATTGCATGAAATGTTTACACAATTAAAAAATAAGGTTGCATTGTCTCCAAAAGATAATAAACGCTACATTATTGAAGATTCTTTTAGAACCCTAGCTTGGGGGCACAAACACATTGATATTTTGGAAGATAAATCCAAGACTGATGATAAGGATGTTAATAATGTTATAAATATCTTAAGAAAATTAGTTCATGGTGTGTATAAAACTTAGGAACTAAGAAAATATATTTCAATTTCAAAATGTTAATGCTACCAGTAGGACTTTTATTTCTCTCATCATTCATTAACAATACTCTGTTCATAAAAGTGGATCCTAATGTTCAAGATACGTTTATTTGTTTATCGATAAATAAGAAAGGAAATGATAGTTGGCCATCAACATGGAAAAGGATGGATATAAAAAGTGGATTATTTACTTATAAAATAAATGATCATATAATAAATAACTCTTCCACTGTAGAGTATAAATTAAGGATCCATCATTCCAATAGATTGCATACAGTAACAGAGAAATGGAATAAATTGTATAACAAAGTACATATGGATGAATGTAATATACGTACATGTATAATATTTGTAATCATATTTTTTATATTGTTTATGTATTTGTTGGGATATGTATTGTTTAAGGCATATTTGTATTATAAATAAATGATTTGAAGAATACTTTGTTTAATTAAATCAAGTTAGTATATTAGCTAATACGCAATAGAATAAATGGAGGAAATAAAGAAAACTGTTACGTTTAATGAGGGAAATAATAAAACACATATACTGTTTGTATGGAAATTTGCCTATAGAAAAGCAAGGGAAAGTGATTATGAGCAAAATATATTGGATAGATACCGTTTTCGAAATAGAATTAAATATGTAGAAAACCTTTTAAATGATGTGATAGAAGAACAAAATAGAAATAAAGTATACAGTGAACGTTTTATGTAAATTTTTATTTTTTAAATAAATGAATAAACTACAGAATATCTTTTTTTAATATCCAAGAATTATTTGAATTATCCATCCCCAACCATTTAACGTAGACTTTGTTTCCTTTTTTTCTCAAAACTTTCTCCACCAGAAATACATTTGGATGTGCTACCTTTTGGAGCTCCTCCTTATAAAAACGTCCTAAAATATCTTCCTTTTTATCATCTTTTAGTAAGTATGTTGTAGGATTAGTTAAATTAACTCGTTTAACAACGAAGATCTCCGAACTCCAGTTTGGTGTGTATCCTTTAGAAAACATTCCCCTATGTTTACTTATTCTTACAAAGTCACCCTTCTTAAATTTAGGAGTAGCAGGATTAACAGTTTTGATATGTGTGTAAGATGATTTAAGTACATCTTTTTCATTACTTTTACTTATATCAATGGGTTTCAATCCTGTTGTCCTATGTTTTCTGTGATTATATTCTGAAACTATCTCAGGTAATATATTTAACCACTTATAGTTACCTTGCATGCTAAATTTTCTCCACATTCTATTTTTTAATGTTCTATTTACTCTTTCAACAATACTAGCTTTTAAATTTGAAAACGTACTATAGTGATTAATTTTAAACTTCCCCATTAAGTCCTGAAAATCTCTGTTAAAGAATTCTTTCCCTCGATCAGTTTGTAAATTTTTAGGGGGAGTTTTTGCATCATTTAAAATATTTTTCATTGTTGAGGTTACATCTTTACCAGTTTTTGATTTTACAGGTAATGCCCATACAAATTTTGAAAATGTGTTTATAACAACCAAAATATATCTATACTTTCTGTTAAATTTTGCATATGGTTGCATTTCAACCAGATCAGCTTGCCATAAGTCATTTAGTCCTTTAATAATAACCCTACTCCTTTGATAATTCTTTCTTGCAGGTTTATGTAACTCGTTAACAACCGTTTCCTTAATGAAAGACATTACAATTAATCAAATGATTTAAGAAAAATAATTGTCCCAGTAGCTTTTATACGCATCATTCCATTCCTTAAGCTTTTGAGATAAAATTTCTTTGTCCCCTTCTTTTAAGTATTCCTCAATTTTAACAATTTTTTTTCCTACATCATCAAGATTATCTTTAACTTTTGTATTCAAGTATTTCAACGATGTTGGATTTATTATAGTATCTAGTTCACCCATTCCATTATCTATTTTATTTAATTCATCATTTAATTTCTTAGCAATACTTTGTATGGAAGAATGAATACCAGTAATAATTTGTCTTTCTATTAATGGTAGTTCATGTATTTGTCGCCTATTAAGAAGACTATCGACTATTTCTTTTTTCGTAGTTATTAAAGTTTCAACATATTTTTTAAATCTTTTAATTTTTTCTTTAGCATTAAAGAATACTACTTCCTTAATTTTTGTTTCCATTATTTCGTTTATTTTTTCAATATTAGTTCTTAAAATTAAATTTTCATTTTTAACAAAGTCTTGCAATGCTTTAATATCCTTGATAATTTTATCAATATTTGCATTAATATTTAAATCCAAGGTTTTCAGATTCTTAATTTCATCAACTTTTTTTTCAAAATTTAAAATGTTTAATGAAATATTGTTATTTCTTTGTAAAGTTGTTTTAATCTTTTCCATTTCTTCTTTATTTAAATTTTCTATAGATTTTAATTCGGAAATTTGTGGTAAAATTATGTTAAGTTGTTCTTTTAATGCTGCATATTCATCAATATTTTTTTGTGCAGCATTAGATGTACATTTAAATTCTTTTCTATTTTTTTTTGTATTCTTATCCATCTTATCATGTGTGTGTTTAAAATGATCTACTTCCATTTTAATTCTATCATAAATTGTAGTTGAAAACGTTTTAAACTTTGAAATAAGATCATTTGTAAGCTTTTTTTCAATGTCATCGATTTTTGACGTATCAGATATATCAGTTTGTAATTTAAGTAACACCTTTTGCGTTTCTTGTTGTAAAATGGTGATGTCACCCATCTGTTTTTCTACATCAACCAATTTTAATTCTGAATTTAATATTTTCACGTCGATATTTTTTATAGTTACTATTCTATTGTTTGCTTCCTGTTTAAATTTTTGATCTACTGTTGTAAGTTCATCTTCACAAAATTTTAGTTTTTTCGTTCTGTTCGGTCAATAATAGACTTTAATGAAAAACAGTTAACAATGGCAACGTTGCTTTGTCAAACGCGCCCACGCATACGCGCCCTTGGTGCAAGAGTGAGATGCAGCGATGTCGCCTGCCGCCTCGTCCTATTGAATGGATACCGCTGAAGAGAACACATCAAAATTCACATTTTATAACAATAATTACAAATACAGTCCACTTTAAATTAACAATAAATTACTACTTGCACTTAAGCAAAACGATAGTTTTATTACCATAGTTTCTTGGACCTTCCGAGCCAAATTATATTAAAAAATCGGTACAATCGAGTGAATACAATCGATAATAGTGAACGGTCGTTTAGCCAGCGGTATCCGCCATGACACAAGGGTGAGTTTCCTGAATTTACCAATTGTTTTCCATTGACCTGTTATATCCATTGACCAATTGTGTGTTTATTTAACTTGAACAAGTAAGATGATTGCCGAACTTACTACCTTAGTAAAGGAAAGGGGCATAATTAAGGGTTCTTTGACGCGACAAAAAAGTTTCTTTGACAGCATTGCTTCTGGATCGCTTGACAACATAGTTGCACGTGAACTAGAAGCACGGCTACATAAAATCGAACAGTTATTTGATAAATTTACAATAAAACAAGACGAAATAGAGCTATGCGATTTAGTTGACGATGAGTTAAATAAACAATTAAAAGAGAGGAATGATTTTGAAAAGTTATATTTTGCGTTAATAGGGAAAATTCGGTCAAAAATCGAAAGTTTTTATAATGACTTCAATGCACAATACGCGCAAGCGCAGAATGACATTAAAAGCGTTCCATCGGCGCATGCGTCGAGAGATGACGTAATCTCTGGGGCG
This sequence comes from Polydrusus pterygomalis, assembly GCA_963969555.1. NCBI lineage: Eukaryota > Metazoa > Arthropoda > Insecta > Coleoptera > Curculionidae > Polydrusus > Polydrusus pterygomalis. The sequence goes on from OZ018379.1 coordinate 88,177,802, forward strand.
GTGCCACATGCTCATCCACGAGGTGTTGAGCTTCCGGCGCTCAAGTTGCCTAATTTCAACGGCCAGTTTGACACTTGGGTGGAGTTTAGAGACGGCTTCAAGGCTCTTATACAAGACAATGCGGCGTTGTCAAACGTTCAGAAATTTTATTACCTACGATCTTGTTTGGGAAAAGATGCGTTGGCGCTTATTGAATCGATACAAGTGACTGATGCAAATTACGATATCGCCTGGGATTTGTTACACGATAGATATGAGCAAAAAGCATTGCTTATTCATAATCATATACGCGTTTTATTCGAATACTCTTCAATAGAATCTGAAAATCATACAAGTTTGCGAACTTTTTTCGACACAATAACAAAAAATTTAAGAGCTTTAAAGGTGTTAGGAGAAGATGTTGATAAATGGGATAGGTTATTAATCTATTTATTTACAACGAAATTAGATAAGTCATCACGACGCGAATGGGAATTATTTAAGATAAGCAATGATTTACCTACAATGAGCGAGTTTAATACATTTTTAAAGCAACGATGTGAATTTTTAGAAAAAATCGAGGTATCAAATAAACCGCGAGAAGTTCAAGATAGAGAATTTAAAAAACCTCAGGCATATAAAGCTCAAAAAAGTGGTTCCTATTTTACCACAACAACGGGTATTAGTTGTTATTTTTGTAAAGAAAAGCATTCAATTTTTCAATGTGAAAAGTTTTTAAAGTTTTCGCCCTCTGATAGGTGTTATGAAATAAGAAAAGCAAAATTATGTAAAAATTGTCTAAGACCAGGACATGACGTAAAAGAATGTATGCATTCGGGCTGCAGAAAGTGCAATAAACGCCACAATACATTATTGCACGTAGAGTTTTTTAAACAAAGAGATAACAGGGATACTAGCAACGATGCCAGATTTAAAGAAAATTCGGGAAACAATAAAAGCAATCGAGAGGACTTAATAAGTAAACAAAATGCAAATAAAGCTGCGACTTTTCATGCATGTTCAAGCGAGAATACTATTGTCAATGACCAAGTGCTATTGTCAACCGCTATAGTTTATGTGGAAGATAATCAAGGGAAACAATACGAGTGTAGGGCGCTTCTAGACAGTGGCTCACAGAGCAATTTTATAACCGAGCGATTGAGTAAAAAATTAAATCTAGCGATGGAAAAGGTTAACTATAAAATAGTAGGAGTTGGTGAATCCATTTCAAATTTAAACTATCGAGCGAAGATAAATATTTTATCTTGTACTAGCGATTACAAAACGACAATCGAGTGTCTAGTGTTAAAACGTATTACCGACAAGTTGCCTACAGTAACCTTTAATAAAAACAATTTGAAAATACCAAGTCACGTATGTTTGGCAGATTGCAATTTTAATAAAGCTAGCGATATTGATTTATTAATAGGGTGTGCCCTATTTTGGGAAATCTTGCAAGGGGGTAAGATTCAAGTAGAAAATTCTAAGATATATTTACAACAGACTTTGTTAGGTTGGGTTGTAGGAGGCGTTACGTCAGCGGACGATAAAACGTCAGGAACTTCTATTAGTTGTTTTTCAAGCGAGTTAAAGGACGAAAATACTATTGATACACTTTTACCTAAATTTTGGGAAATCGAGGATATTTATGGTAAATCAAGTTCAAGGTCAAATTATTCCGAGGAGGAAATCTATTGCGAAGATAATTTTAAAAAAACAATTGAACAAAGTAGCGATGGTAAATTTATTGTGTCAATACCTTACAAGAATAATTTACGCGATTTAGGAGATTCAAAGGGTCAAGCACTTAAGAGATATTTTTTACAGGAACAAAGACTTTCAAAAAATGCTTATTTAAAAAGTGAGTATGATAAGTTTATGTTAGAATATTTAGAACTAGGGCATATGACCGAGGTTAGCGAACAAGAAGAAAATAAAATGACCTACTATATGCCACATCACGCGGTGGTTAAAGATGATAGTAAAACCACAAAGGTTAGGGTAGTCTTCGATGCTTCAATGAAAACAGAATCGGGATTATCACTCAATGAGGTTCAATGTGTAGGTCCGACAATACAGGACGATCTTTTTTCTATAGTTCTGCGTTTTCGTAAGCACGAATACGTAATGACCGCGGATGTATCAAAAATGTATAGAATGATTTTAGTAAAACCGGAGCAGCGCAGTTTACAACGTATATTTTGGAGAAAGGATCCCTCTTATGATTTAAAGCGCTATGAGTTAAATACTGTTACTTACGGTACCGCATCGGCTCCATATCTAGCGGTACGATGTTTAAACAAGTTAGCGGACGATTTCGAAACCACTTACCCTAAAGCAAGTGAATCTATAAAGACATCTTTCTATGTTGACGACTTTTTAGAAGGCGCTGACAGTGAAAGTGAAATTTTGACATTACAATCACAAGTAACAAATATTTTATTTAGTGCTGGGTTTCAATTAAGAAAATGGTTATGCAATAAAAAGGATCTATTAACACAATTTCAAGTAGATAAGAATATAGATTCAAGTATTTTAAATATTGGCGACAATGAGACCAGCAAGACGTTAGGTATTCTTTGGGACTCAAATTCTGATACAATTCAATATTCGGTGCCTAACTTTAAAAATCCTGAAATAATCACTAAGCGAACTATTTTATCTTCAATTTCACAAATTTACGATCCTTTACATCTTTTAGGTCCTATCATAATAGTAGCCAAGTTAATAATGCAATTGTTATGGCAAGGTAATTTCGGTTGGGACGAAGAGCTCCCTAGGGAACTGCTAAATAAATGGTTAATGTTTAAAAATAGTTTACCAAAAATCAATAATTTTAAAATACCAAGAATAGTTATAACTCCAAATTACGTCAATATAGAACTTCATGGTTTTGGAGATGCTAGTCAAAGGGCGTATGGCTGCTGCCTATACATAAGATGCCAAAATTCAAGTGGTCAATACTTTACACAACTCTTATGTGCAAAATCGAGAGTAGCACCAATTAAAAAGTTAGTTACTTTACCGCGTTTAGAACTATGCGCTTCAGTATTATTGGCTCAATTGGCACAAAAAGCAATAGATTCACTACAGATAAATTTCAATAAGTGTTATTTTTACTCGGACTCTCAGATAGCCTTATCGTGGATACGAGGGCCGGCTAGTAAGTGGAAACTTTTTGTAGCAAATCGTGTAAGCGAGATACAACAATTGACAAACATAAAGGATTGGTATCATGTGTCTACAGATCATAATCCTGCAGATTTTGTATCTAGGGGGTTAACGGTTAATAGTAGAGGGAGAAGGGGCATTCAACGCCAGATTCCTGAGGTCCCTTTTGCGCATGCCCAGGCAGGGCGCAGGCGCGTGTCATATGTCAAACGTCAATTACCAGATGACGTACGTCATCTGTCAACTGTCAGACGTCAAATTGGTGGGCGTTGGCTACATTGGGCCTTAGCTACTTGGGCGTTAGTTAATTTGGGCAATAATATTCTATATATGGAATGTATTCAGGATGACGTCATATTACGAATAGGAAAAGATGGCGGATGCCATCTGTCAATTAAGACAGCTCAAGGTCACCTGTCACTTGTCAAATGTTAAAATTGAAATCTAACACGTGGTATAGGCGCGGAGCGATCTAGCAAGACGTTTAAAAGAAACCCGAAGTCGATCGGCTGACTGGTTCGAGAGATATAGTTTTTTGCGATTAGCGCCCTTATGTCTAAAGATGAAAAGGCGAAATTTGGCAAACAGGTATAAGACGAGAGCACCTATCGAGCAGTGAAAGAATTTTTCAAAAATCTCTATTAATAACAAAGCTATACGAATACAACCATTAGGGCCTTAGCATAATCAATACAAAATTCGTACTATGTAACTATCATTGGTAATGTTTATCATTATTAATATAATTCCAAGACGAGATATCCGCATAATATCAGTAAAATGATCAAAGCTACCAAAAGGACACATCGGAAAAATTATAATTTTTTCTATATTTACATTACTAAGGTGTACCTATGTAATCCCAAACTCAGAATATATCCAAGTCTTCAAATTATTGGAAAAACGGACAAAGCTGCCAAAAGGGCATCTCGGATTTTTATAATTTTATCTAATATCTACACTATTAGGCCATACCTATACAACCCAGCAATAAAAAAAAATTAAGGCCTTTTTGGCAACATGCGCAGTAGACCAAAACTAATGTTTCGAGACTAAATAAAAGAGAAAATTATGCGCAAACCCCGGAAAAAGTACCTTCGGTACTCCGGATGCCAAAGGGCACCTTTTAAATTTATATTTGAAAAACGCCCCAAACATCCTTTTTTGGAAAAAATTAGCAAAAACATAATGGGTCAGATATCGTGATACATTCTGTATATGAAACATAGATATTTGTTTAAAACCATCAATTCCTTAGTATAGAAAACGTTTAGATTAATATAAAAGATAACCTCTTATAGAATACATTTTTCAATAATACAAACTATTTCCAACTAACAATGATCGCAGCACGAGGCGAGGTCAACGGGATAATTAATATTCAATGAGTGTACAGTAACTATATAATATTAAATATCATGACCGATTGCATCATCTTGGAAAAATACAACATTCTAATTTTATTCAACACGAGGTAAGGACAAGTGCTAATTAATATTCAAACGGCTATTTGCAGTGAGCAAGCAATTATTATTCAATGACGACTGGTGTAGTCGGAGTGAAAGGCTCTGCTATAAATACAGTGGAACCCGGGCAAGCCACATCAGTTGTCATCTAGAAGCTGAAGTTAAAGTACTAAAGTGTAGTGAACGATCAAAAAATTAATAAAATGTAAGTACCTTTTAATATATTACAGTGTTAAGTCGATACAGTATACAAGTGTATATTAAAAAAATTATTTGGTTAAAAGTAATTTAAATACCGGTTCTTACGTGCTACGTAAACCAATACAGGGTGTTTATGCCTAGCTGTAAGCGTTTAATTGTATAATAATCGATATATTACATTAAAATTGAGGGTTATAAGGGAGCGTAATACTGTATTACTGTGTGAATATTTGCTAAATACAGGTTTTAACGTGTTATGTAAACCAATACGTTTGTTTATTTAGAGAATCCTACGTATATCTATAATACTCGATACATTACATTAAAATTAGTTGGCTTAATACCGTATTACTTTTTCCAGAAAATGTTTGTTTGTGAATTCTGCTCTCGCTCCTTCACCAGGAAAGACAACCTCAAGAGCCATGGAGATTGCCGACTTACAGAACAAGTCTGCAATACTTGCGGAGATGGTTTTAAATCAAGGTGGGCCCTCCAAAAACATCAAAAGGAAAAGCAGCATAGGGCCCCTAAAAGACAAGCGACACCTGCGCAAGTAGCCATGGCCAAGAGAGCTAGACTCGTTTCATCAGATGGTAAGTTATTGCATCATACTGCGAAAGATTATATATTGCATCATATTGTGAAAGATTGCATCATATTATGAAATATTAAACTTACATAAGTGTTAATTATTATTGCTAATTTATTTCAGAACCGTCAACTTCATCATCTGCACAGCAGCGATATTGCAATGATTGTCAAGTGGATGTACCTGTCTCCCGGTGGTCCAGCCATCTAAGGACCATAGTCCATCGGGAGAACTGCTGTGTGGAGCAGGAGGAAGGTGTACAACTGGTTAAAACATCATTCCGAAGCCGAATCGCTACCTACCGACTAACTGCAGGACAAGATCCCACCAACGTCCCCAGGTTCCTGGATCATTTAAAGGATAAATTCGAAAGGTTGGTGGGAGGGATTGTTCAAAACTATTGTCCACTGGCACCAGGGTTCCTTCACCCATTTTTACTCTGGGTGCCAAACTACCTCCTATTTCTCTATTATTTCGGGAGGTGATATCGCCTTTAGTATTTCGGGCTAGCTCATTTACATTTTTATTCTCCGGCATTTGACTCATATCTCCGGTGACGATATCGTTGGTGGAACTGGTGGGTGGAACACCCGGTAAAATCTCGACGTCGGCGTCATCGACGAAAGAATCGGGTTCTAAACGCATTGACACGTCAGGTGTATACGCTTCTGTATTCATGCTGCCAGTACTACGGCGTACCGGCGATCTCTCTGTTCGCAAGAACATTTCGTCTTCTTAATCTCAATATTCAAAATGGGCGCCAGGACTCTTCCAGAATCCGTTTTATACCTCTGGAATAAGCCTCACTTAATTCCAGATCAATTTCCTCGAAAAATTTGACTTCGAAATTTTTCCACTTTCAAAAAGCCAACTTTCTTCACCAACCACCGATTGAAGATTTTCTTTCGTCAGAATGTAGGTAATACACCCCTGAACACTTTTATACAGGAAATTCCGTTGGTGAAACGTCCAGTAAAAAATTAAAAAATATTTTAATTTTTCTTCAAAATTTTTTCTAAGTCCAAATTAAGCGAAATTATTCTAAGTCGCTTAACTTCTTGAAATGGCTCTAACTTCCTTAGGGAACGTCTCTCAAGGTTCCGGAACTCGGCTAAATGAATTATTCGGTTAGTAGAAACTTTTTTGTCCAGTGAAAATTTTTCCAAAATTTTCCACTTCAAAATTTCAACTTTCTTCACCAACCTCCGATTGACACCATTCTTTCGGGAGGCGGTAGCTAGCGTGTCTCTGCACACTTTTTATACAGGAAATTCGGTTGGTGGAACGTCCGGTTCCGTTTTAGAAAATTAATAAATTTTTTCCAAAAAATTTTCTAAGTCCTAAAAATCTTGAAAAAATCGGCCAGCGGTTCACTTAGATTTTCCACTTCCAGTAGATTTTCCAGTAAAACTTTCCTTTCAGAATCTTCCAATTGCTGCCGTCGACTTTTCTTTCTTCTCTGTAATTTTCTTGTTACCTCGTATACTTTGCGGCAGCCAGCCTATTCAGCGGCCGCCAGCAAAACCTTTGCGAATTAAAACTTGTTCTTTCTTAGCGAGCAGCGGCAGAGAATTTCCGCCGGCGTACTCTGTTTGTAAATCTCGTTCAATAAATAAAACTCCTGTTTCTATTTTCTAACATCAAAGACTCAGGTATCCAAAGCAAAAAATCCGCCCCGCGAAAATTACTACTTTGCAATCAGCCTGAGGAGCCGAAGACAATACTAAACTTAAACCGCTTGAAACCCCGTTTCTGTTTGTTTGAAGTTAGCGGCCGATGAAGGCCTGCCTGAGACTGAAGACTAAATAAAATTAGCCTTCATAAAAAGAAATATTGTAAAATGTCGGCGACAAATTATTATCACCTACGCCATCTGGCGTCTGACTATCAAAACTGACGATTCCGTAACACCACCCCACTTAGATTGAGACTCCAGAAAAATGAAATTTTACAGGAGTCGAAAATCGATAACCAAAAATCGGAATCGTCAGTGACCCTTATCCCGCCTAGTTTGGATACCATCTTCTTATCTAAGTTTATTCAACAACAAATACTCAAAACAACTTTACAAAGTTTACAAATATCAAAACTTAAAAGGTTACTCTTAAAATAATCTTTATCCCTACTAAATAATCCTAACTATTTTTCCAAAAGAAAATATTTTCCTAATCTTTACGTCTACGGACACCTTTACTTGACTATGTCCACAGGCACCTTTCTAAATCCTCCTAATCTTAACGTCTACGGATACCTTTACTTTTTTGTCCGCAGGCACCTATACCTTTACAACAATTATGAACACTATAATTAAAAGGTTATTTCTCTAAATAAATCTAAACTCCTACGAAAATAATCCTGATTTTCGTACTAAACTAAGCTCCTACTGAACTTACTAATCCTTACTTAAATAGTGATACGTCTACGGGCACCACATCTAACTTATTCATCTTTACTAACAAAACAAAATAGTAAATCTACAGGTGATACCACCTCTTAGTTCGCTTCCCTTTAAAACCTCCAATCTAATTTGAACTACGCTTATTTCTTCTGGCTTCTGCCACCCCACTTAGATTGATTTTACTTTTTTACTGAATACCCTGATTCAGAAATTTCCCTTTACTTTGGCACTTTTGCCCACAAAATCACAAAATTAACCATCCATTGGCCCTAGCTACAGCGATGCTACAAAGTCCCATCAATTATCCTGTAATATCTTTGGCGCCCTTTGTCCCTACATCCTGCCCTATGCCTGATATAACGACATGTCCCTGACACGTAACATAGCGACGACAACGTCTAACATTTCGCCCTATCAAAATTTTTCCCAGAAAAATTCCTAAGTTCAGTTGAACTTCCTAAATCAGTTTTCCTATCCTTGGTATTTTTTCGGCCGCCAGCCTAGTTACAGCGGCAGCCAGAAAATAAGCGCAACCTTCTTACCTTATTTTCCGAACTAAGTTCCTAACCTTAAAATATTTCAATAAATATTTTACCTTAAATATTTCATTTCACAAATTTTTTGCTCCAAGCAACACAAACTTACAAACTACCTAACAAGTATTACATTACTAACCTAACTAAGTAACTAATTAGCTATTTACAATGTACTTCTCCCCCTACTCTAGTCTATCTACACCGTCTTCTGGGTATAAATCTTCTACGAATTCGTCCATGTTTCGAGTCCTCATTGACTGTGGCGAAAACTGTAGGTATGCTGCGGCGGGAGGTCGTGTCTGGAATAGACACCACGGAGTCCCGCTGGTGCCTCCTGGTTCTATTTCTTTTTCTTCTGGTATGACCAATCCACTAAGGCTGGTGGATCGTCTCTGTCTCATAGTACTATACGCATCATGGCCTCGTCGACTTGGCTGAGGTCCATAATCTTGCTGATGTGTCCGGTCTAGACACATGGTTGTCACGTTGTTCGTCATAGCGCCCGTCGTAGGCGGATACGCTTCTACTTGCTGATGTGTTCGGTCTGAACACATAGATCCGTCATTAGGTTGTTGTTTTTGTTTAACAAAAATCTCCAGGTTCGGTTCCGATCGTGACTTGGTCGCAGCCACGTCTCTTCTCGGTGATGTTACTAACTTTAACATCGGTGTCGTCGGTTGACCAGGCTGATAGTCTGGTACCAACATCTTCATCGTTTCCTCTGTCACTTCTAAAGGCGGAGGTGCCTTAGCTTGTGCTGTCTCTTGCTTCTTGGGCCGCTGTTCTTCTGTTTGAACCGCTTGCTCCCGTACTATACTACATACTGGTGTAGTTACCATTTCCATTTCAAAAATTGTTACGTCCGCTGGCAAACGATTTGGTAGTTGTCTGCGCGGCACGCCATCCTTGTCTCTGATAGGTTCCATTGACGGTGGCCGGATGTAAATTTCGGTCACAGTTCCTCCATACTCCGCCAAAGGATTGCCTTCTTCCATTTCTTCTTGTACTGCCTCTACTACCCAGCCTCGATATCTGTCGAAGTTTAGTGCGGGCTCTGGTGTACTTTGTTTGTCTACTTTGGTTCCTTCTTTTATTTCTGTCTCTTCCTTGATATCTAAGTCTGATATCTCTTCCACACGTTTTATTTCTTTGGCTAGCAGCTGATCTAGCTGACTGTAGCTGTCTCTTGTCTCTTCTTCAGATTCCTCTTTAATCATACTAATAGTGATTGTATTAGTACAATGTATCTCGACACGTTCTGTGCTTTGCTCCACTTGATTTGATTCAAGTTGTCGTGCTGCCAAATTTGCTCGATCTTGCGCTTCGTCTAACTCAGCTAAGCGCTCTTCTTCGGCTACTATTTCGTCATAATCTTGGTACCATAAGGAAGCTTGTGGTACTTCTATGATTTCTTCGCCGTCGTCTTCAGTGACACTATTATCGGACACCTCTTCTAAAATGTCGCGTGTCTTCCATGCTTCAGAAAGCTGATTCGTCGTTTGGTATGCATAGCCATACACTTGTTCATACATTTCACCAACAATGGCACTGGCTAACTCATCAGCGCCATCTATGTCACATGGTGTTCCATCGAAGTAGCATAATTGGTAGCGTTTTTGTGGCGGCGTCTGTACTAACTCGCGTGCCTGATTCGCTGTGTCCCAATTATCTGCAGGTGGTGCTTTTGAAGTACTCGGCCTGTATCTTTTTTCCGGACAATCTTTGGCCCAATGTCCTGGTTTTCTGCATTCAAAACATTGCCCTGTGCGATTTCCTCCAGCATTATTATTATTCTGATTTCGCGGTGCATTGTTTTGTCTTGACACCTGATTAAACGGGTTATTATTAGTCTGTTGATTTGGCTGTCGACTATTTGACCCTGCCTGATTCTGATTGTTTTGATTTTCAATCAATCGTTGTCTTGGCTGCTCCGTGCCTTGCCAATCACGTTCCAATTGCGCTGCAGCGGAAATTAATTCTTCGACTGACTTGCAATTCCATGCTCTTAGATTGCCTCGCAACCTTCCTTGTAATCTGTTCATTAGCAGATGTACTCTGCTTTGTTCCGGCATACTTGGCATCATGCGTTGGCATATCTGCCATTTCCTGACTAGAAAATTTTCAGCTGACTCAGAGTTTTTTTGTTCTGCTCCATACAGCTCCATTTGCAAACGATCTCTGACATCTTCATTATCGTAAGCTCTCAAAATTGCTTCTTTGTACTGTTGCCATGTTATCTGATCGTTGGCATACATTGCCATCCTACGTGCAGCGGCTGCTTTCAAATGCCGGTGCGCCGTCTCGCTCCATTGATATTCAGGTAGTCTCATTTGCCTGCAATATAACTCCATATGTTTTATAAATAGCATTGGATCTTCAGTATCTAGGCCCGAATATGTAGGTGCTACTGGTGTGTGCACTGGTCTTCTTGCTTCAATCATCGCTTGTCCCAACACTGTGCCCATCTGGCGCACTGCGTCTGCCAATGAGTCGCGATCCTGTCTTTCAACTGGTTGTCTCTCTTGTTTCATGATTTCATCATGATTGCGTCTCTTAACCAATTGTTCTTGATCCATAGTTTCATCAAGAACGCGTCTCTCATCACGATTGCGTCTCTCCATAAACTGTCTCTCTTGATTCATGATCTCATCATGATCGTATCTCTTACTAGGTTGTATCACTTGCCTAGTAACTTCATCCTCGTCATCGCTGTCATCATCGCTATCTGAGCTATTTTCTATTATTACGTGTCGCTTTATTTGTGCGGCATAGTTCTTTTCTACAGACATTCTCAGCGGTGGCTTCTGCGCATGAAAATCCTGTGGACTGTGAAACGGTGCTCTTAACTCGAACACAGCTGTTCTCTTTTCCTGAATAGGCTTTACTTTCGACCTCGTGTTATACGCTGGTCCTCTGGTTACATTTTCGTTATCTTTAGGATAGTAGCTCGCCGATGTGCTACCCTGGGCTGAGTTCTCCATCACTCTCTGGTTGATAGACCTTTCAAAATCTAAAACGCCACTTTGGTTGGGCCGGTTACTAGATTCTTTATTATCTAAAATGCCACTTTGGTTGGGCGCCATGTCCACTGGCACCAGGGTTCCTTCACCCATTTTTACTCTGGGTGCCAAACTACCTCCTATTTCTCTATTATTTCGGGAGGTGATATCGCCTTTAGTATTTCGGGCTAGCTCATTTACATTTTTATTCTCCGGCATTTGACTCATATCTCCGGTGACGATATCGTTGGTGGAACTGGTGGGTGGAACACCCGGTAAAATCTCGACGTCGGCGTCATCGACGAAAGAATCGGGTTCTAAACGCATTGACACGTCAGGTGTATACGCTTCTGTATTCATGCTGCCAGTACTACGGCGTACCGGCGATCTCTCTGTTCGCAAGAACATTTCGTCTTCTTAATCTCAATATTCAAAATGGGCGCCAGGACTCTTCCAGAATCCGTTTTATACCTCTGGAATAAGCCTCACTTAATTCCAGATCAATTTCCTCGAAAAATTTGACTTCGAAATTTTTCCACTTTCAAAAAGCCAACTTTCTTCACCAACCACCGATTGAAGATTTTCTTTCGTCAGAATGTAGGTAATACACCCCTGAACACTTTTATACAGGAAATTCCGTTGGTGAAACGTCCAGTAAAAAATTAAAAAATATTTTAATTTTTCTTCAAAATTTTTTCTAAGTCCAAATTAAGCGAAATTATTCTAAGTCGCTTAACTTCTTGAAATGGCTCTAACTTCCTTAGGGAACGTCTCTCAAGGTTCCGGAACTCGGCTAAATGAATTATTCGGTTAGTAGAAACTTTTTTGTCCAGTGAAAATTTTTCCAAAATTTTCCACTTCAAAATTTCAACTTTCTTCACCAACCTCCGATTGACACCATTCTTTCGGGAGGCGGTAGCTAGCGTGTCTCTGCACACTTTTTATACAGGAAATTCGGTTGGTGGAACGTCCGGTTCCGTTTTAGAAAATTAATAAATTTTTTCCAAAAAATTTTCTAAGTCCTAAAAATCTTGAAAAAATCGGCCAGCGGTTCACTTAGATTTTCCACTTCCAGTAGATTTTCCAGTAAAACTTTCCTTTCAGAATCTTCCAATTGCTGCCGTCGACTTTTCTTTCTTCTCTGTAATTTTCTTGTTACCTCGTATACTTTGCGGCAGCCAGCCTATTCAGCGGCCGCCAGCAAAACCTTTGCGAATTAAAACTTGTTCTTTCTTAGCGAGCAGCGGCAGAGAATTTCCGCCGGCGTACTCTGTTTGTAAATCTCGTTCAATAAATAAAACTCCTGTTTCTATTTTCTAACATCAAAGACTCAGGTATCCAAAGCAAAAAATCCGCCCCGCGAAAATTACTACTTTGCAATCAGCCTGAGGAGCCGAAGACAATACTAAACTTAAACCGCTTGAAACCCCGTTTCTGTTTGTTTGAAGTTAGCGGCCGATGAAGGCCTGCCTGAGACTGAAGACTAAATAAAATTAGCCTTCATAAAAAGAAATATTGTAAAATGTCGGCGACAAATTATTATCACCTACGCCATCTGGCGTCTGACTATCAAAACTGACGATTCCGTAACACTATGAACAATTAAAAGTCGGGGTAGAGCTTTTCGGCCGTTTCCTCCTGCAGTCGAACGAGTCGTCGGAGGACAAGTCCTTTAACTCCAAATACGTTATGGTGAACGGAGCGACGGACCTGGAGGAGCTGTTCCAGCAGTTTGCTGCCATCCTGGACCGTAAATATTCAGAGTTTTCAGAAAAGGATAGTGGTAAGTACTATTGCAAGCGTTAAAAAGTCTAACATATTTTTTACATTATAATACTTAACAATGTTTCTATTGTTGCAGGGTGGGCTCTGCAGCAGCTCCTGCACTTAGAAATAGGGATCAACAAGATCAACCCTCTAAAGGCATCTTCCTACATTCCGCTACCAAAGGAGATTGACGCAAAGAAAGCTGTTCTAAACATTCAAAACACAGACTTGCAGTGTTTCAAGTGGTCAGTCTTGGCAGCCTTGAATCCAATTCATTGGTCTCAACATGCAAATAGAGTCGCGAACTATTTGCCTTATGAGAACGATCTGGACTTTACAGGTATAGAATTTCCAATCAAACTTGGCGATATAACCAAATTTGAACGGCTAAATAATATTTCTATCAATGTCTATGGCTTAGAAAAAGTGTTCGACAATGGTAAAAATAGTATTGAAGTCGTTGGTCCCTTATACTTTACGACATCTCGCAAGGAGAGACATGTAAATTTGTTATTAATTAGCGATGATTATGGAAATAATCATTACTGTTTAATAAGAAACATGTCTCGACTAATCTCAAGCCAATTATCTTTACATCATGGTGGTACAAAGTATTTATGTGATGGTTGTTTAACATATTTTTATTCAGAGCAGAAATTAAAAGCTCACCAAGAGCATGATTGCGGACACGTTTCGGCCAAAGTACCGACAACTGATTTAAAAAAGAATAAATACGGCGAAGAGATTCCCGAGAATATTTTCAAATTCACAAACTTTGAAAAGAAATTAAAGGTGCCTTTCGTTGTTTACGCTGACTTCGAGACAATCCTTGAACCCTTGGATACAGAGCAAAATGAGTTGGACCCCGATACATCCTTTACTGTAAGGACACATAAACATATACCCTACTCATTTGCATACTATATTAAATGCGACTTTGACGATGCCTATTCAAAGTACCAAAGTTATAGAGGACAGGACGCCCACAAAGAATTTATAAAACGATTAGAGACTGACTGCAAGTCAATCTATAATCATTTTATGAAGGAAGTGGTACCTATGCTACCTATAACAGCGGAACAGGAGAATATGCATCGACAAGCACCAACCTGTCATATTTGCGAAAAGCCATTTGATGTAGAAGCAAACGATAGGGTACATGATCATGATCATTTGACTGGGTTCTATCGAGGCCCGGCTCACTCTGTATGTAACCTAAATTACAAAATACCTCAATTTATCCCTATTTTCTTCCACAATATGTCCAATTTTGATTCCCACCTTTTTGTCAAGGAGTTAGCTTGTGACGAGGAAAAGTTGGACGTTATCCCTCAAAATAAGGAAAAATACATTTCCTTTACTAAACATGTCTTGGTGGATAACGTCGAAATCAAGGAAGGAAAACAACGCCAGGTATTTTTAAAATTACGGTTTCTTGATAGTTTTCGTTTCATGGCTTCTAAACTAGATACACTTAGTCAAAATTTAAAACCAGAACAATGCCGGGAAGTACGCAAACATTTTGCGGATGATGACAAATTTGAACTTATTCGACAGAAGGGTGTTTTCCCGTATAACTACGTGGACTCTTTTTCCAAATTGGACGAAAACAAGCTTCCATCACATAAAGACTTCTATAACCAACTTAAAAAAGAAGACATCAGCGCAGATGATTACAAGCGTGCTTGGAAGGTATGGAATCTATTTAATTGCAAAACTTTAGGCGAATATTCTGATATCTATCTTAAATCCGACGTATTAATTTTAACAGATGTATTTGAAAGTTTTAGAGACGTGTGCCTGGCTACTTACGGCCTCGATCCTGCGCAGTATTTTACTGCGCCGGGTCTCTGGATGGACGCGGCCCTTAAGGCCACATCCGTCCAATTAGAACTATTGACCGATCTAGACATGGTGCACTTCTTTAAGCACGGGATTCGCGGAGGAGTCAGTCAGTGTAGTGTTAGAAAAGCTTTAGCGAACAATAAATTTACACCTAATTATGACGCTTCTAAACCCACCTCTTACATCATGTACCTGGATGCGACCAATCTGTATGGTGCAGCCATGTCTCAATACTTACCAACGGGAAATTTCAAGTGGTTAGACGAAACCGAAATTCAAAATTTAGATTATAGAAATATAGCACCTGAATCACCAACAGGCTATATACTAGAAGTTGATTTGGACTACCCGGAAAACTTGCATTATTTACACAACGAACTACCCTTTTGCCCACAATCCATTGCTCCGCCCGGGTCAAAATTTCCAAAAATTACAAAATTAATTCCAAATTTCATCAAAAAAGAAAAATATATTATTCATATTCAAAATTTACAGCAAGCATTAAATTATGGCCTTCAGCTCACTAAAATTCATCGCGTTATATCTTTCGATCAATCTCCGTGGCTTAAAAAATATATCGATCTGAACACAGCGTTGCGAAATCAGGCTAAAAATAAGTTCGAAAAGGACTTTTTCAAATTGATGAACAACGCCGTGTTCGGGAAAACGATGGAGAACGTGGAGAAACGGGTAGACGTAAAACTTGTTTCCCATTGGGAAAATATTGGTAGGAGGTTGGGAGCCGGAGCGTTAATCGCGAAACCCCATTTCAAAGATCGTACTATTTTTAGCGAAAACCTGGTAGCAATCCAGATGAAAAAACAAAAAGTGGTATATAATAAGCCTATTTACGTAGGCTTTTCAATCTTGGAGATATCCAAGACGATTATGTATGACTTTTTGTACGGGTACATTAAGCCAAAATATGGCAACAACGCGGTTTTGTTATACACTGACACCGACTCCCTTATTTTAAAAGTAACAACACCAAATTTCTATGATGACATGACTGCTAATTTAGATAGATTCGATACGTCCAATTACTCTGACGATAACCCACATAATGTTCCTGTAAACAAATCAATATTAGGAAAAATGAAGGATGAGTATGCAGGAAAGATTATTTGGGAATTCGTTGGCACTGGGGCGAAGGCGTATTGCGTTGATGTTGAAGGGGAATGCACGAAAAAGGCAAAGGGGGTCCCTGACTACGTCACCAAAAAAGAACTGACTATCGATGATTATCGAAAAGCGGTTGACGTAGAGGGGACCATGATTCATCGACAGATGAATACATTCCGCTCCCATCAACACGATATGTTTGTCGAACTTAAAAATAAGGTAGCGCTATCATACGCGGACGATAAGCGTTACCTTATACCCGGTGATTTAGAGAACACGCTTGCTTGGGGTCATAGAGATATCGCAAAATATAAGGAATCATTGGAAATTCCATGCGCCAAGACTGACTAGGGCAGCTATCTTTGCGCCAATCTTTTTCGATAGCTGGTACCTATAGAGGGTTGTGATATTAGGTTAGGTATTTATTATTGTATTATTAATATTATTATTATCATTATTACTATTATATTGTTATCCCCTATTGTATTAGTATTATGTTTATTTAATAAACAACAGATTGTTTGTATTTAAATCAATGTTTTATTTTACCCAACCTTTCCCTAAAAAAATAAAGAAAACCAACACATGACAATAAAACTTTTATTTGGTAATTGTATAATAATCAGTGTTTAATTTACGCAATTGATGCGTATGTCTTGCAAATAATCGTATTAGCTTGTCAGCCCATCGAAACAGGTACTTGTCTGCCATAGAATCTTCAAACTTGAGACTTCGTTTTTGCTCATTACGATGAAACACCAAAACATACTGTCCAATTTTAATCAGAAGGATGTCTACCCAGCAAGTGATGAAAGAATCAAACGTTCTTAGAAATTCTTCAAATTCCTTACTAGAGAAATAAATCTTGCCATAACCAATAGTATCCACTGTAACTTGTTTGCGTTCTTCTTCTATAGTACTAAATATGACTGTTATATAGCCATCAACTTCATATACTGTGTTAGGCTTAATCTTGCGATGTATTGCATCATCCTTCCGACATTGCGAAGGAGATTCAAACACCTTATCCCAGGCAGAGGCCGCCATTGGAAGGCTTTTTTAAAAGAATCAGTTTCAAAAATAGCTCAACTAAATACTTTCTATCTTCGTAACACTTGGTGGCTTTTTTAGTTTACGTATTTGACGCAGATGCTCTCGGAGTCTAACTCCTAAATCAACTGTCTTTAACATGAGCTCGAGACTAAATGACTAAATTCTACTATAGATTATGATAATACTTATTTAAAAGCAAATAAAACACAGCTATTTCATAATATATTTATTTATAAAATTCTATAATACAAAGGCTCCCCCACTTCCCTAAGAATTACACATATTTCGACAATATCACAATTGTTTATGTTGCATTCCTCTAAATATTTGAATCTAACCACGAGTTCATTAACATTTTCATAGTATGGCGATAATTTTTCACAATCATCATCCTGACCATCTGAACTATGGTTATTCTCATCATTCATGCTTGCAAGGAAGAGCTAGGTCTGAGCATCTTCTGTCTAGCATGTTTTTGTTGTACATAGCTTCTCCTAGGCGGAAATAACTTGGATATAACATTTTTATATTTCAAGCAGTTTAATGACAAAACGTTCTTATCGACACAGAATCCTTGCTTGTGTGCGCTCGTTTCAAGTAGAATTTTTTTATAATTTTCAAGATCTTTGGCAGTAAACTTCTCAGGGTAATTTGTAGCCAATAAAGTAATTAGACCTTTGGTTAATGGAAATTGTGTGGTGTCAATTTTAAGAGCATTATCTACTATTTTAACAAGCTTATTGCCAATAAACAGTTTTGAACCCTCCATTCGAAAGCCATATTTAATATTCGGTGTTTCCAGAAGGAGGTATTTTATCTTAGCAGCATACATCCTATCGCGGTGATAATAAAAACTAAACTAACTTTATTAACAAGTGCAATTATTTTTATAGGACATCAATAAAACATACATAGAGCAGCTCCAACTCTAACTCTCTATGACAATATCAGAATATTTTATATCATCTAGCTTTAATGATCATTTAATAAAACACACAATTGATATTATTTTAAATTACTTTTAATTATTTCTCATCATCTATAATATGTTAAGGTATCTAACCATACTTCACGCCTTGCATAAATAATTGCTTCTCGTATTTCAGGATCTTTAAAATATCCATATAGCCGCTGAACTTCTTCAAAGTTCCCCCAACTTGTTCATGTCGTATACAAATCTTAAGGCATTTGGTTCTTCAAAGTAGCGTCCACATATATCCAAAGCTCCAACTATATTTTTCTTAGTCACCGGACGAATTCCCTCAACAGTCTTAATTACTCAGTGAATCTATAGCGGATTATTCGGTTTTTCGGGGTTACTCGGGTTTATTAAGATTCTAGGAATTTATGTTGCTTGACGTAATATTAAAAAAATTATTAAAGCCACGGCGGCCAAAGGCTCACGAAATTTGTATCAAATTTCGTGAGCCTTTGGCCGTAACTTGTTTGCGTTCTTCTTCTATAGTACTAAATATGACTGTTATATAGCCATCAACTTCATATACTGTGTTAGGCTTAATCTTGCGATGTATTGCATCATCCTTCCGACATTGCGAAGGAGATTCAAACACCTTATCCCAGGCAGAGGCCGCCATTGGAAGGCTTTTTTAAAAGAATCAGTTTCAAAAATAGCTCAACTAAATACTTTCTATCTTCGTAACACTTGGTGGCTTTTTTAGTTTACGTATTTGACGCAGATGCTCTCGGAGTCTAACTCCTAAATCAACTGTCTTTAACATGAGCTCGAGACTAAATGACTAAATTCTACTATAGATTATGATAATACTTATTTAAAAGCAAATAAAACACAGCTATTTCATAATATATTTATTAATAAAATTCTATAATACAAAGGCTCCCCCACTTCCCTAAGAATTACACATATTTCGACAATATCACAATTGTTTATGTTGCATTCCTCTAAATATTTGAATCTAACCACGAGTTCATTAACATTTTCATAGTATGGCGATAATTTTTCACAATCATCATCCTGACCATCTGAACTATGGTTATTCTCATCATTCATGCTTGCAAGGAAGAGCTAGGTCTGAGCATCTTCTGTCTAGCATGTTTTTGTTGTACATAGCTTCTCCTAGGCGGAAATAACTTGGATATAACATTTTTATATTTCAAGCAGTTTAATGACAAAACGTTCTTATCGACACAGAATCCTTGCTTGTGTGCGCTCGTTTCAAGTAGAATTTTTTTATAATTTTCAAGATCTTTGGCAGTAAACTTCTCAGGGTAATTTGTAGCCAATAAAGTAATTAGACCTTTGGTTAATGGAAATTGTGTGGTGTCAATTTTAAGAGCATTATCTACTATTTTAACAAGCTTATTGCCAATAAACAGTTTTGAACCCTCCATTCGAAAGCCATATTTAATATTCGGTGTTTCCAGAAGGAGGTATTTTATCTTAGCAGCATACATCCTATCGCGGTGATAATAAAAACTAAACTAACTTTATTAACAAGTGCAATTATTTTTATAGGACATCAATAAAACATACATAGAGCAGCTCCAACTCTAACTCTCTATGACAATATCAGAATATTTTATATCATCTAGCTTTAATGATCATTTAATAAAACACACAATTGATATTATTTTAAATTACTTTTAATTATTTCTCATCATCTATAATATGTTAAGGTATCTAACCATACTTCACGCCTTGCATAAATAATTGCTTCTCGTATTTCAGGATCTTTAAAATATCCATATAGCCGCTGAACTTCTTCAAAGTTCCCCCAACTTGTTCATGTCGTATACAAATCTTAAGGCATTTGGTTCTTCAAAGTAGCGTCCACATATATCCAAAGCTCCAACTATATTTTTCTTAGTCACCGGACGAATTCCCTCAACAGTCTTAATTACTCAGTGAATCTATAGCGGATTATTCGGTTTTTCGGGGTTACTCGGGTTTATTAAGATTCTAGGAATTTATGTTGCTTGACGTAATATTAAAAAAATTATTAAAGCCACGGCGGCCAAAGGCTCACGAAATTTGTATCAAATTTCGTGAGCCTTTGGCCGCCGTGGCTTTAATAATTTTTTTAATATTACGTCAAGCAACATAAATTCCTAGAATCTTAATAAACCCGAGTAACCCCGAAAAACCGAATAATCCGCTATAGATTCACTGAGTAATTAAGACTGTTGAGGGAATTCGTCCGGTGACTAAGAAAAATATAGTTGGAGCTTTGGATATATGTGGACGCTACTTTGAAGAACCAAATGCCTTAAGATTTGTATACGACATGAACAAGTTGGGGGAACTTTGAAGAAGTTCAGCGGCTATATGGATATTTTAAAGATCCTGAAATACGAGAAGCAATTATTTATGCAAGGCGTGAAGTATGGTTAGATACCTTAACATATTATAGATGATGAGAAATAATTAAAAGTAATTTAAAATAATATCAATTGTGTGTTTTATTAAATGATCATTAAAGCTAGATGATATAAAATATTCTGATATTGTCATAGAGAGTTAGAGTTGGAGCTGCTCTATGTATGTTTTATTGATGTCCTATAAAAATAATTGCACTTGTTAATAAAGTTAGTTTAGTTTTTATTATCACCGCGATAGGATGTATGCTGCTAAGATAAAATACCTCCTTCTGGAAACACCGAATATTAAATATGGCTTTCGAATGGAGGGTTCAAAACTGTTTATTGGCAATAAGCTTGTTAAAATAGTAGATAATGCTCTTAAAATTGACACCACACAATTTCCATTAACCAAAGGTCTAATTACTTTATTGGCTACAAATTACCCTGAGAAGTTTACTGCCAAAGATCTTGAAAATTATAAAAAAATTCTACTTGAAACGAGCGCACACAAGCAAGGATTCTGTGTCGATAAGAACGTTTTGTCATTAAACTGCTTGAAATATAAAAATGTTATATCCAAGTTATTTCCGCCTAGGAGAAGCTATGTACAACAAAAACATGCTAGACAGAAGATGCTCAGACCTAGCTCTTCCTTGCAAGCATGAATGATGAGAATAACCATAGTTCAGATGGTCAGGATGATGATTGTGAAAAATTATCGCCATACTATGAAAATGTTAATGAACTCGTGGTTAGATTCAAATATTTAGAGGAATGCAACATAAACAATTGTGATATTGTCGAAATATGTGTAATTCTTAGGGAAGTGGGGGAGCCTTTGTATTATAGAATTTTATAAATAAATATATTATGAAATAGCTGTGTTTTATTTGCTTTTAAATAAGTATTATCATAATCTATAGTAGAATTTAGTCATTTAGTCTCGAGCTCATGTTAAAGACAGTTGATTTAGGAGTTAGACTCCGAGAGCATCTGCGTCAAATACGTAAACTAAAAAAGCCACCAAGTGTTACGAAGATAGAAAGTATTTAGTTGAGCTATTTTTGAAACTGATTCTTTTAAAAAAGCCTTCCAATGGCGGCCTCTGCCTGGGATAAGGTGTTTGAATCTCCTTCGCAATGTCGGAAGGATGATGCAATACATCGCAAGATTAAGCCTAACACAGTATATGAAGTTGATGGCTATATAACAGTCATATTTAGTACTATAGAAGAAGAACGCAAACAAGTTACGGCCAAAGGCTCACGAAATTTGATACAAATTTCGTGAGCCTTTGGCCGCCGTGGCTTTAATAATTTTTTTAATATTACGTCAAGCAACATAAATTCCTAGAATCTTAATAAACCCGAGTAACCCCGAAAAACCGAATAATCCGCTATAGATTCACTGAGTAATTAAGACTGTTGAGGGAATTCGTCCGGTGACTAAGAAAAATATAGTTGGAGCTTTGGATATATGTGGACGCTACTTTGAAGAACCAAATGCCTTAAGATTTGTATACGACATGAACAAGTTGGGGGAACTTTGAAGAAGTTCAGCGGCTATATGGATATTTTAAAGATCCTGAAATACGAGAAGCAATTATTTATGCAAGGCGTGAAGTATGGTTAGATACCTTAACATATTATAGATGATGAGAAATAATTAAAAGTAATTTAAAATAATATCAATTGTGTGTTTTATTAAATGATCATTAAAGCTAGATGATATAAAATATTCTGATATTGTCATAGAGAGTTAGAGTTGGAGCTGCTCTATGTATGTTTTATTGATGTCCTATAAAAATAATTGCACTTGTTAATAAAGTTAGTTTAGTTTTTATTATCACCGCGATAGGATGTATGCTGCTAAGATAAAATACCTCCTTCTGGAAACACCGAATATTAAATATGGCTTTCGAATGGAGGGTTCAAAACTGTTTATTGGCAATAAGCTTGTTAAAATAGTAGATAATGCTCTTAAAATTGACACCACACAATTTCCATTAACCAAAGGTCTAATTACTTTATTGGCTACAAATTACCCTGAGAAGTTTACTGCCAAAGATCTTGAAAATTATAAAAAAATTCTACTTGAAACGAGCGCACACAAGCAAGGATTCTGTGTCGATAAGAACGTTTTGTCATTAAACTGCTTGAAATATAAAAATGTTATATCCAAGTTATTTCCGCCTAGGAGAAGCTATGTACAACAAAAACATGCTAGACAGAAGATGCTCAGACCTAGCTCTTCCTTGCAAGCATGAATGATGAGAATAACCATAGTTCAGATGGTCAGGATGATGATTGTGAAAAATTATCGCCATACTATGAAAATGTTAATGAACTCGTGGTTAGATTCAAATATTTAGAGGAATGCAACATAAACAATTGTGATATTGTCGAAATATGTGTAATTCTTAGGGAAGTGGGGGAGCCTTTGTATTATAGAATTTTATAAATAAATATATTATGAAATAGCTGTGTTTTATTTGCTTTTAAATAAGTATTATCATAATCTATAGTAGAATTTAGTCATTTAGTCTCGAGCTCATGTTAAAGACAGTTGATTTAGGAGTTAGACTCCGAGAGCATCTGCGTCAAATACGTAAACTAAAAAAGCCACCAAGTGTTACGAAGATAGAAAGTATTTAGTTGAGCTATTTTTGAAACTGATTCTTTTAAAAAAGCCTTCCAATGGCGGCCTCTGCCTGGGATAAGGTGTTTGAATCTCCTTCGCAATGTCGGAAGGATGATGCAATACATCGCAAGATTAAGCCTAACACAGTATATGAAGTTGATGGCTATATAACAGTCATATTTAGTACTATAGAAGAAGAACGCAAACAAGTTACAGTGGATACTATTGGTTATGGCAAGATTTATTTCTCTAGTAAGGAATTTGAAGAATTTCTAAGAACGTTTGATTCTTTCATCACTTGCTGGGTAGACATCCTTCTGATTAAAATTGGACAGTATGTTTTGGTGTTTCATCGTAATGAGCAAAAACGAAGTCTCAAGTTTGAAGATTCTATGGCAGACAAGTACCTGTTTCGATGGGCTGACAAGCTAATACGATTATTTGCAAGACATACGCATCAATTGCGTAAATTAAACACTGATTATTATACAATTACCAAATAAAAGTTTTATTGTCATGTGTTGGTTTTCTTTATTTTTTTAGGGAAAGGTTGGGTAAAATAAAACATTGATTTAAATACAAACAATCTGTTGTTTATTAAATAAACATAATACTAATACAATAGGGGATAACAATATAATAGTAATAATGATAATAATAATATTAATAATACAATAATAAATACCTAACCTAATATCACAACCCTCTATAGGTACCAGCTATCGAAAAAGATTGGCGCAAAGATAGCTGCCCTAGTCAGTCTTGGCGCATGGAATTTCCAATGATTCCTTATATTTTGCGATATCTCTATGACCCCAAGCAAGCGTGTTCTCTAAATCACCGGGTATAAGGTAACGCTTATCGTCCGCGTATGATAGCGCTACCTTATTTTTAAGTTCGACAAACATATCGTGTTGATGGGAGCGGAATGTATTCATCTGTCGATGAATCATGGTCCCCTCTACGTCAACCGCTTTTCGATAATCATCGATAGTCAGTTCTTTTTTGGTGACGTAGTCAGGGACCCCCTTTGCCTTTTTCGTGCATTCCCCTTCAACATCAACGCAATACGCCTTCGCCCCAGTGCCAACGAATTCCCAAATAATCTTTCCTGCATACTCATCCTTCATTTTTCCTAATATTGATTTGTTTACAGGAACATTATGTGGGTTATCGTCAGAGTAATTGGACGTATCGAATCTATCTAAATTAGCAGTCATGTCATCATAGAAATTTGGTGTTGTTACTTTTAAAATAAGGGAGTCGGTGTCAGTGTATAACAAAACCGCGTTGTTGCCATATTTTGGCTTAATGTACCCGTACAAAAAGTCATACATAATCGTCTTGGATATCTCCAAGATTGAAAAGCCTACGTAAATAGGCTTATTATATACCACTTTTTGTTTTTTCATCTGGATTGCTACCAGGTTTTCGCTAAAAATAGTACGATCTTTGAAATGGGGTTTCGCGATTAACGCTCCGGCTCCCAACCTCCTACCAATATTTTCCCAATGGGAAACAAGTTTTACGTCTACCCGTTTCTCCACGTTCTCCATCGTTTTCCCGAACACGGCGTTGTTCATCAATTTGAAAAAGTCCTTTTCGAACTTATTTTTAGCCTGATTTCGCAACGCTGTGTTCAGATCGATATATTTTTTAAGCCACGGAGATTGATCGAAAGATATAACGCGATGAATTTTAGTGAGCTGAAGGCCATAATTTAATGCTTGCTGTAAATTTTGAATATGAATAATATATTTTTCTTTTTTGATGAAATTTGGAATTAATTTTGTAATTTTTGGAAATTTTGACCCGGGCGGAGCAATGGATTGTGGGCAAAAGGGTAGTTCGTTGTGTAAATAATGCAAGTTTTCCGGGTAGTCCAAATCAACTTCTAGTATATAGCCTGTTGGTGATTCAGGTGCTATATTTCTATAATCTAAATTTTGAATTTCGGTTTCGTCTAACCACTTGAAATTTCCCGTTGGTAAGTATTGAGACATGGCTGCACCATACAGATTGGTCGCATCCAGGTACATGATGTAAGAGGTGGGTTTAGAAGCGTCATAATTAGGTGTAAATTTATTGTTCGCTAAAGCTTTTCTAACACTACACTGACTGACTCCTCCGCGAATCCCGTGCTTAAAGAAGTGCACCATGTCTAGATCGGTCAATAGTTCTAATTGGACGGATGTGGCCTTAAGGGCCGCGTCCATCCAGAGACCCGGCGCAGTAAAATACTGCGCAGGATCGAGGCCGTAAGTAGCCAGGCACACGTCTCTAAAACTTTCAAATACATCTGTTAAAATTAATACGTCGGATTTAAGATAGATATCAGAATATTCGCCTAAAGTTTTGCAATTAAATAGATTCCATACCTTCCAAGCACGCTTGTAATCATCTGCGCTGATGTCTTCTTTTTTAAGTTGGTTATAGAAGTCTTTATGTGATGGAAGCTTGTTTTCGTCCAATTTGGAAAAAGAGTCCACGTAGTTATACGGGAAAACACCCTTCTGTCGAATAAGTTCAAATTTGTCATCATCCGCAAAATGTTTGCGTACTTCCCGGCATTGTTCTGGTTTTAAATTTTGACTAAGTGTATCTAGTTTAGAAGCCATGAAACGAAAACTATCAAGAAACCGTAATTTTAAAAATACCTGGCGTTGTTTTCCTTCCTTGATTTCGACGTTATCCACCAAGACATGTTTAGTAAAGGAAATGTATTTTTCCTTATTTTGAGGGATAACGTCCAACTTTTCCTCGTCACAAGCTAACTCCTTGACAAAAAGGTGGGAATCAAAATTGGACATATTGTGGAAGAAAATAGGGATAAATTGAGGTATTTTGTAATTTAGGTTACATACAGAGTGAGCCGGGCCTCGATAGAACCCAGTCAAATGATCATGATCATGTACCCTATCGTTTGCTTCTACATCAAATGGCTTTTCGCAAATATGACAGGTTGGTGCTTGTCGATGCATATTCTCCTGTTCCGCTGTTATAGGTAGCATAGGTACCACTTCCTTCATAAAATGATTATAGATTGACTTGCAGTCAGTCTCTAATCGTTTTATAAATTCTTTGTGGGCGTCCTGTCCTCTATAACTTTGGTACTTTGAATAGGCATCGTCAAAGTCGCATTTAATATAGTATGCAAATGAGTAGGGTATATGTTTATGTGTCCTTACAGTAAAGGATGTATCGGGGTCCAACTCATTTTGCTCTGTATCCAAGGGTTCAAGGATTGTCTCGAAGTCAGCGTAAACAACGAAAGGCACCTTTAATTTCTTTTCAAAGTTTGTGAATTTGAAAATATTCTCGGGAATCTCTTCGCCGTATTTATTCTTTTTTAAATCAGTTGTCGGTACTTTGGCCGAAACGTGTCCGCAATCATGCTCTTGGTGAGCTTTTAATTTCTGCTCTGAATAAAAATATGTTAAACAACCATCACATAAATACTTTGTACCACCATGATGTAAAGATAATTGGCTTGAGATTAGTCGAGACATGTTTCTTATTAAACAGTAATGATTATTTCCATAATCATCGCTAATTAATAACAAATTTACATGTCTCTCCTTGCGAGATGTCGTAAAGTATAAGGGACCAACGACTTCAATACTATTTTTACCATTGTCGAACACTTTTTCTAAGCCATAGACATTGATAGAAATATTATTTAGCCGTTCAAATTTGGTTATATCGCCAAGTTTGATTGGAAATTCTATACCTGTAAAGTCCAGATCGTTCTCATAAGGCAAATAGTTCGCGACTCTATTTGCATGTTGAGACCAATGAATTGGATTCAAGGCTGCCAAGACTGACCACTTGAAACACTGCAAGTCTGTGTTTTGAATGTTTAGAACAGCTTTCTTTGCGTCAATCTCCTTTGGTAGCGGAATGTAGGAAGATGCCTTTAGAGGGTTGATCTTGTTGATCCCTATTTCTAAGTGCAGGAGCTGCTGCAGAGCCCACCCTGCAACAATAGAAACATTGTTAAGTATTATAATGTAAAAAATATGTTAGACTTTTTAACGCTTGCAATAGTACTTACCACTATCCTTTTCTGAAAACTCTGAATATTTACGGTCCAGGATGGCAGCAAACTGCTGGAACAGCTCCTCCAGGTCCGTCGCTCCGTTCACCATAACGTATTTGGAGTTAAAGGACTTGTCCTCCGACGACTCGTTCGACTGCAGGAGGAAACGGCCGAAAAGCTCTACCCCGACTTTTAATTGTTCATAGTTTTGAACAATCCCTCCCACCAACCTTTCGAATTTATCCTTTAAATGATCCAGGAACCTGGGGACGTTGGTGGGATCTTGTCCTGCAGTTAGTCGGTAGGTAGCGATTCGGCTTCGGAATGATGTTTTAACCAGTTGTACACCTTCCTCCTGCTCCACACAGCAGTTCTCCCGATGGACTATGGTCCTTAGATGGCTGGACCACCGGGAGACAGGTACATCCACTTGACAATCATTGCAATATCGCTGCTGTGCAGATGATGAAGTTGACGGTTCTGAAATAAATTAGCAATAATAATTAACACTTATGTAAGTTTAATATTTCATAATATGATGCAATCTTTCACAATATGATGCAATATATAATCTTTCGCAGTATGATGCAATAACTTACCATCTGATGAAACGAGTCTAGCTCTCTTGGCCATGGCTACTTGCGCAGGTGTCGCTTGTCTTTTAGGGGCCCTATGCTGCTTTTCCTTTTGATGTTTTTGGAGGGCCCACCTTGATTTAAAACCATCTCCGCAAGTATTGCAGACTTGTTCTGTAAGTCGGCAATCTCCATGGCTCTTGAGGTTGTCTTTCCTGGTGAAGGAGCGAGAGCAGAATTCACAAACAAACATTTTCTGGAAAAAGTAATACGGTATTAAGCCAACTAATTTTAATGTAATGTATCGAGTATTATAGATATACGTAGGATTCTCTAAATAAACAAACGTATTGGTTTACATAACACGTTAAAACCTGTATTTAGCAAATATTCACACAGTAATACAGTATTACGCTCCCTTATAACCCTCAATTTTAATGTAATATATCGATTATTATACAATTAAACGCTTACAGCTAGGCATAAACACCCTGTATTGGTTTACGTAGCACGTAAGAACCGGTATTTAAATTACTTTTAACCAAATCATTTTTTTAATATACACTTGTATACTGTATCGACTTAACACTGTAATATATTAAAAGGTACTTACATTTTATTAATTTTTTGATCGTTCACTACACTTTAGTACTTTAACTTCAGCTTCTAGATGACAACTGATGTGGCTTGCCCGGGTTCCACTGTATTTATAGCAGAGCCTTTCACTCCGACTACACCAGTCGTCATTGAATAATAATTGCTTGCTCACTGCAAATAGCCGTTTGAATATTAATTAGCACTTGTCCTTACCTCGTGTTGAATAAAATTAGAATGTTGTATTTTTCCAAGATGATGCAATCGGTCATGATATTTAATATTATATAGTTACTGTACACTCATTGAATATTAATTATCCCGTTGACCTCGCCTCGTGCTGCGATCATTGTTAGTTGGAAATAGTTTGTATTATTGAAAAATGTATTCTATAAGAGGTTATCTTTTATATTAATCTAAACGTTTTCTATACTAAGGAATTGATGGTTTTAAACAAATATCTATGTTTCATATACAGAATGTATCACGATATCTGACCCATTATGTTTTTGCTAATTTTTTCCAAAAAAGGATGTTTGGGGCGTTTTTCAAATATAAATTTAAAAGGTGCCCTTTGGCATCCGGAGTACCGAAGGTACTTTTTCCGGGGTTTGCGCATAATTTTCTCTTTTATTTAGTCTCGAAACATTAGTTTTGGTCTACTGCGCATGTTGCCAAAAAGGCCTTAATTTTTTTTTATTGCTGGGTTGTATAGGTATGGCCTAATAGTGTAGATATTAGATAAAATTATAAAAATCCGAGATGCCCTTTTGGCAGCTTTGTCCGTTTTTCCAATAATTTGAAGACTTGGATATATTCTGAGTTTGGGATTACATAGGTACACCTTAGTAATGTAAATATAGAAAAAATTATAATTTTTCCGATGTGTCCTTTTGGTAGCTTTGATCATTTTACTGATATTATGCGGATATCTCGTCTTGGAATTATATTAATAATGATAAACATTACCAATGATAGTTACATAGTACGAATTTTGTATTGATTATGCTAAGGCCCTAATGGTTGTATTCGTATAGCTTTGTTATTAATAGAGATTTTTGAAAAATTCTTTCACTGCTCGATAGGTGCTCTCGTCTTATACCTGTTTGCCAAATTTCGCCTTTTCATCTTTAGACATAAGGGCGCTAATCGCAAAAAACTATATCTCTCGAACCAGTCAGCCGATCGACTTCGGGTTTCTTTTAAACGTCTTGCTAGATCGCTCCGCGCCTATACCACGTGTTAGATTTCAATTTTAACATTTGACAAGTGACAGGTGACCTTGAGCTGTCTTAATTGACAGATGGCATCCGCCATCTTTTCCTATTCGTAATATGACGTCATCCTGAATACATTCCATATATAGAATATTATTGCCCAAATTAACTAACGCCCAAGTAGCTAAGGCCCAATGTAGCCAACGCCCACCAATTTGACGTCTGACAGTTGACAGATGACGTACGTCATCTGGTAATTGACGTTTGACATATGACACGCGCCTGCGCCCTGCCTGGGCATGCGCAAAAGGGACCTCAGGAATCTGGCGTTGAATGCCCCTTCTCCCTCTACTGTTAATGAAATGACAGAGTCTAAATTCTGGTGGAACGGGCCTGAATGGCTAAATAAGGATAACTTAGAATTCGACAGATATATTAATAAAGAAACGTTAGCTATCAATAACTTACCAGAACAAAAAGTAGTCGTTCATGCTGCCGTTATTAATAATTTTGATATTTTCTCGCGCTTTTCTAGTCTAAGTAAACTAAAGCGTGTGTTTGCTTATTGTTTAAGATTCGTTCGAAATTGTCAAAATATCAAGAGTAGAAGGACAGGATTATTATCTTGTTACGAATTAACCGAGTCAATTGAAAGGCTAGTTAGTCTAGCACAACAAGAGTTATTTCCAGTAGATTTTAAGTTGCTAAGTGAGAGTATAAATTTAAAAAGAAAAAGTAATTTACTTTCTTTAAACCCTAAATTCAAGAACGGACTTATTCGTGTCGGAGGTCGTTACAAAAATTTGTACCCTTCCGATAGACTATTAAAGGTAAACTAGAACTATTGGTTGAAAGTGCCGTCACGTTTCAAGGCGGCCGGTATGTTCGGTCAATAATAGACTTTAATGAAAAACAGTTAACAATGGCAACGTTGCTTTGTCAAACGCGCCCACGCATACGCGCCCTTGGTGCAAGAGTGAGATGCAGCGATGTCGCCTGCCGCCTCGTCCTATTGAATGGATACCGCTGAAGAGAACACATCAAAATTCACATTTTATAACAATAATTACAAATACAGTCCACTTTAAATTAACAATAAATTACTACTTGCACTTAAGCAAAACGATAGTTTTATTACCACGTTATATTTTGAATATTCTCACCATTTTCAAGTACACGCTTATTTTGATTTATTAATTCTTTTTCAAAATTGGAAATCCCTAATTGATTTTTTTCCAATTCATATGTATAGTGTTCAACTACTTTGTTTTCAATATAGTTTAAATTATTTGAAATATTATTGGATACTTCATTTTCAACTTTTTTGACAAGATCTTTAATATCTATATCAGTTATTTTGTAACGTTTTGAGATATGTCTAGCAAATTTGTCCACAGTCATTTTAAAAATGAACAATAATTACATTTACTATCCTTTTATAGTATAACTTTAGCTTCCTTTAATTCTTCAACTATAGAAATTATTTCATTATTATGACCTGTATGTCCAGCAGATGTGGATGCCAACAGAAGACGCAATCTATCAACAAGTTCATTTATATTATCCCAATAAACATAGTCAGTATTCGCTTTGTTAACTTTCATTTTAAGACCTTTTCCACTTCGTTGTCGGGTTTGTCGATAAGGAGCAATAGGTTTACTAAACGCTTGAAGAAGACGTTTTGCGGGAGTGGTAAGTTTAGATTTTGTAATTCCATTTTTTTGTAGATATGGACCAATTATTGTTACATATTTGTTTGATGAACTTGCTTGAACCTGCTCGTCGGGATTAAAATTTCTGCGATATGCATTAGTTATCTTTAAGATATCCATATAATTATCTAAATCTTCTTTTTTATAACCCATAGGGTTTTTCTTAAAGAGCAACTCATATAAACCTACAGTACCTGAATATAATTTATTCTCAACCTTTATATCTTTTCCAATTATCTGAACAGGTTTTAGAGTTAAAACCTAAAAAAAATGTATCCCGTTCTATGTCGTGAACCATAGTTATGATCAAACGCGTGTTCCGTATCTTTCACACCTTCATCAATATACATTCGAGGTAATTTATCAAAGTTTTCTAGCCACTGTTCGTACCCTGGTGTGTCCACGTAGGTCATAATTGTTTGTCTTGTCTGTTCTAGGATAGCTGACATATTCTCATTTTCAATTGTTTCATTCGAATCGGAAGTTGGTGAAGTTTCAGCTATAACACTAGTTTCATGAAAATATGGAAGCTGACTAACGTTTGGTAGTTCACTTAGGGACCCTATTGATGTATCAAAAAATGATGGTTGTTCAGCTGGTAATACAGGTGTTTTTCCTGTTTTTCTTCTGGATTTTAATTTTGTTGGTGTTGAAGTCTGATACGGTCTTGAAGTAAACAATTCCTCTTCGAAATCTATAGGTTCTTGTTTAAAGTCAATCAATTCACTTTTACCAATTGTGGAAATTAATTGGTTTAATGGATGTGTTAATGGTTTATAAGTTTGTTCCAGTTGAGATTGTGTAGTAGTTGCAGCTAATTTTAATTTCTGAAATTTTTCTTTAACCGCTTTTCTTGATTTAATAAGCTCTCTTGCTAAACGTTTGTTCATAGCTGATACTTGAAAAATGTTCAAGAAAACTAAATTTCATATATTTATATATAAATAAAAAAATCAAATTGTTTTCTATATCTACCAGCGTTTAATTCACATTCTTTATCAATAACGAGAAAACCAAATGGTTCTTTCCAACAATAAGAACATATATTTTTGAACTGATCGAATGACATATCCATCATACAATGATCATCATATATGTGTTTTATATTCATGTTATCCTGTTTAAATAGAATCAAAAGATTTGTATTCTCTCGAATTAGTCTTTTAAGTATTGAAGAGTAACCTTAAAAGATAAAAAAGCAATCAGTATTTTTATGACGACCAAGGGTAAAATAATCTCTTATAATACTCTGATTTTGACATGGTATATCATCAAATATTATAACAGAATTAGGTTTAATCTCATTAGGAGGTATAATATTTTCATCGTTATCGTATTCATAGTATCCAATTTCCTTTACTGGTTTCAGTAAATTTCTAAGATATTCGTACTTGGGTTGTTGTAGTGATTTTGAATAAAGATATACATTCTCGAATCTAAGTCCATTGGGGTGTTCAAGCAAAGTTAACATAACGTTGGTTTTACCGCTACCACTACATCCCACAATAAGACTTCTTTTGGATCCTCCGCAAAACAAATCACCATGTTTTCTAAATTGATTAGTAAAACTTCTTTCATCATGGTTTGTTATAGGTAGTGAAAAATATTGTTTAACAATTCTCATCTTGATTCGTTATAACAAAATAAGTGATATGATAGACTATTTATAGCAGCTAAATAAGAGATGTCTATTAGTAGACAGTTCAACTTCATATAAAAACTATAAAATGATTCTACATCCATCACAATCAACTATAACTAACAAGTACTGCAAAAAGAAAGGATTGGGGTTATTAAACAAACTTATTAATAAGGTGCCTTTTGAAATCCATATTCCCGGATATCAATTTTGTGGACCGGGCACGCGTTTAGAGCAACGAATAAACAGAGGTGAGATTGGTATTAATCCGTTGGACGCTGCTTGCAGATTGCACGATATAGCATATTCAAAATCAGAACAGTTACCAACGAGACACATCGCAGACAAGATACTCGAGGAGAAAGCTTGGCAAAGAGTAAAGACAAAAGATTCCTCACTAGGAGAAAAACTTGCTGCATTAACAGTAACAGGAATTATGAAAGGTAAAAAAAAGCTTGGAATGGGTATAAAGAAGAGTGGGAAACTAAGAAAAAAACAAATTATGATGGCAATAAAGAATGGTGGAAAACTAAGAAGAAAACGTATTGTTAAACCACCCAAGACAATAGGAGGTTTCTTACCCCTCTTGCTACCTATTTTAGGAGCATTGGGAGCTCTAGGAGGGGGAGCAGCAGGAATCGCGACCGCCGTGAACAATATTAAAACATCTAAACAACAGCTGGAAGAACTTCAACGTCATAACCAAGCAATGGAAGGGAAGGGATTATTTATTAAACCATATAAGAGTGGGAAAGGACGGGGGTTGTACATTAAACCATATAAAGGAGGATCTGTTAAAAGAAAATCTCTAAAAAAAAAGTCCAAATAAAATTTCCTCTTAGGGCTCTTACAAACTTGGATATAATTCATATTGTTAAAAATTTAAGAATTCCACATTTTAGAGGTGTTTTTATGAGAGATAATCTACCAATTAAAATAAGAATAAAAGAAAGTGGTATAGTTAATTTAGATAGTCAACAAAATGAGGGTACTCACTGGGTTGCTTATATCAAAAATAAAAATAAAGTTCTATATTTCGATAGTTATGGTAATCTAAAACCACCTTTTGAATTGTTGAACTATTTTAATACTAATGGAAACATAAAAACATATTATAGTTATGATGTAAAACAAAAAGAAAATTCTTATAATTGCGGACAGCTGTCTATTCAATTCCTATATAATAATATGGTGTTGGAAAAATAGTTTAGTGTTTTATTATGTCTACAACAATTGCAATATCAGGAAATACTTCAGTATTATCAGCAGATTTTAATCCGCCAATTTATTTGGATGATGATAAAGATTATTTCTTGGGATTGGCTGATTTCGAATCTTTTATGAGTATACCAAATATTGAACCAGGAAAAAACAAATTATATATAGGATATAAAGTTATAACAATTCCAGAAGGAACTTATGATATAGAAGATATTGAAAATTATATAAAAGTTAATATTGAAAATATATTTGATGAAAAAGTTACATTTGTTTTAAAACCAAATACTAATACTCTAAAATGTCACATTTTGTGCAGTAAGTTCTTAGATTTCACCAAAAAAGATTCAATTGGAAAGATATTAGGTTTTCATGAAAGAAAAATTAGCCCGTTTGTACCTGATAATTCGGATCAAGTTACAAATATAAGTAAGGTTAATGCTATTTGCATTGATTGTAGTATTTGCGTTGGATCATTCAACAACGGTAAACCAGTTCATATTATCCATCAGTTTTTTCCGGCAGTTGCTCCAGGCTATAAGATCGTGGAGTCACCATTACCCATATTGTACTTTCCAGTGAGCGTGAAAACGATAAACAATATTACTGTCAAAATTGTTGACCAGGACGGAGACTTAATAAATTTTCGTAAAGAAACAATAACTGTTAGATTACATTTAAAAACAAATATATAATATGGTTGTTAGATATAATATACCATATCAACTTAGAGTTCAACCACCAACGAAAACTTATAAAAAGAGGAATTTGAAGCGAAAAACTAGTAATACGAATCACATCAAAGCGTTAACACCAAAAAATCGCAAATTTCTTCAATCACTAGGTTATAAAGTTCAAAAATAATGGATATTCTAAACGTTAATGAAAAGCTTTACGTCGATAACTCAATAGTTGGTTCAGAATTACACACCTACCAACCATTTATTTTTTCAAAATTTGATTACAATGATGAGATTCGCATACCGATACAGGAACTAGATGCTTATACCTTACCTTCAGAGAGTCTTCTCTATATTGAAGGAACTTTGAAGAATGAGGATGGTCAATATACTGGGAAATTAAGATTTATAAACAATGGAGTTGCATTTTTGTTTAGAGAAATAAGATATGAACTTAACGGTATTACTGTAGATTCAGTAAGAAATGTTGGTCTTACATCAACTTTAAAAGGTTATCTTTCATTCAATACTAATGAAAGCTTAAAATTACAAAATAGTGGATGGTTTCCTAATCGAGAGGAAGCTGATAGAATTTTAGTTGATGAACATGGAAAATTTAATGTATCAATACCTCTAAAACTGTTGATGGGTTTTTTCGAAGATTACAGAAAAATAATTTTAAATATGAAACAGGAACTAGTTTTAATTAGAGCTAGCAATGATTTGGATGGAGTTTTCTTCAAGGATGATACGGAACCTAGAACGGCTATTGTAGAAAAACCAAAAGTTACATTTGATAAGATATTTTGGAAAATACCACATATTTTAGTTGACATACCACAACAACTATCCATATCAAAAATAATTGAATCCAACAGAGAAATACTGATAGGTTATAGAAGTTGGGAACTTGTTGAATATTCTTCTTTACCAGAAACAACGCGTCATACCTGGCCGGTAAAAACGAGCAGTAAACCCGAAGTTGTGCGTCACGCTGTAATTGCCTTCCAAGAGAACAGAAAAGGTGATGTACAAAAAGACATGAGTCATTTTGATAATGTTGATTTAACAAATATAAGAGTTTTTTTAAACTCGGAGAGATATCCCTATCACGATTTGTATTTAAATTATAAGGACAAGTATTCTGCACTGTATGAAATGTTTACCAATTTTAGGCATTCTTACTATGGAACATCAAATGAACCAATTTTTACACCTAAAAGTTTTAAAGAAAAGTGTCCTATTATTCATATTGACTGTTCGCATCAAAAGGAAACGATCCACACTGGTTCAGTAGTCATGAGAATTGAATTTGAAACAAACGAAAGTATTAAAAAGGATACATCTGTATACTGTCTTATTCTGCATGATAAAATATTTAGCTATAATCCACTAACAAAAATTGTTAGGCAATTGTAATCCACATTTTTTTTTTCAATATATATTATTAGGATTAGGTTAATTAATAGTCATTATGAATAAAGAATTGAAACATCGTATATCTTACTTTTCAAAGGAGTTAAAAAACTTAAGCAACAAATACGTGATTATTCTGAAAAGAAATCCATGTATAAAAAATTTTCTCTTATGAAAATATGAAATCCCTGATTATTGATGTTCAAGGATTCTATATAGAAAAAAACAAATTTTTTGCAAAGGAATTAGCTGCTTTTGATGGAATCAAAATTTGTCATTATGTATTTAAATCTCCATTTAACATGAAGTATCTTTCACCCGAACTACATAAACAAGCTGTTTGGTTAATGCAAAACCATCATTGCATTCCATGAAATGAAGGATATACACCAGTTCACAAATTTTCTGAAATAATAAAAAATTTAACTGAAACTGTAGATCGAGTGTATGTAAAAGGGAGAGAGAAATCCGAATATATAAGAAAATATTCTTTATGTTCAGTAATGGAACTTGAGGATTATCCACCATTAGGAAAGGAAGAAGATGTGCAATGTTTCTATCACTCGAAACCATCTTGTGTCTGCGCACTATCCAATGTTTTTACACTGTATAATGACACTATAATGACTGAATAAAACAAATAAATTTATATATTTAATTTTTTATTTTAACAAAAATTACACATTAGGTTTGAAATATTTCAAACATAATTTCAACAGGTACAAACGTTTTTACTTCATCGAGAAAATCTTCAAACCCCATTTCCTTTATTGAACACAGGAAAGTCCTTAAGTCGGATGTGTGTAAGTATATACTGCATGCTTCAGAAGCTTTTTCATACTTCATAGACATTTCCATACACTCATCATAGGTATAAAATCTATCAAATCCATATTCGGATTCATGTTCAACATCAAATCGCAAATTTTTAAAATCTTGGGCTAAATTCTCCACGGCAGTTGTCAAATTATGTGCAGATGTCTTATGTGTATAAGATTAACCACATCTTGAATAATAATACTTGAAGGAATGAAATCAAAGTTTTAAATAAGTTATTTAGGATATGGGAGGGAGGAATAAAAGATATGGGAGGGAGGAATAAAACATAAAGTATGTTAAAATTTTTTTTTTATTTTTCAATACAACTTTTTACAAAATCATTACAAGCAAATGATTCAACATCCTCTATTATACATTCAGGATAAAAATTTAATAATTCCAATACACAACAAACATTAGAACTGTTAATATTAGATGATACAATATCATAAACATTTCTTATTAAATCGCCATTTTTAATTGAAACTCTACTTATAACAGTATTATAATATTTTGAAAATTCTAGTGATTTTAGAATATCAAAACGATATTTGACAAAATTTGATAAATTGACTATTTCGTTAATTGTATCACCAGCTAAGAATATTTCACCGCCTCCATCTTGAGTAATCTTGATTATTCTTGTTCCATTAATAAACACAAAATGAATTGCATATCCACTCCCATGCATTGGTTGCCATCCAAAATTGGTAGAATAAATAAAGCTTAACATTATTCCTTGATTATTTAAAAATGAAATCCATTGATCTTCATTAAAAATTACATTTTGATTATACTTGCTTCCACTCAGCTTAATAACAGGAGAATATTTTTGCTCCAAAGAAAATCCAACACTGACCCATTTGGTTTTACTTTTGTTTAAAAAGAACATGGATTCGTTTAATAGACTCCCATTACGATTTTTGCTAAACTCTTCTTGCTTCTTGGATTGCAGATTGGTTGATTGTTGCATTTTAGGTTATAAGAAAACAAAATGTGATAAACTAATGTTTGATGTAATCCAATTAGCTGTTTAAATAAGAAATATAATAAGGTGGTGGGAGGTAATTAATTTTGGTGGGAGGATTTTACCAATAAATTTGGTTTTAATTTTGTATCATCCATTAGATGTACTTTAAAAAAACAATTTTGAAGTTTGTGGTATGTAGTATATTTCAATTTTAAATCAGCGACGCGCTTTTCTGTTTTTTTATTAAAAACTTTCATAAATCGAATATCTCCATAAGCTTGCTCATTACGTTTAAACTTGTATGCTTTAATATTGTTTACATGATAGAACAAATCCGCGTTTTTTTATTTTAAATCCAATTTTTCTTAATTTTTGTAGTTCTTGTTTTTCTACCACATCTTTAGGTATATTCCCATCTTGAACAAAATCCATTATGGTTTTATATTCTAATTTGTTTACGGTATCAGTGCTAAATTCCACGTTTTCTATATCTTTTAAAGAGTTCATCTTACTGAAATGATGAGTTTAAACGGGATACGCTTTTATAAATAAATAACTTTTAAGCATATGCTACTTTTATTCTGTCTTATTGTTTACATAATA
Source organism: Polydrusus pterygomalis (assembly GCA_963969555.1). Classification (NCBI taxonomy): domain Eukaryota; kingdom Metazoa; phylum Arthropoda; class Insecta; order Coleoptera; family Curculionidae; genus Polydrusus; species Polydrusus pterygomalis. The sequence goes on from OZ018379.1 coordinate 88,216,389, forward strand.
TCCCTAATGGTTTTATACGTTTAGCTGTCTTATTTTTTGAGATTTTTGAAATGTTCTTTCACTGTTCGATAGGTATGTTCATCTTATACTTGTTTACCAAATTGCACCCCTTCATCTTTAGTCATAAGGGAGCTAATCGCAAAAAACTATATCTCCCGAACCATTTGACCGATCGACTTCGGGTTTTTCAAAACGTCTTATTGCATCACCCCGAACCCATATCACGTGTTAAATTCCAATTTTGACAATTTTGATAATTGACAGGTGATAGGTGACCTTGACTTATCTTAATTGACAGCCGTCATCTTTTCTAAATAGTACCATGATGTTATCCTAAACACATGACGTATATTAAATACTAATGCCAAAATTGTTATTGAATGCCCCATCTCCCTCTACTACTAGATAAAAAATATTTAAAAATTGTATTCTCTGTTTAAATGCTGAAACGATAAAACAATAATTGCTAATTTTGGGTATGAAACGATAGATTATTAAATAAGACAATGAAGTTGATTCACAATCTTTAATTTGAATGCAAATTTTTTATTTAATAACATTTTTAAGCATGCACTATTTTATTCTCTCAAACAAAAGGCTTTTAGTTACCTATTAATCGGTCATTTGCTTTCTCGCGCTTCGTAAATAGTGGTTTGGTCTCATACCAGTTTGCAAATGACGAAACGACTGAAAACAGTTTTATATTGTTTCCTAATGAAGCAGTTCGGTTCCGTATTATAATATATCAATCTTTTAGTTTTCTAGCGTTTTAAAAGTGATTAACTAATATGTTTTCGTGCACTTAATTCATATTAAAGCTGTGAGAAAAATTGGAACTTTTAGTGGTCAAACAAAAACATCATTAAATGATGATTGTGATTTAATCATACAATGTGTTCATAAACAATATATTTTTGCTGGTGCATTTATGGGTTTTAAGAGGTGAGTAAAAATCTATTTCTATATTATTCCTAGTCTATCTAAAAATAAATCAAAAAAAATATTTTTTAAAGGTTTTTTATTTGTTTTCATTCATTCATTCATTCATTCATTCATTTGTTTAAGCAATTCAGTATAACATGTTACAATCAAAATTCAAAACAGTATTGAACAACAAAATGTTACAAAAGTTAAGTTAATAAATGGATAAAATAGGTAAATTAAATATAACTAAACCCTTATTATTAAAATTAATAGTTATATACTTTCTGTTATTGAAATAATGTTACAAAAAATATCACAATAATAAACGATCACTCTCTATAAAACAATCAAAATTTAAAACAGTATTGTAAACAAAATGTTACAAAAGTTAAGTTAATAAATGGATAAAATAGGTAAGTTAAACATAACTAAACCCATTATTATTAATAGTATTAAAATTAATAGTCACTTTCTATTATTAAATTAATGTTACAGAATTGATTAAGAAAAATAAATGAACAAAAAATATTACCAATGATATTAGACTAGCTTATAAGTAATAGTAAACGATCACTCTCTATAATGGAACATTGTAAGTCCAGTAAATACTGCTCCCGTCTGTTTAAATGTTCCAATAGGTTATTTATGTTTTGAACTTTACTATTATACACTAAAAGTTTTTCTTGACACTTTATACGTGTTTGCTTAATTTCCTCTAATGCTATCGACGTATCGACGGCCAAGTTCAGATGCTTTTCGTTGACTTCCTCCATTTCGATGTTCTGTGGGTTGACTTCCTCTATTTCAATGTTCTGTGGGATGTTTACATCAGCGGCAGCATGAACGTTTACATCAGCGTCGCAATCGACCAGATCTACATCTGATGATTAGCACTTCTTCTAAATTCAAAATGTAAAGATTGTAAGATAGTTAGGATGCAATTTTACGAAGACAAAGTCCAACCCTGTAAAATAAAAAATATTTCTTCTATCGATTACATTACGTCCAGCTCATGAAAGTACATCAAGCTATGTCTATGCCTATGCCTATAACTTAAAGTTAAGTTAATTTTGTAAGGTAAATAAAATGTATACTTGGAAATAAGTGGTTTCCTATTACAAGTACTACCTTATTTGTTATAGCTGTTCAGTATGATAGAATCTTTAAAAAACAGTTGCATGTAAGTAACGAAGTTGTTTTGGTATCATTATTTCCCAGAGAAGTTTTTACATTTTTTTCTTTGCGATACTTGGAGATGTAATCCCGTCGTATACCTTCTGTTTTAATCCTTATTGCCTTTTTAAGAATTATGTAGCAGATGTTATACCAGGAATATAATTTCCTGGTAAAACATCTGCCTTGACAAACAAATACCTACTACATAATTGGGAAAGGTGTAACTAAAATAACAACTTTTTATAAAATTATTTTATATATTTTTATTACTTATACAAGTTATATCTATACAAATTCAATATATAAATGTACATCTTCGGCATTTAGATTGACTGGATACTGGACCGTCGAATTGTGTCCCCCCAAAATTGTTGTAATGAAAATAACAGGGGAGAGTTGATTGTAACTGAACATTTGACTTGTAGGCAATCGGGAGTCGCCCCCAGATTTCTAGTAGAATATATGGTTCAATGTGTTTTAAATAATATTCCACAGGAATCAACGTTAATTCTTTATTAGATAAATCCATAATTGCCCTCTCTCCCTCTATCAATTTTAACATAAGTTGGGATGAAGGGCAACTCATAGTAGTGTTAACTTTAACCGTATTTAATTCCGCTTCTAATTTTTGGAATCTTTTTCTTTCGTTTTCTCTAAATTTTCTTTTTGCTGTTTTAGATAAATTTGGTGGTGTTTTTCTTAATATCAAATTATTTTGTATGTATTCGTCTGGATTATACGATTCGTGATTTTCAATGTCCCATGAATGATCGACTAAATTCATTTTAAGCCGTTATTGTTTAATATTTGAAAATATATACATTTAACAAAAAGGAGGGGGAGGGCTGGGGAGGAGTGGGGGTAGGAGTGGGGAATGTTGGTGGGGAGGAGAGGGGGGATTTTCGGTTCGTTGTGGTGGGGGGATTCGGATCCATGGAATATTCCATGTTCTGGTAGCTGTATAAATACACTACTTCCTTACCCACTTGCTAAAATGTTTTACCAAAAAATTCTACAAGTCCAGCCTTGTCTCACAAAAATATTCTAAGTCCAGTGCTATTTTTCAAAAATTTTACAAGTTCACAAACCAATTGACAAAACTTTTCTAAGTCCAAAGCTATTTCCGAAAAATTTTACAAGTCCAGCCTTGTCTCGCAAAAATATTCTAAGTCAAAACGTCCCTTCAAAAACCAAAGTGTTCACTGTTACCATAACATATTTTTCTGTTACCCATACTTTTTCCGAAAAATAAGTAATGGGAACAAACAATTCTTCAAATTTACAACTCCAAATTTCTTGTCCAGTCACCACTTGTCTGTCTCACTTCGAAATTATACTGCCAGTTACCCATACTTTTTCTGCAGTGACCCATACTTTATATCAATCATAAGTAATGGGAACAACACTTTCGACAACATTTTATTAACACAAGTCTTTAAAGTCAGTTACCATCACTTCTTGCTTTTATTTTCGCAAATTTCGCACTTACCATTACTTATTGTACCAGCAAATGTAATGGTAACAACGGTCTCTTAGATCATTCACCACGAAAATATTCTAAGTCGAACTGACCCACTCCAACTGCTCTAACTACTCCAGGTAGTACCACGTCTCGTCCGGCTTCACCCACTATCACTTCTATACTCCTGATACCTCTGGGATTTTCGGAGTCCTGTCTCCCGTCTGGAGCAACCGGGAGCTCTGAAATTTTATACACACCTTCGGGACCACTTACCCGGCCTATATCCCGAAAACCAAATGTCTACCCCCACCACTTCTGTCAATAATGACATACTTGCATTTGTCTATATACCATCGCACTTGACGTCACGAATTTCGTCAGCCTACGTTTCCACACTCATGCCGCACACCCCGAGTCGAACTAGACCACGCGGCACCGGAACTACCGGTCGTAGCGCTCTGAAATTACTCACCAAGTCCAAAATCTGTACAAGTCCATCGCCGTTCTGACGAGCGTAATATATTTATACGAGAAACGACTCCCTTAGCAAGGTCCGCCCACTTCGCTTTCTGTGCACTATCGAACGCCATTGGTCGTTTACTTTGGTACATATATTGACGCACTACACTTTAAAAATATTTATATATATGTATAAAGGGTACGTTGTCACCGCGAAAATAGATGCACAACATACGGTGTCACCTCATATATAACGCTGTCACCTCGGATTTTTGAGGTGACAACGTTTTGCGTGGATTTTAATTTTATAGTGTTCTCTGTCGTCATATCTTTCATTTCACAAAAAATCGTGTTGAGGTGACAACGTTGCTTCAGTATCTGTAACCCTGTCCTCTTAGTTCGGGCATATATGATTGGCGCTAGTGTCGCTTTCTCCTTTAACTTTACGGAAACAGTAAATTCTATGTCACCTCACACCACTTTCGACTACATGGGAGTTTCGATTACTGTTGATGCCGTCACGGGTAAATCTAGCTTCGTCAGTAAAAAGTATGTGCGGTACAAGATGACGATTATTAATTATCCACTTACAAAATTGCATACGCTTCACGTAGTCTCCAGGTAGAAGATTCTGTACACGCTGTACATGGTACGGGTATAAGCCTTGCTCTTAGAGCGTATTGATCACTATTTTTTGGGGAATCCCCAACTGAGTTTCAATTCTCGTGAGCTGATCGTTGCATCTTTTTTAGAGATCGACCGAAGGTTCGGTTTTGGTTTCGGCTAGTTTCGGCCAAAAAATCTAGTTTCGGTGACAGTTTCGGTATCGGCCAAAAATCGAACTTTTTAAAACTTTTAACTTTGAACAAAATGTGTATGTTTTGACTCCTGCCGGGGTAACTGGGCCGTAAAAAGCCTGGTACCCCAACAGTATTTTATTTCAAGTTAAATGATGCTTTGACTTTTATGAAAAACAATTTTTTTTCTTTTTCTTTCCCACTTATTTCAATACTTTTACATGTCTCTGACAAAGCTGAATAAAACTTAAGATTTTTCACTACTTAATAAATGATTTTTACAAAGTCTGTTAAAACTCCCTAGTTTTTCTTTTGCTCTCTCCATTTTCTTGCCGAAGACAGGGCCTTTGCACTAATCCTTGACTTTCCAGTATGCTGGTCTTGATTGTCGGTCCTCTGACTATTTAATTTTTGCACCTCTTGTACACCATTGAAAGCCTTATTACGGCTCAATCCCACCATTATTTTCTCTATTGCTAACAACATCAGCATTGTACCTGTCACTTTGTTTCTCTGATGATCAGTGTTTCTACACTCGAAACATGTCGAGTTGAATTATTATGAATTATTCTAGGTTCGCCTAGTTATTCTAATAAAAAAGTGCGGAGAAAGACTTAGTGCTTTTCTTTTTTCTATATATAAACAAGTTTCGATTTCGGCCGAAACTGGGACTAAGGCCGAAGATTCGGTTTCGGCTGAAAATCTTCTTTCGGTCGGACACTAATTCTTCTTCTTCTTCTACGAAAGCTAGAACATTTTCTATTTCTTCTAAATCCTGTCGAATGGCCCGTTCGGATGTTAGATTAGCACTTGGAAGCGTTCCGGTCTAGCACAATTTGTTGAAAACTGTGATAAAGACCTTTCTGTTTGGTGTTCTTTGATGTGGAAATCGTTGACGATATTCTTCAGCAGCCGCTGTAGCATTCCCATTACACAAACCATAAATAAAAATCATATTGGCGTATTCAAGATGTGAATAAATGTGTGGCATTTTATAAAATTTAAATGATACAAATCCGAAAGTAAACGGTGAATCAATGTAAAATTTTTTGCTGACACTATTTATACTGATACTAACAGGATAGTGACAGCACAACAATCAATAGCGGACAATAATACCATTTATTACAGGAAAGCTAAATTAATGCAATATTTTGTTTTTACATTATAATTTAAAAACAAATACCTAAATATTGGATAACAACATTTGAGTTTTTTTTATTATTTTGGTTTCCAGAGGTTTGAATTGGTCGCGATGGTCCTATTAGTTGGCCTCCTAGATCGCCAGACTTCACACTGTTGGACCATAATTTATGGGGTTGGTTAAAAAAATAAGGTATACAAAGTAATAGTAGATACTAGGGGTACATTAATTAGACGCATTAGAAATGCTGCACTCAATATTAAAGAATTAAAGAAAGGCACGAATCAATTAGAAGAGCCACGTGCTCCCTTCGTAGACGAAGGAAATGTTTGGGAGTCAATGGCGGTATAGTTGAAAATTTACTAAACCAATGATTTATTTAAAATAATGTTAATGTTGCATATTTTAGTTTAACAATATTATTATTTTATTTAACGCTAAAATTTGAAAACAACTGAATATTGCATAACAACATTTTAGTTTTTTTTTATATTATTTGGATGCATAGATTACACCCTAAGAGCTTGGCCCATTCCTCCCGACTTACCCTGTATAAGGTATGCGTTACAGTTTGTTCATCTACAGAGCATACGTACTACGCATTCCACGCAGACAAAGTCGCGGGTAAAATCTATATAGTTGTATATTTTGATCGCAATATTAAAAAAAGTGTGCTCTTTCGGGTTATGGAGCATAGCAAGTCTAATTTCAGGAGATCATTAATACATATTAGGTAGGTACGCTTACAAAACCATTCCATAGCCTTTTCATTCATAAACACTTTAACAGAAAAGAAAAATCCGTTAACAAAAATTTTTTCCTGTTTAAACTCGTATACCTTCTCTTCACCCCTTTAGGGCCGATTTTCAAAAAAATAAGAAATAGATGTTTCATTATTATTGTATTGCGTAGTATTAAGTTTTGAAAAATTTGAACAAAAATATGTTTTCCAATAGAAACTTGTATACCCTCTTTTTTTAACCCTTTAGAAGTTGACTGCAAAAAAAAGAAATACGTAATTTATTATTTGTCGTTTTATTTGTGCTAAAACTTCCTTGTGACCTTATAAGGGTTGAATTTTGAAAAAGTTTTTCTTAGTTAGCCTCTACATTATAAAATTAAGCCACAGACCAAATTTCATATTTATAAAATTTCCATTCGGCGAAGATGAATCAGTTTTTTAGTTACAATATTTTATACAGCAATGATGCTGGCCCACCCGGCATCGCCCGGTGAGATACCATTGCATCGGCTTAGGCGGCGTGAAGTTGCTCTTGAGTTATTCTTTGAGTCAACGTTTCGTCGCTGTGCCAATGTTCCCGGTTTCCAGGGTGGGAAGAAAAAGCATGATGGAAGCTCCAGGACCAAAATACTCCGGAGGTAAACTCGCCCCCCGATCGGATCTCCGGGTGGGGGCTGATCCTGTGGCCTCATCAAGCGATATTAACCGAACATCCACTGTCTCCGACAATATATTGGGTTCCCCTAACAACACTCAACGGAGAAATAGTGTGGCACCTACAGTTGCTGACACACCCAAAAACAGCAGCTTCAAAATTGATTTCTGCAATATCAGAGGGCTTAATACCAACATCAATTCAGTCCACCAGCACTTACAAACATCCAAGCCCCATGTGCTCGCACTGACCGAGACAAAGGTCAGATCGTCAACGAACACCGTCAGCTATTTATATCCTGGATACGATTTTCATTTCCGATTTAGACGCAACTTTGGGGTCTGTCTCTTTATCCGAGATGATCTTTGCTGCCAACGAGAGGACACACTTGAACCAGCAGAGTTTGATGTAATGTGGTTTAAAATATCAACGCAGAAAATCACCAAGTTTATCTGCTGCCTTTACCGTCCTCCAAGTGACACCCATTACAGAGCACTCTTCTCGTCACTAGCAAACACAATTGACTTCTTGCAAACCAACCATCCTAATGCCGAAGTCGCTATCTTTGGTGACTTTAACGTCCACAATATCAACTGGCTCAAATACTCAAATACCAACGATGAACAGGGTCGTGAGGCGGAATCTTTTGCGATCAGTTCTGGTCTAACTCAACTCGTGGAAGAACCAACGCGAATTCCAGACCGAGATGGAGATTTTGCTAGTCTTTTAGATCTCTTTTTGACATCCAACCCTGACCTATACACAGTCACCGTTCATCCTCCATTAGGATCTTCCGATCACAAACTCATTTCAACTCTAAGCGAGCTGCCAATTTGTTCTGAACAACCTCCTAAACCTCGTAAAATTTGGCACTACACATCAGCTAGTTGGGAAGACCTAAGGGACCATTTTCGCACTTTTCCTTGGCTGGAAGTATGCTTCTCTTCAGATGATCCATCTGCTTGTGCTCAAGAGGTCTCCGATGTCATTCTTACTGGCATGGAAGCCTTTATTCCTTTCTCCAAGAAGCGCCCTTCAAATGGCAAGCCCTGGTTTAGCAAGAACTGCGAGCGTGCTGTCAGAGCTAAAAATCTAGCTTACCGACAATGGCGTAAAAATCCTACCGATGTGAATCGCACCATCTTTGTTACCGCTCGAAACCAGTGCAAGCAAACGATAGATCAAAACAAAGAGGCTCACAACATGAGGATCAAAAATAAACTTCTCGCCAGTCCTAACGGATCTAGGTCCTTTTGGTCAGTCGCTAAGGCCGTCAGTCAAAATTTTACCAAATCAAATATTCCACCGCTAACACGTTCTGACGGCACAATAGCAACCACGGCTGAAGATAAAGCGAACTTACTCGCAGAACTCTTTGCTTCACACTCCACGGTAGACTTTCAGGGAAAAACACCCCCGAACATTCCAGCAGTTCGATCGGAAATGACTGATATCGTATTCCGTCAGCGTCCTGTCAAACGAATTCTGAAGGGGCTCGATGCCAAAAAAGCTTCTGGTCCAGATGAAATTCCTATTATAGTGCTCAAGAAATGCGCCGATGAACTCACACCAGTATTTTGTAGACTTTTTAACTTATCCTACAAAAAAGGAATATTTCCATCTTGCTGGAAAAAGGCGCGAGTCCAGCCTATACCAAAGAAAGGCAAGAAAACCCTGCCAAACAACTATCGACCAGTCGCATTGCTTTCAGTTATATCAAACGTGATGGAGAAAGCTATTAACCAACAACTTATAAAATACCTGGAAGGCCTTAAAATTATCAGCGACCATCAGTATGGTTTTCGTAAGTCCAGATCAACAGGAGACCTGCTAGCCTATGTCACTCATCTTTGGAGCAACGCAATCGAACATCATGGGGAGTCCCGGGCTATTGCACTGGACATCTCTAAAGCCTTTGACCGTGTCTGGCACGAGGGGCTCCTAAGCAAACTGCGTTCTTATGGTATGCCCGGTCGATTTTGTTCATGGTTGTCTAGCTTCCTCAAGGACCGCTCTCTGCAAGTGGCGATTGACGGGTTTCTCTCAGACACCTTCACCATCAATGCTGGTGTTCCTCAAGGGTCCATATTATCTCCCACTCTCTTCTTACTGTACATTAACGACCTTCTAGCGAAAACAGAAAATCCATTATATTGCTTTGCTGACGACAGCACACTTATCTCATCTTTTACTTTGAAACCTCAAACATCGGCTACTGACGCACATCTTCGCAGACAACATGAGGTATCACGCCTCAATAAAGACCTGGAAGAAATTTTGTCTTGGGGTGACAGTAACCAAGTCGAATTTAACGCTCAAAAAACCCAGGCTGCAGTTTTCTCTAAGAAGGTCAACATTGCAGAACCCGATATCGTTATGGCAGGACACGCAATTCCACTGACTTCGTCTATTAATTTGCTGGGTGTCAACCTGGGAGGAAATATGTCTTGGCATAATCACGTAGTGGCAATCGCCAGGGCAGCTTCTCAGAAGCTCGGTATACTTTTCCGTACCAAAAAGTTGTATACACCTCAACAACTTTTGACACTTTATAAAGCCCAGATTCGACCATCACTGGAATACTGCTCTCATATCTGGAGTTCTGCACCGAAGCATACCCTTCGGTTATTGGATTCCATCCAAAGGAGAGCCGTTCGTCTAATCGGCGACCACGAGCTGACTAAGAACCTCCACAGCTTAGAACATCGAAGACAGGTTGGTGATTTGACTCTCTTCTACAGATATTTTCATGGCAAGTGTTCGACAGATATTGCCCGCTCGATTCCACCTAGAGTAATGCATAGCAGAAACACACGACGAACCACTGCCGCCCATCCCTATGTGGTTTAACTTAGTACACCCCGAACATCATTGTTTCAGAACTCTTTCATTTGGAGGACGTCATCTTTGTGGAACGGCCTTTCTGAGACCGTGTTTCCAACCGAATATAACCTCCAACGATTCAAGAAAAACGTGAATCGCTTTCTTCGCACACGCACCGTCCCAGAGCGCCTTAAAGGATATTCCTATAGTGCTTGTGCTCGATCATAAAAAAAAAAAAAAAAAAAAAAAAAAAAAAAAAAAAACATTAAAATAAAATACATAGAATAGTTACTTAAAAAATATGCTAAGCGCTTGACCCGATGAGAACGTTGAAATTTGATTTAGTCTTTAAAATAAATACTTTATATATTTTCAGTTAACTACGGTACACGTAGTCACCTCAAAAGTAGTGGCAACATTGTTTGAGGTGGCAACGTCTGGTTTAAATAAGCATGCTTCATATACAACTGAGGTGACAACTCATGTAATTTATCTACTTGATTTTTAAAAAAATTATCATAAAAATCATTTCCCCTCTCTAGAGAAACCTACTAAGGGGGTTCCCCTTAACCTATATATGATTTTATATATGCAAAAAAGTGCTTATTTAATGGTGAGGTGAGTCCGCCTTCCCGACGACCCCGAGGTGACAACTTAACAACCATACGTAT